>CM067372.1:58292363-58621818 GCA_034401795.1 Chaetoderma sp. LZ-2023a
GATACTCACCCATTTGTCTATCGTCCCAGCGGTTAGTCTGACTTATTATTTTGAACTGGATTTTATAATTGGTCCAGTCATTCGCCCCACTAAATTCGGGAGGGAGGATGACACGGCCAAAGCTGCGGGAAGAGTGAAGTGGTTGAAATCCGGGTGGTGCAGGTATCTGAGAAGTCAATGATTGCACTAAAGTTGGTCATGATGCCGGTGGCGGTGGTGTTGGTATCTCCTGTCGATGCCGATGCCGAGGAGCTAAGACATACGTACTCCAATTTACTCAGTCTGCCCCATTTGTTGAGCCATAGACCAGCATGGGTCTATGAACGGGAGGCGGATTGCGGTGAAGAGTGTGCGGTCGTTCCTCCCGTGGTGAGGACTGTCATTCCTCATATGGTGGTCGTGCAATTGGCTGACTGTTATGATATGTGGCATCACTGATATACCGGCGAAATGGTGGTGCTGATTCCTCCCGATGACTCCGCGGTGTTCCCTTTGAATATAGCGTTTTGCTAGTAGGGGGCAGTGCGGGAGGTTGACTATGTGGTGGATTGTCACCCGGCCATACTGTCCCCATAGATGACACGGGTGAACGATAGTAGTCTGAACGGCTGTAGATATGCCCGTAGTCGGGTCTTTGTTGGAGTCGTCTACGATTCGGCCCTGATGGAGTTGGCCTGTCGCGGACGTCCGAGATGGTTCTGAATTCTGTTCCCGCCCATGAGGCATCTCGAAAGGTGCCATCGCTAACAGGCGAAAACAGGTTATAGTGCGGCGTTGTTGATCCCGCTGACTCCTTGGCATAGTCAGTGAGCATGTGTGCTGACAATCCGTCGTGTGCTACCTCCTGATCGAGGGAGTCCTCGCTGAACGGAGATGGGATTGAACTGAGCTCACTATATGGTGTGGGCGTGAGTTCGCTGCGTGTTATTACTGTTGTTCTTTGAGCCCCACATCGGGCACCACTTGTAGCTGATCAGGTCAACTCGCCACGCCACAAGTGCACAACGAGTGATGACGCAGGTTAGCATCCGGTCTCGGGGTGATGGACCTTGAACGAGACTGCCCTGCGGGAAACAAAAACAGGCTCCTAAGGCCGGTGGAACTCAATCGTTCCGATGGGGCCGTGCGACCATTGTCGCGAACATTAAACACAACAGTCTCATCCCAAGAATGTGTGTCACCAGTATGCCTGTCCATAGCAATTTCGTGACCTAAAAATATAAGTCTATACAATGCATTTACATAACTAGTTAAAAATATGCTAGATAAAACTACAGTACCAGCATACGAAAATACAAGACATGGGGCTCCCGGAGGTACTCATAGGTCCACAGAGGTATCCCCGCAAAGGAGGCTCACGTACATGAGACATAGCTATTTAACTTAATATAAGTTATTATACCTCTAAGCTGAAAGGAAGAAGGTTATCTCAGACGTACGGTGATGTGCCTCACACGGGCACTACTGCTAGTGCTAGTTTGGATGAGGAGTATTATCCTAGCGTGGACCGTCGTCCCTGAATCCTTGCGAGAGGCAAGTGCCTCGCGCACGCCTCCATCTCGAGAAGGTGTCAACATGGCTTAAAGCGGGAGAAGAATAGTAGGCAAAAATGGGCCAACTCTAATATTTCAAACAAAAATGCTCTAGAAAGAAAAGACCATACCTAGTGAGATTATGACTATAGGGGTGCGTACTGTTTTACGTGAAGATGGAACGGAAGATTCCTGATAGATTCCTTCGTCACTGTCTGATGTGATTCCTAATATGCTGAGTTAGTAGTTGCCACTTTATTTATGCGGGCCTTCTGCTTTGCTTAATTACTTTTAGTTGTTTTCAAAACAAGAATTAGTTTAGGCCGCAACTGGCCGATATCTACCTAGCTATTAGAACCGGCTGTCACGGAGAACAGATGCCCGAGGACATCAATACTGTAGACAGCGCTCATACATGTTACTTAGTGGGATCTCTGAACTTGGTGAGAATCCGGACATTCTGCTTCACAACCACATGAAACATTACAAGACATGATTTACATCTCACGAAAGAATTATTAGGCCATATCCCCTATCGTTATGGTTGGGGTAAGAGAGACGAATGCACACCGTAAATGTCCTTCCCGTAAGGGCGTGGCAGATCTAAATATCATGCCCAGACATTTTAACAGAATTCGGTGAGAATACATATCTCACCCGTCACCGGGTCGTATGGAACTAACCATTTTACCTTTCGTTAGGTTTATATACAAGTTGCCAGTTTTGCACTACGGTGCGGGAGGATTGTCAGTAAATAAAATAATAATTAATACATGTGTTTTCGCAGTGCTTTCCTACATTGGCTTAAAGTGCTAACTACTAAGTATCTGAAGATACACGGGAATGTGTATGTGATACCGCACCCTAGCCATCACGGCTCGGAAACCCCAATAGTTTCCTAGAGTCGGATCAGCCCATGGTGCGGATGGGGACATCCAAACAATTAAGAAGCCACAAGGCTAAGAGGAATATGAAGAGAGACAAAATCTTAGAGTTATGAGTCTTACCGGAGTGCGGGGCTAGATTATCGCACTGCCGGAAGAGAAGAGTATATTACACAGTATGTAATGAAGAAAGTGTCTCTAATCATTTTGAACCTATCCTATCGAGCTGAATAGAAAAGGTTTAGTCGGTAGCATGCCGGGCTAAACAGAGTTATAGCACGGACAGCGACCTCAGTGAGAAATTGTTGGTGGAGGGAGAAAATGCTGCATATATAAATGTTGCTGTATAGTGTTTCCTACGTGCACTGCAGTCCTATATTTTCTATAACTAAGCAAAACAAGTTAACGTATGGCGACTGGCCATGTACATACATAATCTAACCAGAACAAACATACGGTGTCAAACGATTAAGATATATATATATATATATATATATATATATATATATATATATATATATATATATATATATATATATATATATATATATATATATATATATATATATATATATATATATATATATATATATATATATATTATTACAGATTAACGAACCTACTATAGTGCGTTTAGCTACACATTGAAGAAAATGATAACTATTAACAAATACAGAAATTATAACTATCGGTCCTAAGACCGTTACGGTTCCTTTTAATCACCGGGACCATTTTTACGGATACGATATAATTAACAAAACCTATATAGAGAAATAATTCAACTGTGAAATATAGTTACTTGAATACTTGGTAGTTATTCCCAAGTTAGGCTACCGTGTTACTGAAATTGGCACGTCAATCCGTAGTCGACGTGAGATGATGCGCTCTCCGGAAGCTGGAAAGTTCCCGCAGGTTGGTTCCTGCGAGCAGTTGTCCGCAAACAAGATTCCCGCAAGAACGTTCATGGCGGGAGAACATCGCTCAGCACTCTAAACCTAATAGAATGTCTAACGAGCAGTCAGCAAAAGGTACGATAGTACTTCGTGGTGAAGAATGTTCATGTACACCGATGGCACGGAGGTGTAAACAACCTGATCACTAGCAGGGATTGATAGAGGCAAATGAAGATACAAAACAAGGCTTCACGGTGCTGGGTACATCAACCAGCTCTGAAGACGCACCGTGCAGAGTTTACGGTCGAAAGTCGAAAGATCCCACACGATTGGTATGGCATCGTTTGAAATACCACTTTTAGGCGTGGCCGGCAGATCTGGCGAGTCATCCATCAAAGACCATCCTGCCTCTACATCTGTAGATTCACATATTCAGTCCGTAAAGGCCTCACCGCAAATTTGTGTTCCGAATGTAGCTGTTGTATTGGTGCACGATTATCAAAAGTTCCAAATTACCCCCGTAAATGGGGAGTTACAAAATTGTTTTAATGTGGAGGGTTGGAGAACTGTACACTACGGGATAAAAACCTGACGCATAGCGAAGGAATACGCGTAATGTCTGTCGCGCTTGTAGTAGCTGGTACAGATCCAACCTGTTCGGTCCCTGGCCGAGGATGCTCTCGATCACTGGATCGCTCATCCTTTTATACTCTCCGTGACGTCACAGGCGCAGGCTTCATCCAATTATCGTTCGAGCACCGGCCAATCAGCCCACAGCTAATAATAGCGTCGTCGAACGTTCTAGAACATTCTAGAAGCTTTACGTCCACGTGGTTATGACGTCACGGCAATATTTTGAAGATAATCAAGAAGAGTTTTTCCTGGATAACTCAGCCATTTCTCAACCGATTTTGAAATGGTTTACAGATTTGGAAAGCCCGTCGAATTCGTCGAAACGGGCGGCGCGTACCCAGCTTAGCCGGTACGGCCGGTACCCGATCGGTTGATCCGAACTACACATACAACATGTTGTGTCGTGTGTATCGACCTTTAGATGTTTCCAAGGCAAAATAAAATGCGCTGTTGAATATTTTGGACTTAATTTAAGTGGAATCCATTGCTGACTAACACAGCGATGAATTCCAATCAAATTAAATCCAAATTATTCAACAGAATATTTCTTACATCGTGTTCAAAATTGTACTAACAAACGTGTTTCTGCTTTGTTTTAGAAACGTGTTAACTTATTTATTAGCTGTATTGTGACGGCAGGATGACGCAAATGATAGGCATATTTAATTTTTACTTCCTAAAGCCTCGTATCTGACTTCTATTGTCCAAACTGTATATGTTTACACAGCGTTCGTGCATATTTATGCATCCGTTTATATAACCATATCCTAATAAATACAACTCTCCTGCTTTAGTACTGATACCGATACGCGATATCGCTATACATATATGAACCTCTACACCGAGTGGAGGGGTGGGGTATACATGTGTAACCTGGCATAAGATCAAAGGCATGGTGTTCATCATACCTGCCAGACCATATTATTGTTTGCATCTTCCCGCTGCGCCAGCGGGAGATACAACAGCCGGGTGTCACCAATAAAGCTGTCTATGGTTCATGTTAAACCAGTTAATTACCTGGTAAGACATGTTACTGGGCCGATAGTGGACCAATGATCAATACCGGGCCAATGGGCACAAGATTACCCTCAGCGCTCCATTTATTGGATAGTTCGCCTGGCTCCGATGTTTCTGAACGCGTGTTTTACCTGGATTATAATTTGCTAATTTGACCCCAAACCCTCAATCAAGAACGATATATAAGTTCTGGTCTTATCTTATGCGCCCTTGTTGGTATCTTATGGCGCGTGTGTGGGTGAGTGTGTGCGTGCGTGCGTGAGTGCGTGCGTGAGTGCGTACGTGCGTGCCTGTGTGAACCGGGTACCGGTACTGATATGACTACGTTCTTCTCGGACCTATTGGAATAACATCAGGTAAAGTTCACGAAGAATAAAGATTTTAAAATGTGACTGCGAAACCCTGGCAAATTCAGCAGTAATATTGGTTGGCGCTATAACCTCGATATCATGTTTATGACGTTTTGAAAATGGCCAACAAAGCTAGCGACCATTAAGCTACCTGTCATGCTGCGTTCATTGAGTTAGTGTTATCTATGGAGATCAAGTACACACCAGGTATGAAGCTCTTTTTGCTTCACACGAAAACCTACTGCGCCCTATATCTGACATCAAGGTTAGATCTGAAACATAAAAATAATCACACATCTCTGTAGTACTGCAATAATCCGAAGCTACCTGCTTCCAACCTAACTCCAGGGGTTACTATCAACGTGGTACAGAGAGATTTGATGTGGAATAACCTAAGCGGAATATATGGCCATTTCATTACAGTTTGTGGAAAAACATAGAGGGTGATTCCAAGAAACAAGTGGTTGAACTATTCAGCTATGGTTATGGGTATCCAGCAAGGGACACGAACCCCATTTAACCAGCTATCCATTTTTTATGAACAGTTATTGACATTCCAGCGCATCGGTACTATCGATGGAATGTGTTCATCAGTGCATGACGCCATGTCAGAATGTGATAATGAAATATGTTCCTCGTCATTCGTATTCAACGATGATCCTGACGTCACTCATTCGTAGGCTGATTTCTGTGCGTTCACAGATGAGTGGTGAGTCCAATTCTGGTCCAGAATAGTCTGCTACAGGTTGGAAATGTGAGTAATGGTGCTAAAGGGAGCTCTTGGATACTTGCGACTGGACGCGTGAAGTGACCGTTTCTCTTCAGCATTTGGGACCCTACTGTTTTCGTATGCAATGGCTCCATTTTTGTTGATGCATCGGCGTGTAGAGGTGTCCCGTGCATGGCCATCCCGTGTCTCAGGATTCATATTGAAGCTCTTCAGAGAGAGCTTCAGCGTGTGCCTAAACAGCCTCTTCCGTCTTTATGAAAATGTCTTCCTCCAGACCATTCACCACCTATGAGTTTCTTCGGCAAACACTCATCAGCCATTCTTGCCACATGCCCCGCCCATCCGATCTTTGCTTTCCTCGGTACATCATTGCATTGCTGATTGGCAGGCCGTAGTTGTCGCATACGTTGGAGAAGTCGTCTATAGAATGCTATAGCTCTGTTTCAGTGCTGGCATTGAGAGCAGTCATGAGCGAACAAGAAGTCACGGATAGTTGATTCGTACACATTGGGGCTGGCTTGGAGTCTCTTCCGCTTGTAGAACGTGGCTTGATGCCATGATTATAGTCATTGAATGCATCGGACATCATCGCCGTGAACATCACACTGAATACGGTTGGTCTAACGCGCACCCCATTTTAACCTCATTGGTAACTGAGAAGGATGTAGCTAATTCTCCAGCATTTAGCACCTGAGCAAGCACGCAGTCGTGGAACTGACGAACCACGGTCGTGGAACTGACGAACCACAGTCGTGGAACTGAAGAACCACAGTCGTGGAACTGACGAACCATGCTGATGAACTTGGAAGGACAGCCGAATATGAAGGCCATCGCGGCATATTGTATGCAATGCATTGGACAGGTCCACAAATGTAATGGAGTCATAGCTCTGCCATTGTTTTAATCCTGGGGTTAATGAATACCAAATTTTCCTGAACACGGCGGCGGTGGCGAAGTCCTAGTCGTCGTGGGCGGTGGCGGTGTGTGCTGCCGCTGCCGCAGCGGCGGTAGTGTTACTTCTTCTGCGGTGGCCGAGACTGCTGCTGCTGTCGCTCAGTTGTTGCTGTCGTTGCTGCTGCGTTTATTAACTGTTCTATCACTACGTAAAATATTACCAGTTTTTTATATTTTGGTCTCCAATCTTTATTTTCTAAATTCAACATAGGCGTTTTCCAATAACAATACCCTTTTTATTGATTGAACATTTCGCAGGTTATTTATAGAGTGATCTATTTAAATTTGTCAAATATTTCCAAAGCATTCAAGATGGTCATGCTAAGCTCATATTATCACGAACATTCCAATCGATGATATTGAAGAAGAACGAGGATATCCAGCGATATCTGACAAATAGGACTTCTTATTTTACAAACCGGATCATACCATATTCGGGGCAACCAGCTTGTCGTGAGTCTTTGTTCGGATTTGGACAAGCAAGAAAGCGCCGGTTTGCCATTTTCGGGCATAGCGCACGAGCACGCGATTTGTCTCTTCTAGTACTTGCATATGTCATCATGGAGAAATGCATACAAATCATCAAGTTAAGCTTCAACTTATCTATCACACATTACAAAGGCATAAATTTAATTCAACAGATTTATTTATTTAAAAAATAAATGTGATCTATGTTTGTTACCATCACAATGCATCTGCATATTGACAAAATTAGCTTTCGTACGTGGATGACAAAGTCCGGATATTTGCCAGGATGTCAGGATATTCGGAGACCTGTTAAACATCCGTATTTTTCGGCTAAATCCGGAGAGATGGTCGCCCTTCACATTGCCTGTCTGGAATTCTGAATCCACATTCAAAACAGAGCTGTGCTTAGGATTTAAGAGCTATTACTCATTTATCCTAGGCCAATCGAGCTTATTGCGGTCAAAGTCGCCCATTGATCTTTGGCTATTGCGCTTCTACCCATCACAGCATGGATACTTAATTGTCATCGTCTTATTGCCATCAATCTTTAAAGCAGATATTGTTTGGAGAAGTGGAGGTATGATGGATAGGTTTCAACAATGAAACGACAGACCAATTAAATAAGCAACCATTCTCCAAAATGAATGTGGCCCATGCATGTTATGATCTAGTCTCATTAGGCCTATTGTTGCCATCAATTTGTTCGCTGTCTCTGTATGAGACAATTCAAGTCATTACAATGCCAAATAACATGTCAATCCTTCCAAAAATTGCTATGCGTCGAATGAGCTGACAGATTCTTGCCTAACTCATTCGATGCTGACAAACTATTTCTAAATGGTGTTTTGATGAACGTGTGTATTGCTGTTAACGTGATAGGAAAATGTTAATAAAATGGCAACTCAAACCACGATGGATGTAGATAGGTCTACTCATTAGTTAAGGATTTACTCGCTAACTGCTGATTAATTATTCTTCTTCTTATATGTGAGTAAGCGCGGTGATATATAGGTAACGGGTCATTAATCATTGAATCCACTTCGCGGAAGTACAACCGTGTATTTCATATGAATCCATCATTCCCAAAAGCAAACATGTGTGTTCCACTATGAGACCAATAAATCCCCGGCCGTCAAATATAGAGCAATGCGGTGTTAACAAGCGACCGTTGGGGAGGAGTTAATAAGCGACCGTTGGTGGCTTGCTTAAAGTGAGGAAGATTTTGCTAGAATATATCAACATCACAACTCGACTCGAAATTGCAAAACTGTGTGTGACTGTAGCGCAATTTCATCCGCTATTATTGATTACGGCATTGATTTAAATAACCCACATGTGAAAGGTTACAACATAGACTGATGGTATTACTCTGGTTAACAAACATATTTCACTCCTTCACATACCACCAACGACTTATATACGCGGGTGATTTTAAACCACATAAATATTTGATTGTCCGACTATTCTCCGTGAAAAATAGTTACATCTCCTCATAAATTCGAGTCGATGTTATTTTATATTCAATGCTAAATATGAAATAAATAATGGTGCGTGTGATCTCCCTAATAAATGATAGCCTACGAAAACATAAGACACACAACGGAAACTACTATATTAGGGTTGTTGAATGTATTGAACGTTTTCTGTTCATTACTGGTCACAAACAATTAATTCCTTTACCACCGAACAAGTCAGTTGTTGCACATACTTTGACTCAATGTTGGTGGGGCCACTGGTAGCAAATGAAATCACCACTACACGTGTACCCAAGACGTCTGCTGATTTGTGGGCGAGAAGTCAAATACCAAGGTTAAGGTTACCAGTTTCCCCCTTGGCCTGAAAAGTTCAATAAACATATGAGAAGTGCCTCCATGATACCTGTTAACATCTAGATCACCCCAAATAGGGTCAGGATCACCTCCTTAAGGACCACCACACATTGCCAGCGGTCTTTGTAATTCCAAAGGCCATTGCTATAAGATACTATTTTCATTTATACAAAGATGTATTCCCATTGCTTAGTGAAGTAGAAAACACAAATTTTTATTTCCAAAATGTCCGTCAAAAGCTTTTTTGTCCGATCGATGTGAAACTTGGCCAACTTCTAAATGCTATATTGACTTGATTAAGTCTCGATTTTATCCTGGATCCATCAAATGGCTTTAGAGAAATCCCCTTTTCCGTACCCAATGTGTCTCCCACAGGAAATGTATGGTTTTGTACCAATATCGAAACTGCGTGTTCTCCTATGCTTTTTAGCTGGATGGCGTAAAACGTGTCACATGTCTAACGCCTAGCAATGGTATTAATGTGACAACAAATGATTCCATGCCGTACATCCTTACGAAGATGTTTCGTCTCGATTACATAGTCGTTTCAAATATGCGAACAGTTCAAATATTTTCCTCCGGATACGAATATTCGAATACATGGTGTCATATGCATACCGAGCACTACTCCGCGTATACGCGTAGGAGGTTATCAGCTAGCATCTATTCTTGTCCTATAACGCAAAGGACGCTAAAAGCAAATGGAAAATATCAGTATCACACCAGATGGAATTATAAATTAAGAAATTATAAAATGGTTTTAAAGCATCAAATGTCGTGCTGCCAGGCGAAATACATCCGGAAATGATCAAAGAACTGTCAACAGAACTGTCAGACACACTATCACATTTTTAACCAGTCAATAGACAACGCACTTATCCAAACTGAATGAAAATCAGCAAACGGTTCTCCCTATACAAACAAGAGCCATCATAAGACGGCATGTCACACACACACACACACACACTCACACACACACACACACACACACACACACGCGCACGCACGCACGCACGCACGCACGCACGCACGCACGCACGCACGCACGCACGCGCGCACGCACGCACGCGCGCGCGCACCACCCCCCCCCCCCCCGCCGAACCCCCCCCCCCCCCCAACCCTAACAGGATCCAAACATTTCAGATCAGATAAACATACATCAAGAGTGGACATACATGTAACGTTAATTGTAAAGGACAATACTTTAGAAAAATTAATCAATGAAAAATGAAAGTGCATGTTCAATTACGTTCAACTATTATGTCCGGACAAGATAATCTTGGTGAATTTTAAGTTTTTCAAGGGAGATAACTCAGGAAAATACGGATGAATTTCTTCAAAATGGAATCATAGCACTGCTTCTTCAAGATATGTATTCGGTGACAAAGGAATTGAGAGCATAGGTTCAAAATTCTTCAAGATCGGGCACGCAATTTTGATGAATTTCCATTCCCCCCCCCCCCCCCCCCCCGCAGTTTATGTATCGGCTTTAAGATGTTTCAAGGGGGATAACTCTGTAATGAACAATTTTTTGCCGCGAAAAAACACATGCACATCTGCACATGATACTGATAATGTGGACAAAATTTTAAGCCAATCCATTGAGACCACTAGGAGGAGTTGCGTTGACAAGACGGGACGACAGACAGACGGACGGACGGGCGTGCTAATCGCCATATCCCCCCCCCCCCCCGCCCCCACCCCACCCCCGTCTTCCAGATAAAAAGCAACCGCTCCTTATCACGCAACAATAGACCAGTTTCCCTCACATGTATTTTTTGTAAGATGTCGAATACATCATCAGCTGTAATTTAATTATCCATTTCGAACAGAATAACATCCTAGCTGACCGACAACATGCCTGCAATGACTGCGGTTCATCAACAGATAGCCCGAAACAAGTGAAAGTTTTTATTCTCGACATTGAAAACACTTTTGATGTTGTTCCACATTAACTGTTGAGATCTAAATTGTACAAATATGATGTGTCAAAACATTCTAAATTGGATTGAGTCATTCTTAACGATCGCAAACAACGTGTTGTAGTCGAGGCTGCCAAGGCTGTGTCTGGTGTATCTCAAGGGATTGTTCTGGGCCCGCTACTGTTTTCAGTCCACGTAAATCATATAGTCCAGGACATTTCCTCAGAGATCAGGATAGTCGCTGACGATTGTGTATGTTACCGGAAAATTAATTACCCTACGGGACGTGAATCACTCCAAGAACAAATAAACATGTTAGGAAGCTGGGCTACCACTTTGGGAATGCGCTTCCATTCAGCAAAATGCAACAAGATGTGCTTCACCAGAAAAGACAACCCTCACCACACCACACATCCCCCCACACACCTACACCCATCAAATTTGACTACACGCTAAAAGGAGCCAGTCTAAGTTCTGTCTCATCAGTAAAGTAATTGGGTGTCAACATCGCCAAGGACTTAAGCTGCAACAAACAGATCACAGAGATATGCATAAATCGCAGACGTTTAGGACTCTTGAGGAGAAATTTATCACTCTGATCCCCCATAAATCAGACTTCAGGCATACATGGGACTGATTAGACCAGTTTTGGAATATGCAATGACAGTTTGAGACCCTAAAATAACTCACCAGGACAAACGAGAAATTGTGTAAACACGCGCAGCTAGATTTAACACATCAGACTATAGCTATGAACCAGGCAGTATGACAAAGATAATGTAAAACCTAAAACTCCTACCATTGAAAGACAGACGGAAACAAAACCGCGTTAACAACAAGCAAAGATTCCAGTAAGCAGTCCACAGAAGTAAATTCGGAAAACCAAAAACATGAGCCACAGACGCTTCAACCAAATTTATGCTAGAATCGACATCTTTAAATTCAACTTTATTCTTGATACGATAAAGGATTGAAATAAACTATAACATGATCTTCTGAGCCTTTCGGAATACTCAACAAATCCTACTACTAAATTTACGGAACTAATCAGAGGAAAACAACATATCTAAGTTAGCTACTTGACGAATGCGCGGTGAACGAATGTGCTCTGGACGTGTAACTATACCTAATCAGGATCAGGATCAAGCTTCAAATGGTAGCTTCTGTCATGTTGTAGAGTGTGTTGTTTTTATTTCACTAACGCAATCGCTGGTAAACATATTCCCTCTGAACTGTATGGGTGACTGAAGTTTTAGTACGTAAATATACTATGGGATCAAATGCAGTATTTGGCAAATGATAATGATTGGTGGGAGTGAACATGTAAAATAAGTATTCATGTTGTTCGTAGAGTGAAATGACAATAGCCAAAATAGATGTGTCACCTGGGTCCCAATAAGCCCATTTGTCCTGGGATATTTGAATAATGCCTCTCAACTATCCAAACATAAAACAAATTCTTTTAACAACCATGCACTCACGTAGGCACAAATATCTACCCTGTGCCTTTGACTAGTATAGAGATTGAGTATGGGGATGGTATAGATGTCATAGGCAAGTAAAAGACGCCGCTCGGTGATATTCTCCATAGACCTATAGCTGCAGAAATGCTAAGGAATGAGAACCGCTTTATAAATGAAACCAAGGCCAGATTTAACGACGTAAACTGACAGCTATAGACGAGGTTAGCGCTGTGCAGGGCCGGATTATCAGGTGGTGGGGTGGGGCAAATGGGGTACATGTCCCGGGACCCCTAACTTCAGGGGCCCACACAAGTGAAAAGAAAAAAAAATGTACATGTCTATGCCCAAATAAAAGGATACATCAATTCGTTTTTTGTTGGTCTGCCTGTCTGTAAGTCAACTTGTTTACATTCTTGACAACGACTCCTAAGTCGCAGCTATAGTGCATACGCGCTTGTTATTATATCATTGGTCCCTTGTTATAAAATGTAGAGTACATAATATGCTGCGTTTAATTTTAGCAAATATTAGACACTATACAGTAATCTCCAGCTTGACCTAGTGGAATTTGCCTATGCAAGTAGTGCTCATTTGTATCTCGCGAGATCTCCTTCGATGCGAAATCGAGAAAAGTATTCTCGAATAAGCCACGCCTCTATATTTAGATTGAAGTAGTGCTGTGTCAATCCCGGTAAGATAGGTCGGAAAATCAATAAATCATGCTATTTTCTTCTTAAGTTCAGAATATGATGCATTTAATAATACAAACAATACATGCTGTGAATGTAATGAGCTTCATTGTGTGTTTTTACACGTATTTCCTCAAATAAAGCAGATTAGAATCTAATTCACCTTTCCAGAGTACCCACACATCATTATGACGTCATAATGACCTGCGTGACGTACACAATGACATCATAATGAATGACGTCATGAATGACGTCGATAAGTACGTCACGAACGCATATTTGAAGACGGTCTATGCGTTGTTGCACAAATTGTTTGCTTTTACTATTTAATAAATATTCTGTTGAATATTTTGAAACTAATTTGACTGGGCGTTGTTGCTGCCATAGGCAGCAACGGCACCCAGTCAAATTAGCTACAAAATATTCAACAGCTTCCCTGTATAGTTTTCAGGAAATTGATAGCTACGGCATTCGGGATCGATCAATCCCAACACGGCGAGGTGTGGGTAGAGCGTAGCTAGTGATGGGCGGGGCATAGCTAAAAATGGAAAGGTCCATTGTATCTGCCTGGCGATTTAATGGAATAACAATACCATAGACGTGTGAGTTGTGACTCGCAACTACTGTAAGTCCGTATGTGAGTATGTATGTATGTCTGTCGGTCAGTGGCGCTGTCGATCAAAATTTTGACATTTCTGACCAAGCTGTCAAAGGCGCAACTATAGCATGTTTCATTTGTTTTAAACATGCTATAGTTGCGACTTGCGACTTTGGCGGTTAATGAGATAATTATGATTTAGCTACATTATCATCATGTCAACACGACAAATTGATTCAAATGAACTGAAAAAGTAAAAACATATAGATTTAGATGCGGTCCTTTATTATGCTAGCCTAATTGGTCGATCATCAGAATGGTGTAGTGATGTTACAGTGGTACTGGAAATTATTGTTTTACATGACAGTAACTACTTTTACGTTTTAGTAATACTATTCTTAAAACTTGAGGGAAGTTTTTAACTGTTTCCGCCACAAATAGTTAAAAACTTCCCACACGTTTTGAGAATAATTGTGTGCCACATGGACATATCATGCGTCAAGGACGTCTTACCGCTCTTAGTCTGTTAAGCATTGAAAGTGATATTCTTAGGGACATTAATTTTGAAACAATCACATGCAACTGCGCGCAAGTTTGCTGTTAACCGGAAACTGTAATTCCAAAATAGGCAAGGTACAGTGTGGCTAGCCACTTATTATTTCAGAGCTGGGCGTGGTTATTGTGTAATTAAATGTAACTAAACACACACGCACGCACGCACGCACGCACAAACGCACGCACGCACACATGCACACACAGTACCCCATGTCTAGGCAACCAATGTATCATGTGTATAATATATATGATACCTTGGTTGCCTAGACATGGGGTTAATGTATATGGGGCAGGGGCCTCCTGAACATAAGTGCCCCAGGCCCCCTCAATGCTTGATCTGGCTCTGGTGCGGTGTGGCTTGGATGAATGGATGGAGGAATAACAAAAGGTAACGCCATACCATTCATACACCTTAGTGGTGGATTTTTCGATTTTCATGAGGGAACTACGTCATCTTGATTGTAACGTCAGCTAGCATATGATGTGTTTAATTATGACATTCGATACATGAGTGACATATCGCATCACTCTCTTGACTCTCTAGTCAGTCCTACTTTAGAGACTTTTTTGAGACGTAGGATATTACGACGCTATCTGGTGACAAGGTCATGCCCGAACGTCAAGATCAATTGTGTAAGACGTATTTAAACAATACATGCTCTGGGACGAGGTAATCGAAGTATGTAAACTGATAGTTTTAGGATGCTCAATCGATGGCGACATGTTCGCCATCGTTTGGTTATCCTAAAAGGTATCACCAACCTGATATATGTATACAAACTGATAACTTTAGGATGCCCATTGATAGGGATATGCTGCGAGACTATCTACGTTAATGTCATACCATAATGTCAAGGTCAATACAAAATGGCCTTGAGCTTATGACATGACCTAGATTATGGAGTGTCTCTTAGCACGTCACCCTGGATTAGGCATCCTAAAATGTATACGTTTACATACTTCGATCAGGAGGCCGATAGGTTTTATAATTCCCAGTCGACGCGCTACGAGATCCTCCGGGGTCATGATAATACCCTCATGTCAAGGTCAATATATGTTCAACCCATCATCTGTCCGAGGCCAGTCAGGTTTGATACCTATGCCATCGACGACACAGCAGACGTGGTAATTCTGTACACGCATAAACAGCTGGATATCTAGACAATGTACACCCTCAGAATCTCACTGAACAGCCCACAGTCTCGGGTAACCAAACGACAAATTGCCCTGCTCATATGTCTAAGGACTCATAACGGCCAAATCCTCTCTGAGAACACAGCCATGATGAACATATTCTCACCCAAATGAGTTCAGCTCCAAACCCATTCTATTCAAAGACGGTCAGCATAGTGGTTCTCCAACCCGTTGCAAGAGAAATGGTATTCAGAAAATGGTACAAGATCAAGAAATTTGGACGAGCAAAATGTGATGCCAACATGGAATGCCACAAACTCCATACCAGATACCCCAAGAGGGACTAACATTAAGAAAAAACATTAACAGTTAAAGAATACTTTGAAGTTGAGGAACTGTACTAAACTGCTCTGTTGGAGAAACCCCATACATACACCCAAAAGAGCATTGTGTCCTTGAGACCCGTTCCTAAGAAAGGAATTTCAGAGAGTTTGCATAGGGATGCAAGAGGATACGCAACATACAAGACGTTCGTTGAGGTGTTGACATGATCCACACACCCCCCCCCCCCTCTCTCTCTTTCTCTCTCTCTCTCTCTCTCTCTCTCTCTCTCTCTCTCTCTCTCTCTCTATCTACGATTGTCGTAGTTCGTGTGTCCCCTCCTCGTAGAAGATTGGCTGCAATGGCCCCCTCCTTAGTTCGCTCCGACGCCGTCAACAAGTTTTGAGGTCTGCGGAAGCTTTTCATTTTTTTCAGAATTATTTAGCTAACATTCCTGTTACGCCAAGTTTTCGAAAATTATATGACTAAAATCCATTTCTAGCATTCAATATAGTAAAAGAACATCTAAAGTTCTATCTAACAATCACAGATATTATTAGAAGAAATGGTGTTGTTAATTACATGTTCAAGTTCTATCCTATATGCCATTCACTTTTTAAAATACAATTTTCTTTGTTCTCTTCCAATCGGTTTTCTAAAAAAAATGGGAGTGGCAATAGCACCCCAACGCCCCTTGTCTACAGGTGACCATGGATTAAGATGGACTCGATGGAGACATGTTCCGAAGTCCTCCCGGCTCAATGTCATAATAATATATATATATATATATATATATATATATATATATATATATATATATATATATATATATATATATATATATATATATATATATATATATATATATATATATATATATATATATATATATATATATATATATACACCTGTGCAAAAGCTAAGCACCAGCAAAAACAATAGAACGTAGAAACATGATGGTACAACTAGGCTGCCATACTTTTTGTCCCCGCGTTAGCTGACATAATTCCAAGTACGAAATGCACATGCATGCATGACTTCACGCCGCTTGATGTCCGTGCGTGGCGGGAAACAGCACACGTGTTCAGTTATGTAAAAGTCCAGTTTGAGGTGTAGAACATTACATACAGATTTAGGCGACAAGATTAGGAATTTTGTGTTCATGACCGTGGTTTATTTGTACAGAGAGAATTAGCTCTTGATTGAGAACCGCTATGGCAAGACGAAGGTTAAGTGATCCTGTGAAATCGCAAATCATAGGCATGCATACCACTGGTATGTCATGCAGAGAGATTGGCAGACAGCTGAACATTAACCATACTGTAATCAGTCGTTTGATTGCAAGACATGGGCAAACTAACGAGGTGAAGGACAGGCCTAGATCTGGAAGACCGAAGAAGACTACTGCCCGTGATGATCGAGCCCTAGTACGCCTTGTTAGGAGATCTCCATTCACCAACAGCAGAGTGCTCAGCCAGCAATGGGAAACGCGCAATAGAGTGTCAATGTCTACCGTCAAAAGGAGACTGTATGCTGCTGGCATGAAAGCTAGGAGACCTGTCATACGTCCTCTCCTCACTGCACACCACAAAGAGGAGCGTTTGAGGTGGTGCAACGAAAGAAGACACTGGAACATGAGATCCTGTAGACGGGTACACTGGTCCGATGAAAGTCGGTTCCTGCTTCATGCCACAGATGGTCGAACTCGTGTATGGAGGTCCAGACGCACGGCGTACGACCAACGTAACATCATGGAAGAAGTTCCATTTGGTGGAGGTTCCGTTATGATATGGGGGTGCATCTCATTTGATTGTAAGCTGGATCTGTTGACTGTACCTGGAACACTAAATGGACAAAGATATCAAGATTCCATACTGGATAGAGTTGTGGTCCCTCATTTTGTAAATCATGCACCTGGAACCCACCCTATATTCATGGATGACAACGCCCGACCACATCGTGCTAGAGCTGTGCATGAATACCTCCGCCAGAATGCCATCGAAACCCTACCATGGCCAGCAAGGAGCCCTGACATGAACCCTATTGAGCATATCTGGGACATTCTGGGAAACATGGTGAGAAGGAGGGATCCTCCTGTGCAGAACCTACAGGAATTAACAGACGCACTCCATCTTGAATGGCAACGAATACCACAATGGCGTATCAGTCGGTTGGTGACCAGCATAAGACGTCGTGTCCAGGCCGTCATCCAGGCACAAGGTGGATATACCCAGTATTAATAATGACAGTCTCAAACTCGTGCACAGATGTTAAACTTCGTTTTCAGACACCATTAATGACAATCTAGCCACGTGTGTCAACTGTAGGGCAATAGTTGTCAGTTGTGTCAACGTAACCATATTCAGGCCTCGTTTTCAAGTTCAAACAAAAACATACAGTGTTTCCCCACCATCATAATCAGCATTCCTCTAGTTGCATTATTACCTCTTGCACTAAGATGGATGGGTACATAAATGTTTATGCTATTGCTTTCTTCATAGCACATGAATATACCCTCGCATGTGCGTAAACATAGGGTGGTGCTTAACTTTTGCACATGTGTATATATATATATATATATATATATATATATATATATATATATATATATATATATATATATATATATATATATATATATATATATATATATATATATATATATATATATATATATATATATATATATATATATATATATATATATATATATATATATATATATATATATATATATATATATATATATATATATATATATATATATATATATATATATATATATATATATATATATATATATATATATATATATATATATATATATATATATATATATATATATATATATATATATATATATATATATATATATATTCACCTTGACCTTTGACTTAGGCCTCGGATCATGTCTCAAACCTATTAGTTTACATACTTAGGTCATATTGTTCAGAGTACGCGTTGATTGAATTATGACTTACATATTTGACCTCGAAGATATGGCATGACTTTGGCCAGGAGGTGGGTCGGGATCTGATCATGTCTCAGTAGCTCAGGTATCATAAAAACTATCAGTTTACATACTTAGATCATATCAATTAAAGTATGCATTGCTGAGCTATGCCAATTCATGTGTCGATAAAGCTGTATTGTGTTCATGTTTAATAAGGGGCACGCTGCCTTATTAACGGAGTCACAAACTTGACACCTCCCGTTGTCGTGTATCCTACATCCCAGCGACTCGATACCCATCCCTAACTCAATTTAGACATGGAAATCCTATGTACTTACACGGTCGACTGCGCTACTCCTAACCATCATATCTTGTAACTGCAATATTGTGTCTCTTGTTAGGCAGTATAATGATAAATTGGTTATGAGCAGTATCTCTGTAACCTTGATAATAAAAGCAATAAAAGATTCAATAAAGAAAAGAAATTACGCCGGTAAATAATACATGCCATCGTGCCATGCATAACAAACCATTGTAATGTGTACATATAGAATATATACTAAATGCCAGTGGCGAATTAAGGTTGTGCGAGGCCCTAGGCACAAGACCATGCGGGGGGGGGGGGGAGAGAGATTTTAAATCTAGACGCTCTGTGGTGCAATCTGACGTATATTTGGCATCATTTTAGTTAATTATTATAGGCTTTGTGGCAGACAAAATGGAAATTTAACACATTGACTGCCGAGTTTTTTGCAGACAACATTTCCCATACGCCATATCTCCGACCATGTTAAATATTTTAAAACAATTTGGCTGAAAGTTGCTGGTTCCCGAGCCACCAACAGCTTTCAGTCAAATTATTTCCAAAATATGCAATCGAATATGTAATGTTTCGTACATAATAATTAATTTCGGTTTTCATAGATTATTCGGCGAAAGGGTTAAAATTATACGTTTTACCCAAACGGACATTGTTTGGGTATATTAAGGTATATATTATTGACCCGATAGATGCAAGGGTGTAATGTACAATTTACAATTTGTAAAAAATATTCATATAGCCAAACATGACAACGTAGCTTTAATTTAGTCAGTAACATTGTAACAATGTTTCTTCCTACCTTGCCTTTCTTTAAATTTTACGAAAGAAACTTGGCTATCCACAGTATGACTATGAGAATCAATGAATGACTGAATGTAGACCTACTGATCCCCGATCAAAAATAGTTTAAGTGCTTAGGACCGCTTCCACTGATTCACTTAGGCAACAAAAATTACTTTCCACGTAGCGTCACGCCATCACGTGATCATCCCGTTTGTTTAGTCTACTCGGGTAACTCGGCTCGGCTGCTCGAGCATTGTTACAATCGATATTTAAACAATAAAACGAGACTATAAACAGAATAACATAGGTCACTGACATAAGGCCATGATAAGGCAATAATCTATTTTGGGGATATTGACCAAGTGTCTCTTCGCTGCGTTATGTAGCTTGCCTAAAGAAAAAGAAAACAAAAAAAATTTGTTTTTTTTTGTCCAAGTGCGAGGCCCCCTTCAAGTGCGAGGCCCTAGGCTACTGCCTCGTTAGCCTCGTGGGTAGTCCGCCCCTGCTAAATGCACTTGCTGCCATGATCAAATTATTGATGGCATATAAGTATACTATGGGCCTATATATCCAGTGGCGTAACAAAGCGGGTCAGTTGAAACAAGTACCCCCCCCCCACCCCACCCCGCCCACCCCACTCCAAACAAACATACCCCACCTCAACCACGTTTAAACACCAACCAACCCCACCCCACCACCCTCAAAGAATTCTCTAATATCCAAAATAACGTGTGCGTGCGTGCGTGCGTGCGTGCGTGCGTGCGTGGGTGGGTGGGTGGGTGGGTGGGTGGGTGGGTGGGTGGGTGGGTGGGTGGGTGGGTGGGTGGGTGGGTGGGTGGGTGGGTGGGTGGGTGGGTGGGTGGGTGGGTGGGTGGGTGAGTGAGTGAGTGAGTGAGTGAGTGAGTGAGTGTGTCGGTGCGTGCGTGCGTGCGTGCGTGCGTGTGTTAACTAAAAGGAAATTATGTTTTAAGTTTTCTTTCAAATGCAGATATCTCACCACCAGTACTGTTACTACCGCTATCAACACTGTTGAGATGGAGGTGAAGTCCGAACATGCCTTAGCAAGCGAAAATGGCATTATATGATATGGAGGATAGACAACAGAAGCCCCGTTACGTTTTATGACAAGTTATTTTTGGCAGGAAAAAGGTGGGCATGGTTTAAAGCAAATCTTGATGACGTCACTGACTACGTCATAAGATTTCGTCTACTCATCCCATAGCCGCATTTTGGGATGTAGATCATTAGATAATTGACAGGTGCAATGATGCATGAAAATGGGCATGCCCAAATGTAAGTCATGTGAGCCCTTGCTGCCAATTAGAGCAGGCGCTAATACGGTATCTAGTCTTCGAGGTGTTGAGATACGCACCCTTGGTAATGCTGATTGGCTGGCCTAATGACCGTAAAGGTGTTAGGGGCAGGGGGGGGGGGGGGGGGGGGGGCGCGTGTCATAATTCAAAAATATTGATGATGATGTCATAACTCGCGATCAATCAACGCAGCTCTGCTTATATAGTCATCAATGTTTGGCCTGTAGATTTGTAAAATATCTAGTGTTGGGTGGGTCCAAATCGATGTCACGTGACCCCTCGAGACCTATCAAAGCAGCCCTACTACTACTACTACTACTACTACTACTACTACTACTACTACTACTACTACTACTACTACTACTACTACTACTACTACTACTACTACATCATCATATATATATATATATATATATATATATATATATATATATATATATATATATATATATATATATATATATATATATATATATATATATATATATATATATATATATATATATATATATATATATATCCGAAACTACATCAACAGCCTCTTCGAACATCCAAACAAGCATGCAAGTCAGCCTACGACTCGGCAATAGTAACAGCATATACGAGCCATTTTTTTTGTATTTCATACCTTAATTCGTCATTGTTTTATATTTTAACGCTTATGCTTAATCTGTATATATGTTTATTTATTTATTATTTAATTCAATTCTTCAAATCAATCGTTTGATCAATAGAAAATGTTCAGTATCTTTAAATTGATAACTCTGTATCGACCAATGGTAATGAAGCGGCTGTGTTGACAGGCTATAATTCATTCTTTACAGAATACTTCGCCTAATAAACGCTTAATGCTGCATAGTAGAATAAGGTGATTATTAATGGTTTCAGTGCTTATTAGTGAAATATAGTGGCTGAAAGAGTTATCTCCATTAATAGTTGAATCGTCAGTCTGCCGCTTTTTCAGAGCCACTGCATTGATATGCACTCATAAATGGCGAAATTCACGTTTCAAGCAAAAATTGCAAGTGGAATGGTTCTATCAGTTATCTAGCGAGCCATTCCGCTTTTAATTTTTCCAAAATAACGTCACTGTCTGCGAATGCATATTTCTCAAGATTCATGCAGCAGTCTAACACGCGTTGATGTTGTAGATTAATAGAGGTCCAGCATATAGATTTGCCAGACCTCTCTCTCTCTCTCTCTCTCTCTCTCTCTCTCTTCTCTCTCTCTCTCTCCCTCTCTCCCTCTCTCTCTCAGAAAGCCACACTAATAGATCCAGCTACTTCATATCCTGTTGCAGAGGATAGCTGAGAGTCCTGAAATTATAGACCTTAGTCTGAAGCAGTATGAATGCGTAATAGATCACTCTGTTGCTAGGAATTGGATGCTTCTCTGTAATAATAATAATAATAATAATAATAATAATAATAATAATAATAATAATAATAATAATAATAATAATAAATATAGCCGCAGGCGATGCAACGGGGGGGGGGGGGGCGGGGGGGCGGGGGGGGGGGGGGGGAGGAGACAAGCGGCTAGAGTACCGGTCGCTAAGACGAGAACCTTATCTGAGCCAGCTCTTATAGGTGGCTTAGAGCCTAAATAGCCTCTTTCTTAGATTTGATCACGTTGGATTAATGCTGTCAATTTTATTGAATTATGTGAGAAGGTTACAGTAGGAATCTTCTTTATCCGCCAAGTCTACCCATCATTGAATGTGGTTTTGAAAAATAAACAATCGTGTGTCAACAACGGCAATAAAAATAATTTAAATGAAATCGGCCCAGTTCTTCTTGAGTTCATCGACACCAACCACACAAACATCACCACCACCAACTATACAGAATTCCAGTCAGAATCAAGCGCCTGGAGGAAGGGTGTGTGCCCGTAGAGGAAGCTACAATGGGGCCCCCATGCGCGCGAATCAGCGCAACAACAACAACAACAACGGCAACATGAGAGAACGGATGGACAAGATTAATAAACAAATCTCAGCACTCACAAATTTAGCTACGACACTTAGCACCAACCTCGCCACCACGCAGTTTAGGACAACACACACCACCAGCACCGCACCACCACCGAACACCAGTTTCCGATGCGGACAGCCAGGGCATTGGAGGGAGCGGTGTCCTAACCGACTTCGCTCTACGACGCCTGCTCCTGACCGCAGCACACCGCAACCAGAGAAGCAATCAAACTCCTAAGGGCACCAAATTACACTGAGCTACCTCGGTGCCCGTAGCCCCGGCTCAACTGCGGCCTTCGTACAACAACGTTCAGTGGCCAACTATCATCCACCAAAATCAGCTTTCACATCGACACCCAAATGCATGGCTTCACATGTGTCAATGCCTACGTTGCCTCCTCCATCCGCACCAATGACATCCCCCTCCTTCTCCGCACACAACAAGCTTTCTTTCCTCTGTAAAACAGCAGTGGTAGGTTGTAGCAGCTCCGCTGAAACAACGTCAATTCTCGGTGTCCTTTGGTGGTATGCAGAACACCACCCCATCCAACATCATCTCCCGCATCCACAGACAGTAGCGACTCAGGCGAAACGATTCACTCCACCCCATGGATTCGCAAGCGCCAACATAGACAGGGAAACGCACGTCCCTGGCGGCATCACTGTTTCTTCTGTGCTTCACCAAAACATCCCATGAAGCATTGCAAGAAATGGCTTGCACAGGCGGAGCTTATCCGCCATCCCATACGCACCGCCGTCTATACCAATACAGCCTACTCAGAAACAG
Source organism: Chaetoderma sp. LZ-2023a (assembly GCA_034401795.1). Taxonomy (NCBI): domain Eukaryota; kingdom Metazoa; phylum Mollusca; class Caudofoveata; order Chaetodermatida; family Chaetodermatidae; genus Chaetoderma; species Chaetoderma sp. LZ-2023a. Next base: position 58,316,466 of record CM067372.1, read on the forward strand.
CAGCAACTCCATCACTATTGCTACCCCCACCTCCGCCTTCACCACAGCCTGCACACCAGCGGCGACGGCGAACTGGCCCGTTCCTCACTTAGCCATCCACAACATTACAAGAAGACATACGAAACAGTCAGAGTATATACAGAGTGAGGCATTGTCGCAGATGGAATCATTGGAAACTCTTCCACAGGTACACCGCAAAGTAATATACAAATGTGCCTGTCTGTTTAGTGGCGTTTCCACCAGTGCCACCATCGACACCGGTGCTGCTATCACAGTATTTAACAAGCACTTATATGATAGCATCCCACCTCATAAGAAGCCTCCCCTTAAGCGTACAAATATTTACCTACAGACGGCTACGGGAGCGGATGTGGCCATAGCCGGTGTAGTCAATTTAGTTGTCCAAATAGAGGAGATGCAATTCATACAGCGAGTTGTCATCGCATTTATTCATAACGATGTCCTACTTGGCTCTGATTTCCTCAGTGCCAGCGAAGCCATCATACACTGCAAACAACAGGAACTCGACATACAAGGCCGACGAATACCTCTTGGACCGGCATCGTCATTATATGATACGTGTGCGGTAATATTATCAAGTGCCACATTTGAGCCGGGACAGGAATAAATCTTATGGGCCACCGCACCACAGTTAGGAAGCAACACACACATCGCCATGCTGGAACCCGATCCTGATTACGTGATTGCCTCACAATGCTCAAGTCCCCGCATAAATGTAGACACTACTAACAAGGAAAACATACCTTTTAGAGTGTTCAATGGTACCGCAGATCCTATCACTCTGGAACCCGGAGTACGACACACCACCACAGATGACTGATGATTTACCCGAACATTTACATGATTTGTATCTACATGCCACAGTTGGATTACTGCAATCACAGAAACGAGAAATTCGGAAACTACTACATAAATATCACGATAGTTTTTCCTCCGGAGACATGGATCTCGGAGAAACTCATCTCGTAAGACACTCCATCGATACGGGCAATAATCGCCCCGTACAACAACCGGTACGACGTCTTCCCATTCATAAGGAAGTGGAAGCACACCAACAGGTGAACGACATGTTGCGGACTGGTATTATTGAACCTTCAGCATCTCCATGGGCTGCCCTATAGTTCCAGCAGGCAAAAAGGACGGAACCTTGTGGTTTTGCATTGACTACCGCCACCTTAATGATCTTAGCGTTAAGGACGCTTATCCATTACCTCGGATAGATCAGGCCTTGGATTCTTTGTCCGGAGCCAAGTGGTTTTGTACCCTTGACTTAGCTAGTGGTTACTGGCAAGTAGCCATGGATGAAGCTGACATGGAAAAGACCGCATTCGTTTGTAGGGATGACCTTTTCCAATTCCGCAAGATGCCTTACGTGTTGTGCAATGCTCCCGGAACTTTTGAACAACTCATTGAGCAGGTACTAACCACCCTGCAATGGGAAATCTGTCTTTGTTATATCGATGATGTAATAGTCTTTGGGCCCACGTTTGAGCAAACCTTAATAAATTTGGACACCGTGCTTTCACGTTTCTGCACAGCCAATTTGAAACTCAAACTGAAGAAATGCCATCTCTTTAGACAGAGCGTTGAGTTCCTGGGACACGTCATATCCTGTGATGGAGTGGCTACACAACCGTCAAAAACTAAGGCTGTAGCAGAGTGGCCCCAGCCCTCTTCAGTTAGGGAGACACTGGCCTATGCCAGTACTATCGACGTTACATCCGACATTTCAGCGCGATTGCTTCACCCCTCTACAGGATCACTGAGAAAGATCGACCATTTGAGTGGACGAGTGAGTGCGCTGAAGGAACTCTTGACGACCGCCCCGATTCTTGCTCACCCTAATCCAAACCTCGATTTCATCTTAGACACTGACGCGTCAGCTTAAGCTATCGGCGCAGTTCTATCTCAGGTCACGGAAGACGGTACAGAGCAGGTATTGGGTTATGGTTCGTGTACTCAGAATAAAACGGAGAGAAGATATGCAACCACCAAGTGAGAACTATTAGCGGCGGTCCATTTCGTCAAATATTTTAAAAACTTTCTGTATGGGTGCCCTTTTACACTCCGTACAGACCATGCCTCACTACGGTGGCTCAGGAACTTAAAAAAACCCAGAGGGCCATGTAGCGAGATGGCAGGAATCCCTGCAGGCCTATAACTTTAACGTTGTTCACCATCCTGGCAAATTGCATGGGAATACCGACACCCTCATCAGAATAGGCGCAGAAGCTGAACACGAAGAGGCCGCCACCATGACACAGTCAACACAGCCATCTCCGGAGTTCCTCGAATTGAGGTCGCAGAGTGGAATCCGGAGAAATTCGCACACCACCAAACAACAGACGTGCAGACACGAAAAATATACGCATGGATTCAGGAGGGGGTACGTCCTCCTAAGGAATCGGTAACACCTCTGTCCACCACGGCAAAATATTATTACCAGCACTTCGAAGAATGTCAATTAGTAAATAACGTTCTATATATTAATGACTGTTTGGTAGTCCCGGATAGTTATTGTGAACTTATACTGAAACAACAACATGATAACGCCGGGCATCTGGCCATGGAAAGGACTGTTGTCCGTATAAAATTGAGATTCCATTGGATCGGAATTCGCGATAGTGTCAAGGCATGGGTTGCCAAATTTATCCCATGCCAAAAACACGCTGTTGGCCAACACCATATCCCACCATCTCAAATTAAGGTTGTTGGTGCACCATGGGAGCGAGTCGCTATCGACGTGCTCAGACCCAAGATTATTTTACGAAGTGGGTAGAAGCATTTGCGCTACCGGACCAAGAGGCATCCACCATAGCGGAGGTCTTGGCCAGCAATGTGTTCTGCCGCTTTGGTATGCCTTATGAGTTGCACTCCGATCAAGGAAGTAATTTTGAGAGCCGGCTCATATCAGAACTCTGCAAATTGTTCCATATCATCAACACAAGGACAACGCCATACCACCCCCGGAGTGATGGGATGGTAGAGAGATTCAACAGAACTCTTGCGGAGATGCTTACTAAGGAAACACGCCTTGATTGTACAGATTGGGACCTACGGCTCCCGTATGTACTCATGGCTTACCGCACATTCCAGCACAGGCTACCCCCTGCTCGGTTAATGTTAGGCCATGAATTAGCCTTACCCCTGGATCTGGCCATGCCTCGAATATCAAGAGAGAACAATTCACCATTTCTCTATGTCGAACTCTTGCGGCAAAGGATAGAACAAGCCCATGAGTTAGTGAGAGAAACCTTATCCACGGCACACCAGCAACAAAAGACATGGCACAACCGGAGAGTGCATGGAGATCCGTATGAAGCAGGAAGGATGGTTTGGGTACACGATTCCCGATGGTCTGCAAATGTGCCAAGTAAACTGAGCTACCAGTGGAAAGGCCCCTATGTGGCAGTAGGTAAAAAGTCGGACGTGACCTACCGTATCCGTGCTTTGGATGGCCTCACCTCAGTCATCCACTTCGATCGACTTAAACCTTGTGTCAGTGACGACCCAGCACCAGAGCTCGGACTGGGTGTTTCTCATGACACCGGTACCCAGAAAGATATTTTTACAGAAATTAGTATTCCCAGGGTTAGCGCAGTGCACCACGGTGCCAGTTCAGCCCCAGTTCTACCAAGCCAGAACGTGGGTGAACAAGCAGCTAATGCTGACGACGATGGCGAGGTACGCACTCGCCCTCTCCCTCCTCAGCGCGGGTCTACTAGATCTGGGACGTCGTATCTGAAGAATTTCGTGTTTGTTTTGTCCAAGGGACCGGATGGAAAAGTTGTTCCTCCGATCTCTTCCCATTCCCACCCACTTCATGCCATGCCCACCACCATAGAGTTACCACAAGCGGAAGCTGAGGCTGACCCAGTGGGGTGGAACATATGGTGAATAGCATAGAAGTGAAGAGGCTGGATGAAGTCTTGGCGTGTCTAGAACCACAAAACCGTACAACAAGGTGTAGCCGACCACCTCCTGAAAACGCCAGACCAATTCCTACCCAAGCGGGACCCATATCCTTCACCGCACCACAACCCCAAATCCATCTGGCGTCTCTTATCTATGCACCAAGTTCGGACATCACTGGCCCAGTCCATTTCTGTTGACCGTCAATCTTCAGATATGAGAGAGACTGCTGCAACAGATGAGGTGGCATCCCGCACCACACCGACCCCCACTACCCCCTGCACTGGGCAGGGAAGCAGACTGTTCAGCAGACTCTCGGCTCAAATTTTCCCGGTGTCTAAAAACTACGACAGGACGCCAACCGTCGTGTAACGGGAGATGACCACATCCCCCTGTCCAGAGGCCACCCCATCCAATTGGCCTACCATACTCCCCCATGAGCAGTCAGAAGATCACACAACAGACAGAACGTCAACACCTACAGAACACACCTGCCTTCAAGACTGGATACGTCAGTCGTTGCGCGTACATCGCATATTTTCTCGGTTATACTCAGCATAACAGAGACCTTCAACATCAGCAACAACAGCGTTTAGCAGCACCTACCGGTATTAAATAATTCCCGTTAGAGACATAAAAATTCCCGCAACAAATTCCTCCCGCACAAATTGCGGGAGAAATAATATCTCCCGCAGGCCACACCTCCCGCAAATAACAACAGCGTGGAAAACTGGAATGCGCCCACTTCGCTCATAACATTAGCATCATACAGGAGCCAGGACATCCCGACAACAGTATTATCATCAACAGACAACAGACGACAAATCTCCCGCGCACACCCTCTTATCCAGTTACGGGAGAACTGATCATATGGATATCAGGAATGCACTACAGCCATCTACAGTACACGTCACGTGAGAAACGTTTGTTCAACGGTCCTCCCTTTCCCTTTTCCCGACGTCGCACGGCAACACCTAAATCTACATACTTCATCTACACGTAATAACAGTCGATATTATTAAGAGAGCAAGATGCCCGCATTGTCGTCAGTCACAAGTAGGATTTTACTACCGAAAAGTTGAATTTGACAATGGATTGATCAAAGTTACGACAGCATCCGACAGGTCATCTGCGCTCTAAAGTAACTCTGTCCCACCCACGGGCTCTGCCATTACACAGTGAAATACCCTCCGGGTTTGATAAAGTTGACATTCACGCCACCACTCCCTCCCCACTCCCGCTCCTGGCGGCCATAAACACGTCACCTTCACCACAGCGCAGGTATCATCCACAGATAACCAGTCACGCTTATCAGATTCAAATCATCAACATGTCAGAAACACAGACACAGCTATCTTGACGGGATCAGTAACGTTGATCTACCGTCTGAATAGATCTGTTTAAACCACACATCAAATTACTTACAACTTCACTGTTAAGTTTTGGATTAAGAACACAACTGCTCTACCGTGCTACAAATCATTAGCGCCCGGGCTGGTAAAGCGGCATAAAAAATCTGACAGTATAATTAGAGAATTTCAGTGTGTTCCAGTCTATAATCAACACGGCCTGAGAACTATCTATTACAGACACCTACAAAGACGCGTGTTAAAAAACTCGAACAAATAAGGGACATTATAAAGATCTTGATATAACATATACATTTCTATCTCTCGCATCTACAACAGACTACACCTCAGCAACAGCATTCTGGCCGTCGCCATAAACTGCATATATGTTTCCGATCAACCGCACGCTTTTTAGAGCCACGTGACATTTACTGCTATTTCCAGTAAATTGGATCAAATGCTTTAAACACAAGAGCCGCCCAAAGACGCGACTACCACAGCGTGATGGAGGAGTGGCTAGCGTGAGTCAGGGTAATTGCCGCTGACATCACCTAGCTCCCACACGCCCCATCGAGCGCTCCAGCCTAAAATTAAAACAGGCAAGTTTATAAGCATCCAATCTGGAGAACTGCCTCAAGCAGAGGAAACTTTCAAATAAGAATGACCGAATCACCTGTTAAAACTTTTAGGTGTGGTCATCCGCCACCTGTGACGTCACCAAACAGTATAGAAGGAGGAAGCGTGCTCTGAAACTTTGTCTTCCCATCAAAACTCGACACCAGGGAAGAACAGATAGCACTAGCCTTCTTTCGTGTCGCAAACTAAATTCCGCTGTTTTATTATTATTTCATTATTATACTTGGCCTGGAAAGTTAAAAACAATGAATAGATAGGGCATTGGGTTTTGAATAAGGTTCCCGCAGCCAACTACCATGTGGGAACAAGATGTCACTCCATGAAGATTTAGCGTTATCGGATTCGTCTGAAGAAGAATCGGTACCAGTTCCAAAACGGTTCCAGTGCAACTCGTTATTAGCTAGCGGAGAGCCCTGTACCAGAACTTTTACGAGAAAATCCGACCGCACCCTTCATGTTAATAAGGATCATCTCTTCCAGTCAGCCTTCTGTGCGACGTGCCAGTATCTCTACACCGCTACTCGCTACGGGGTGATCCACGTTCTCCGGTATCATCACCGTGTGTTAGAAGTAACATTAGTTCCTGGGGAAGAGAATGAGGATCGTGCCGTTTTAGCCACCCATTTCGAATCTCGGTTCCCGGTCAAAGTTCTTCCGACCGAGAAAATGGCCTGCACGAAGAACACTACTCATAGATATCCCGTTAGTCATCATCTTCCCGTGGCTACCGTAAGCAATGTACCGGCAGCCAGACATGAAATCCTGCCCGCAGCCATGTCAGGAAGCCTTAAGCCGGTACCAGTTACTTCATCTACACCGGTCCTGAAGCGGAGTAAGAAGCAAAAGTCTCCCGCAAAATCCAGTGCGGCAGCACCCGCCCCAGTTATTAGCCATCCGGCTATGGTCACTAAACCCGCAACCGTAGTGTCTAAGACAGTATTAGCCAGTCAGCTGATTTCGATAGTGATTACGACACCTGCGGAAATAGACATTCCAAGTTACCCGCAGTCACCATCTCCACCAGAACTGACCATAGACGAGGGACCAGGACCGTCGCAGCCTGCGGCAATTAGTATAACTCCGACCCGTGTTATCCAGCATCCGCCCCCAAGCTTTTCTGACCCCGCCATCAGAAAGGGAACTACGCCGGAACATCCATACGTGGGAAAGAGATGAATCACCCACACAGAGGACATTCAGCCTATACCTAACGTCACCGCAAATCATCTGTTAAAATATGCTAAGTTTCGGAATATGTCGCCTCCTGCCGTATCCGCTCCCACATCACGGCCTCAGCCTACAGTACAGCTCACCGCCATCACCACGACTCCATAATTTGTGCGAAGATAATTCTTAGCAATCAAGAAACGTGATTTATAGCTATTTGGATCCACAGCCGACATTTAACATTCCTACAAAGTCGATCATTTTAAATAGAACGATAAATGATTGACAACAAAAGAAAAATGCTCTATATACAGGGTCTAGTAGATCGATTCTAAGAGCATGTCATTGTCAAAATTACGAGGAGGGGGTTCCTAACCCCTACCACAACCAAGCTCAACCCACCTTCCGAACACGCCCATTATGTTATATTTGACTAAGAGACCCTCGCGGTGTTTGTGACCCAAGCAACAGCACAACAGCCCCTCCTTATTCCAGAGCGAAACACCAAACTACCACGGCTACAAATATTTACATAAAAACATAGGCGCGATACAGACGATCTTTTGCTTAAAGTGTATATTTTATGAAATCCTATATCACGGCTCTAAGATACGCGCCATTTATTTAATGAGATTGCCAGATGTCGTTATTTAAAACAAGATACTATGATAATATTTTTTTATCCAAGCTCCTAAAAGTGGGTTAGTGGAAATTGCCATTGCTGTGTAGAATAATCTAAAATTAGTTTGTTCGGAATGAGGCAGCAACATTTTTTAATTTGTCTTGGCAATATGTCCTTGTTCTTCTTCTTCTTTTCGTTCGCTGATCATACCGCCAGTCCTGTAAGTGACTATCGACATGATCATAAGCGTTAAGTGCGTGGATCCATGGTTTATTAGAGTGCGCCGTGCGGCCTGGAACCTCCGTCTTCAGCACTCGAGGTTTATGTCAGGGTTACCTCACCCTTACCTCCTTTAGTCGCCTCTTACGACACGCAGAGGATACGGAAGGTGTATTCTAAGCCCCACCTAGAGGGCAGATATGTCCTTGTAAGTATTGTAAATATAAGTAAATATCTGCAATAGTATGGTACATTAGTCCTTTCATGGCGAATCCAGTCATTGCAATGGTCCTGAGGAATGCCCATTTGCAGGGCAAGGAAAGACTATTTTTTAACATTTACCACTGGAATGACTGGCTCGATAATAGAGCCAGTCATTTCAGTGGTAAACTTTCGAAAATAGTCTTCTCTTTGCCTGCAAATTGATACTCATTAAGCAAGCATTTTGGAATTCTTGACCGAATTTCGCCTCAAACAAGGGAGATAACACCAGCTTCTCGGGACAACATGCTGTAAATTGCAACTTCCACTGCATCTACTGCTGACGTAGGTAGATGCTGTGAATATTAATATCACTAGGCGGGTATCACGAACATCATTATGCATTTGACTTGATGTCATGGATAAAGTTAGTCCAGCTCTCACGCATGTTAATACATTGAGTAATAGTCTAATCGTCCGAGAGTATGTACATGTACTAACATAGCAAATGTAGAGTTAGGCAATCCGTATACAATAAGGCATAGTAGGTATTAGCATAGGGGTAGCTAGAATGGTGGATATTTGGGAGGGGCAATATCTAGGGAGGAATTAATATCCCCTCCCAACGCACAAGGACAGTAATCGGGTCATCCCCGTCCCCATCCCGGCAAACGTGTGAAAATTGCTCTCTAAAAAGCACTTAAAGAGCTTAAAATATTGTTTTGCCCTTCAAGTGGAACGTAAATAAAACCATCACACACACGCACGCACGCACGCACGCGAGCACGCGTACGCTCGCACCCTCGTCAGAATATGGTTAAACAAAGTAGGCTACATATCCAAGAGCATGTAAATGTAGGCCTACGCGATACTGTTTAAATGATTTGAACTATATATGTGGCGTTTTAGTCGCTCTCGCAACCAGACCACATATGTGTGGGTGGATTTCATGGAACGTGGGACGTTTCTCGGCTGTAAAATCTTTATGGAATAAAGTCTGTCTGTCGGTCGCTATGTCGGCCAAATTTCAGTACATTTCCTACGTCACAATTATAGGTCTAGGGTATGCTACTGTGTTACCAAACGGTTCTCTTCCAGTAATACTCTTTAAAATTCGTCCTTCCGTCGTATATACGCAGTTTAATGCAGCCGAGTAAAACAAGTAAAATTCATCTTGGTGAAGAGATGAAGGGGATTTAATATTGGCAACCAGCTGCACGCTACAGAGATGGAGGCCGGTGAGATTGATGACAACTTTGAAAAAGAACCTATCACATTAACGTCATAACAAAATCTGGAATTTAAATTATAGATTTTGTATTACCGTTTACGCCATCGCTTGAGAACCGATGGCATTCGACGCACCAGGACGCGTGCTTGCGTACAGCGCCCTACAGGACATTAATCTTAGGTGTTTTGCAATAAACTGTAGATACATGATTCACTTTGTGTCAGAAGGTCAGGTTAATGTTGCCATCAAATCTGTGCTAATCTGGTCTAAGTGATAGCTCCTGGACGGGCTTACACAACATGCAACCTACAGAATAGATCAGAAATAACTTAACATGTTTCCAAAACATAGGGCCTCTTGTTGACACTGTATTGTTTGTTCTGGTTAGATTATGTATGTATATGGCCAGTGACCATCCGTTGACTTGTTTTGCTTAAGTTATAGAAAATATAGGACTGCAGTGCACGTAGGCAACACTATACAGCAACATTTATATATGCAGCATTTTCTCCCGCCACCAACAATGTTTCACTGAGGTCGCTGTCCATGCTATAACTCTGTTTAGCCCGGCATGCTATCTACTAAACCTTTTCTATTCAGCTCGATAGGATAGGTTCAAAATGATTAGAGACAATTTCTTCATTACATACTGTGTAATATACTCCTCTCTTCCGGCAGTGCGATAATCTAGCCCCGCACTCCGGTAAGACTCATAACTCCAAGATTTTGTCTCTTCATATTCCTCTTAGCCTTGTGGTTTCTTAATTGTTTGGATGTCCCTATCCGCACCATGGGCTGATCCGACTCTGGGAAACTATTGGGGTTTCCGAGCGGTGATGGCGAGGGTGCGGTATCACATACACCTCCACGCGTATCCTCGGATACTTAGTAATTAGCACTTTAAGCCAATGTAGGAAAGCACTGCGAAAACACATGTATTAATTATTATTTTATTTACTGACAATCCACCCGCACCGCAGTGCAAAACTGGCAATTTGTATATAAACCTAACGACAGGTTAAACGGCTAGTTCCATAGGACCCGGTGACGGGCGAGATACGTATTCTCACCGAATTCTGTTAAAATGTCTGGGCATGCTATTTAGATCTGCCACGCCCTTACGGGAAGGACATTTACGGTGTGCATTCATATCTCTTACCCCCACCATACCGATTGGAGATATGGCCTAATAATGCTTTTGTGAAATGTAAACCATGTCTTGTAATGTTTCATGTGGTTACGAAGCGGAATGGCCGGATTCTCACCCAGTTCGGAGATCCCACTAAGTAACATGTATGAGTGCTGTCTACAGTATTTTTGTCCTCGGGCATCTGTTCTCCGTGACAGCCGTGTCTAATAGCTAGGTAGATATCGGCCAGTTGCGGCCTAAACTAATTCTTGTTTTGAAAACAACTAAAAGGAATTAAGCAAATCAGAAGGCCCGCAGAAATAAAGCAGCAACTACTAACTCAGCATACTAGAAATCACATAAGACGGTGACGAAGGAATCCATCGGGAATCTTCCGTTCCGTCTTCACGTAAAACAGTACGCACCCCTATAGTCATAAACTCACTAGTATAGGCCTGCGAAAAAATATCTCGAGCGCTGGACATATTATCTCGAGCGCTGGACATATTATCTCGAGCGCTCGACATATTATCTCGAGCGCTCGACATAATTATCTCGAGCGCTCGATATAATTATAATCGATATAATCTCGATGTGACGTCACAACTTTAGCTTGATAGATGAAAACGTTTGGTTGTCAAGATGGTTGCTATGTGCTTATCTCAGCTTTGGCTGGGCCGATATAGTCCTCACCCCAGCTTTTTAATCTCATTGAAAGCTATTACTGCATAAGGCAGCAATGGCTTCCAATCAAATTAAATTCAAAGTATTCAATAGACAAGTTCTTCCGTCGTTCTCAAAATTGTACTGAGTAACATGTTAAGTAACATGTTTCTGTGCTTGTTTTTGGAAACATGTTACCTTATTTAGGAGCTGTACTGTACCGGTACTTTATTCATAGTTTCGCACATCCGGGCATCTTGAGATCGGCCGCCATTAGAGATGGGGCAAACTTACTACATCCTAAAGAGGACTGCCCATACAAACGTATTGTTTACATTTTTTCATAAAGTTCAAACCATTAAATCCTGTATCTGAGAATCTGTAATAACCCCGCCAGGTATCAGAAAACATCAACTCATGAGTGAATTTTGCAAGATATTAAAGAAAATGTAATTAAGGTTGTACGGCCCATTGCCCGTAATGTTAAATTAGCCCCTCCGAAAATGGCGTCTTTGATTGTGATGACGTCATCGCGATTCTATGAATTCTTCTGGCGCGTAATATAATCGTAAGCAATGTAATTGGATATTTAATCGTAAATTGCTGGCACATATCATTTTTATAGTCTAAACACGCATAAACAACAAGTACATATATTGATGCGGGCCATTAAAATTACAGGTCCAACATCGTAATGTTGCCAGATAGCCTACCGTCATCAGATATTACATTATCTATGCCTATCAGGTGTGAATTTATTTGGTTCGTATGCTAGAGATATGAATGGTTACCTAGATCTCTCCAGGATGCGGTTTTATTACCTTCGCTCCACAAGGGGAAGAAAGCAGCTTCTTGGTGGGGGGGGGGGGGGGGGGGGGCGAGTGCGCGTGTGCATCTCTATCCGCAGCGATATCTAAAAAACAACAGATCTGATTTGGCGAACATCTTAACACAAGCAAAGTTCTTGACGTGAACTAGTAGTTCTAGAGTGTGGTCCTGATCCAGATTTAACCATGTCATAATGAAGGCGGCCATAGCCTGCCTCTGCAGTGGTCTTGAGCAATATCCATTAGTAGGCTAGAGCCAGGCAAACTTTCACCAATAGTTTTCATTTTGGCTTACAAATATACATTCAACTGGAGTTTTGGTGACGCATTGCATGATACCCTCGCCTTCAGCTAAACGTCACCTTTCGCTGAACGCATGCTATTAATCTTGAAGTTTGGTGAACCATGAATTGATACTAGTTACAAGTAGACTGCATCCATACACCAAGATTGGTCAATGTATACAAAAATCTCAAACTAAAGCCCAGACAAGAATTGTCTATCACGCTCAACTTTTGATTTGTGACACACCAATAACCTACAATGCAGTCTATGATGCATGTATACAGGTTTGTTACTGTACACAAAAGAAACTTATGAAACTACAGCCTGGACAATCATAAACTGATGTTCAGTTAACGGTGAAAAGTAGGTCACGCTGACCTACTTTTGGTACTTGACCCACTTTTAGGCGATGATGCATCCATATACCAAGTTTGGTGACTATACGTGAAAACCCTCACCCTTGAAGATACGGTCCGGACAAAAAAAATCGGGGACTGGCGCACGCACGCACGAACAGATAGACGCACACGCGGGCGGACGCACTCACGCACGGACAACGCGATTACTATATATTCCAGCACGCGGGACCATAATATTAAGCCAATATTTTGATATTCAGCTATTACCGTGTTAAAAACATGTATGCTAATTTGATCAGATTTAGCGTTGGTGGATAGCTCGGGACTGATTCACTTTGCCTCAGTGGTTAGCACATGAAAGATTGCTATGTACGTACAAGGATTTCCAATCATTGGTCATGATTCACATTTACAAAACAAGGATCCGGATCATATTCCGAGATATAGACAAGACGGCCAAGGGAACCGTATCAGTCACCTGGAATTATTGACCACTTGTAAAACTTAACTAAATGAGATGACCACTGGAAGAAATTCCTAATCTAATTTCTGTAATGACGGTTTAGCCAAGTTTTATTAAAATTGGCCCAGTGCTTAATAAGCAGGCTTTCCGAAATTTTCAGAAAATCTAAGATAGCCGACAAACTTAAATTTGTAGTGATCCACAACGGCCATGATTTTTATGGATCAACTTTCCATGAACAAACTTTAATTGCCCTTAGTCCCTAATCATATCTCGCAAATTTCAGCCTGATCTATGCAGGAGTACTGGAGAAGTCATTTTCGCGAACCTAGGTCATTCAAGATGGCCACCAAAGGATTTAGCCAATCAAGTTCCTATATACGGCAGCCGCTCCAAAAAGGGAGTTGAGATTGCACAGGAATAAAAAAAGGTCCAATGATCGTGGGTGGGTGGGCGCGGGGGGGGGGGGGGGTGTAACGTTGGAAAGTTGGCTGAGCACGCAAGTGGAAGCAGACTATAAACCCTGACCTATACCTATATGCCGATAAACTTGCAAACTTGTTCCAGTTGTTGGCCCCAGATGAAGTTTTGTGTGTTTTGAATAGATCCATCAAGCAGTTTCAGAGATTTTTAAAGCTGTTTCTAAAAATTGGCCTAAATCCGAGAAGACCGTTGCCCAAATTGGCAGATAGATTTCCTTTGAACAAACCTAGATGTGTGTGCCCAAAGGATGCTTCCTGCCGAATATAATTGAAATCCGGCCAGTGGTTCTTGAGAAGGCACGTAAATTTACTATTGCTTTAGCATGCGAGATTTTGATGGGGAAAAGTTCCAAGATGGCCGATAAACCGTTTAGCTGACAGTTTCAAAAGTGGAAACTTGAAAACAGCATACCCAAAAACCTATTTAAAAACAATTTCGGCTTCAAAATCCATCAAATAAAAAATCCAATGTGGCCGCCAAATACGCTACATTGAATTGGTCCATGGCGAACCTTGAACAAACTTTAATGGCCCTCAGTCCCTAATCAGATCTCACAAATTTCGGCCTGATCCGTTCCGCAGTTCTGGAGGTCGTTTTCGCAAAAAATAGGTCATCCAAGATGGCCGCGAACCATTTGGCCAATCAAGTTCAGTTTAACAAACTTGGCTCAGCTCTTGCCCTAGATGATCTTTCATGAGTTTTGAATCGATTCCCCCAAGCGGTTTCGGAGATTTTTAGACGTCTCTAAAAATAGGTCAAAATCCCAGATGCCACGGGCAAAATTGGGCGATCGGCTTCGTTTGAACAAACTTGGAACTCGATGTCCTAACGATGCTTCTTGCCAAATATAATTGAAATCGTTGGTCTCGAGTTGTTGAAAGGAAAAGTTTACGGACAACTGATGACGGACGGACGCCGCGGTATATGCTCCCTTAACCATTCTGGCCAGGTGAGCTAACAAGAGGCCCAAGGGGCCTGTATATCTCACCTGGAAGATTGGCATTTCAACTAGAAAGGCTATGTTCTACAAGCAGAGCACAATAAATTTTTTGCAAGAAATTCAACAGTTATGGCCAGAAACACATAAATTTAGGTCTTAAAGTTCAAATTGTGGCCAGGCATTCTAGGAGTAATATTGAATAAATGGCTCAAGGGCCATAGTGCTCACTCATAGCGGATGAGGAACTGTACACATTTTTACATTAATTAACGCAAAACAAGCACAACTGGTCCAGCAGGCAAACATAACTGTTGCCATCCACCAACGGTCCTTATCATTATTGGCCAGTGAGCCAATCATCATTACCAGTAATACAACGATATTCGTGTCCTTGACACTATCGACCAATGGGAAAAGTACCATTGACCAATGTGGCAGCCATCCTCTGACAGTTTTGACGCAGCAGATGGCATTTACCAACGGGACAACGGTCACAGTAAAACATTTGGATGAGGAAATGCTAGAACACTTGAGTCATTGGCATTATTGACCAATGGGAAAGGTAGTATTGCTCAATGGGGCAGACGGACACTATTGACCAATGACCAAATCTTGTTTAAATCCATTAAGGAACGGTACAAATTATTTTCCCAATAGGGTTCAATACTTAAAAATAACTAAGCCTGAGATATAGTGGAGCGGATATGTGACCAGGGTGTTCACTTCTGGAAAGAAGCATGAAACTTTGCCCTAGGGTTTTTTTTAGTATGCTGATTTCAAAAATAGCGGGAACCACGACATCATTCAAACCTTTCCCGCCAAAATTGAAAATTTAAAATAGACGCCACAAAACACATTTTCGCCCATTGATTGGCTCTAAGTGGCCCGATTATCATAATGTTGGTGTCTATACCTGTTTTCACAGTCAAAGAATCCGATAGAGCATATGTGAACTAACATAATATACCTTTTCATGGTGAAAATTTAAAAAATGCTCATTCTGTTAAATTATGCCAAATTAATGTTATAGACATTTAAAAAGATTCACCATGAAAAATTCTATTGTTAGTTCGCATGCATTCTATTGGATTCATTGCCGTAAACAACATAGGTATAGATACCAAGATCATGGTAATCTGGGAACTTAGAATTTATGGGCAAAAATATGTTTTGCGGCGGCCATTTTGAACCTTTTGGCTGGAAATCAATCAAGTCACCTAAATCAGACACTATTATTGTGGCACCGGTCTCGCTCCCCGACAACGTCATTCCAACCGTAACTAATGCCCAAGTAATTCCAGAATCTGCTGAGATGGATGAAGATCAACTCCAAACTCTTTGATTTAAAAAAAGCTTTGGCTAATGAAAACCAATATGATCTAGTGAACAAGAACATATCATGGTCAGCCTAGTTTGCCAGCTTGCAGGTGTCTGTACCTAAGCCTCCTGCAATTATCGCACTCCTTCCATTGTTTCGAGATGGTGCGCACTCACCCGCTATGGTCAAATATGGAATGAATATCATACGAAAGATCACGGTATGTGTCAACACAGGACAGATACCATTGCTTACAGTTGATCAGTCACTATTTGCTATGGCGAAAAAGATTCAGTGGAAAGAATACCCCCCCCCCCCAGATGATCAACAACTACACTATAATGAGTGGTGTGAGCAGATGGCATCAGATCATCCTCAGTTTGATTACTGGTACAAAGTATGGCAGTTGGAACTCCTCTTCCTACAGCTCCTTAGATCACAACGTCAACAAACATGTGTTCCCTATATGGAGTCACTTGCAAAGATTAGTCCATGGATGTTCGTTCTGGATTACTATCACTACGCTCGCTGGATAACAAACAGTTCACGTAAGAGATCTACTTGCATTCGAGGCTAACTGCCCTACCACGCATGCACAGCTCCTCAAAGGCAACTTTGTTACACAGAAAACAAGACAAATTCTCAGCCCTTGCGCACGATCAAGTTCATGAACAGCTGAATGCAATGATGAAAGGAGACGGAGGCTTAATAGGAATTACTGAAAATGATTCAGCACTGAGACGGTGGGTGGTGGCAGGCCCAGAAACAGCTAGACTCTTAACGGAGTATGCAGACAAACATTCTATGAACAAGAATGCCACAGAACGATACCATGAACAAATTCCAAGTGTGCAGAAGACATTCCTTTTTCAAGGCAAAAGCGTCAATGATGTGATAGGGGAACTTGGAAATCTGTTTGCTGATACAAGCACAGAAATATATACACTTGATAGTAAAGTGATAATGCCTGGTAGTGTGGTCCATACTATAACGAACGCCGAAAACATAGGAGTGGCACAATATCAGAAATGTGTTGAGGAGCGTGCCAATGACAATACCACTGCATTCAATGACACCATACACAAGAACGGTCTTCCTCGGTTATATTCTAGTTCAGCTAAGACACTTGTGAAGTCCACTTCCAAAATCTCCAACCTTCAAAATTATGTTCAGCTCTTCTCTCAGATGTATATACCATGTCAAGCTAGAGACAGTGATATGGATGCTTTCTTCAGGCATGAAAATCATGCTTGGCCTCCATCGTTGGCGTCAAATAGCATCATGCACCAAACAAACAAATCTGATTTTATGGAATGCTTGGAGTCATTGGTACCTCAATCGGAATGTGTTCCAACCGTTGATTTTAAAATTCGTGGATCTGCAATTGTGCACATACTTGATCCGAGTAAATCACAAATTTGTGTCAAAGCAGTCCAAGACTATTCACTAGTGTTCTTGCCCTATATAGAATGTGTTCTCCAAGATGTTGTACGTGTAGATGTTGTTTGGGATGTCTACAAAGAGGATAGCTTAAAGGCACAAACACGACAAAACCGTGGATCTGGTAACCATCTTCGGGTTGCCAACTGTTCCAACTGCTAGCTAATGCAATCCAAGAGTTTCAACCACCACAAGGGCAGCAAGTCATCTCCACATATGGCCAGAATGCGGTATCATCTCCAATAGCCAACTTATCAGGCTTGTCCTGTACACATGAGGAGGCTAACACGTTCCATCATGGACTTACCAAACTAATGATACATGCAACAGATACTGATGTGGTGCTTCTCGCAATTGCTGTGTCAAGTGTACTACAGGACTGTGTAATTTGGGTAGCATTTGGTCATGGTTCTAAATTATGTTACATCCCCTGTTACCTAATTGCAGCTGAATTAGGCAATGATGCATCGTGGGGTCTTTTGCTTATGGACGCAATATCAGGGTGTGACACGGTTTCTGCCTTCTAAGGAATTGGTAAGAGAACAGCATGGGCTGTTTGGCGCAGTATGCCTCAGCTTATCTCATGCTCCAAGCCAGATATCTCCCCACTCCCCCCGCCCCACCCCCACCCCACAACCCACCCCCACCCAACACCACACTCCCACCCCCACCCCCGACGGCATGGACTAAATAGAAATATATTGTTCTCTTGTATCAGCGAACATCAGAGCTCAGCCACGTGAATGATGCCAGGAAACAGTTATTCACTCAAAATCGCAAGATAGAAAACATCCCTCCGACATTACATGCTTTGGAATAGCATGTGAAACGGGCCGTTTATCAGGCAGGGCACATCTGGGGACAGTCACTTATGGGAGAGTCACGCGTTCCAACGCCAGATTTGTGGGGCTGGGAGAGAATCAGACATGATTCCCTGTGGATTTCACACTGGACGATTCTTCCATTGGCAGCCAATGGTTGTCAGGAACTGTTAAAATGAGGATGCAAAAGTTTGTACAAAAAGATGCAAGTGTGTCAAAGCAAATCTCAGGTGCACACAGTTGCACTTCTGTTCGGGGCAGTGTAACAGAGAATAAGAAAGCAAACATGAACATATGCGATATTGACAGAGAGATAATTTTCAATAGAATGTATGGCACGCCATTGCAAATTTGATATATACAGTTTTAGTGACGCGTATGTGACCTAGTGTGTTAGTTTAGAATAATATGTGTACAGTATGGCCATTGGGACTAGAAAACGGCCCGACAACTGTACAGCTGCGGGTAAGTGTCACCCTGCAGCTTAGTAATTATTTTCTTCAAAATATATAGTTTACTGTCGTCGGTTATTAATTATTTTTCACACACCATATGCTAGGCCACTGCACGACCGGTTTCGTCTTTACTAATATTGAACGCACAACTTTGTGATTACGAACAACTACGCTAACCACTGAGCCATGGGCGCACATGGCGTGTCGTCGGTTGGAATTATCTACACGATTAAAGGTACTAATGATGTTACCTAAGTGAGTTAGTTTAGTACAGTATGTCTAGTGGGACTAGAAAACGGTCTGACAACTGTATAGCTGTGGGTAAGTGATTAAGTGTCACCGAACAAAACAAACTACACTTGATAAGTGCAAGTAAAGCATACAAGAAAAAAATTCGAATACATTCACAAAATGCTCGCTTTAAACTTCACAACAAACTACGAGAACTGCAAAAATTGGACACGAAAGCATTCTGGAAAATCTTGAACACAAATCGCAGAAAAACGACGAACACGTTAAAATAGAACTGGAGAAACTATCACTTCACTTTCAATCTGTAAACCAGGGTGTACACAATGGAGAACTAAATGTAATTTTAGATTCAGACATATTAGACTGCCCAGAATTAGATAAACCAATAACTCAAGAGTGAAATTCTTGACAAAATCGCTAAACTAGCAAATAACAAAGCAGCTGGTGAGGATAATGTTTATAATGAGTATATAAAATCTACAGCCGATATTATGCTACCAATTTATGAAAAACTATTTAACATAATTTTCGATCATGGCAAGGTACCTGAGGATTAGCTAATTGGAAAAATTATTCCAATTTATAAAAACAAAGGTGAACCCTCTGATCCAGCAAATTACCGCCCGATTACCTTACTAAGCTGCCTTGGGAAATTATTCACATCAATTTTAAATGACAGATTGAAGAATTTTGCAGAGACACACGACATTATATCAGAATCGCAAACAGGCTTTAGAAAAAAACGATCCACAATTGACAACATCTTTTCACTTTATTTAATCATAGAATTGCTACAAGCACAAAAGAAAACATTATGTTGCTGTTTTATTGATTTTAAACAAGCATTTGACACGGTCTGGCGGGCGGGCCTTTGGAGAAAGCTTTTAAAATCTAATATATCTGGAAAGTGTTTTAATCTCATATATAATATGTATCAAAATATAAAATCTTTCGTTAGCTACAACAAGCAAAAATCTGAATATTTTATGTGTAGTATAGGTGTTAGGCAGGGGGAAAACCTTTCTCCATTTCTATTTGCTATATTTTTAAATGACATGGAAGAATTTTTTAATCTGAATAATATACCTGGGCTTCTATCAAAGAATAATCTAGCAGAAGAACATTTGCATTTATTTTTATATCTTATAGTCCTATTATATGCTGATGATACAGTTTTAATGGCAGAGACTCCGGATGGGTTACAAAGTGCTCTAAACGTCTTCAAAAATTATTGTGATGAATGGAAACTTAAAATAAATTACAGCAAGACAAAAACAATGATTTTCTCTAAACGCAAGACAAACTCAAACAATGATATCACCTATTCTACTTTACGGTTCAGAAATCTGGGGTTTTGAAAATTATGCCCATATAGAAACGTGTGAATTAAAGTTTTTTAAAAATTTACTTCATTTTAAAACAAAGCACTCCAAACGTAATGATCTATGGGGAATTTGGTATTTTTCCACTGGAAATTACAATTAAATGCAATATGATTCGATTCTGGGCGGGACTTGTAAATATGGGTTACGGCAAACTATCATCCATCTTATACTTTTTAGCAACGGATTACATGACAAAACAAAATAAACGGTTTAAATGGGTTGAAACTATCAAATCTATTCTGGAGAGCACAGGTCAACTAAGTTTATTTGAGACAGAGCAAACAAATACTAAACAATTAATAAAACAAACCAAACATATTTTAGAACAACAATATATAGAAACATGGTCTAGAACATTAGCCGAATCATTGCGACTGACGTTTTATAAACAAATTAAATCGAATTTTGAGCCCGAGAAATACCTAAAATTACTCCCATACCGGGACGCCATAACATTCTGCCACTTTCGTACGCTAAATCACCAACTCGCTATTGAGACAAAGAGATGGATCGGAATAGAACGCAATGAGCGCCTCTGTAGTATATGCAATGTTATAGAAGATGCAATCCATTTTCTCTTCCACTGTCAGAAATATGTGAGAGAAAGACACCGATATATACCTCATTATTATGTAAGGGAGAATACATTTGAAAAAAACAAAGGTCTATTCGCAATATGTAATAGACCGATACTAAGCAGGATGTGTAAATACTTACGATTTTCAAAACAAAAAGCAACAGAACAACAACAACAACAACAACAACAACAACAACAACAACAACAACAACAACAACATCAACAAGAACAACAACAACAATAAATTTGTTATCAACGACAACAACAAAAACAACAACAAAAACAACAACAACACCAACAACAACTGCTACTGCTACAGCTACTGCTGCTGTTATTGCTACTGCTACTCCTTAAGCGGCGGCATCAACATCAACATCATCATAATAATAATAATAATAATAATAATAATAATAATAATAATAATAATAATAATAATAATAATAATAATAATAATTGCAGTACTCTCATGTATACAGATCTCTACCGTCACATGTTTATTGATTTATGTACCCTCATATTCCGTTTAACAACGGACTGAGTGAAATAAAGAAAACTGAAACTGAAAACTGTCACCCTGCAGCTTAATAAATTGTTCAGTTCGTGTGCGGGTCTATTTCCTTGCAGGTCGGATGAAGGAAGAATTTCCTTGCAGGTCGGATGAAGGAAGAGTGGTCACGTCAGAGGTCAGGTGTTCTCGTACATACATTAAACATTCTCGAGTAGGCATCGAACGTTGGATTAATACTTGTGCCTTTAATGATGTATATTTATTAATTAAAGCAGTGTATGTAATATATCTCTCGGATTACCTTTCATTTCTTGGATAGATATACAAGTGCAAAAGCCCTATTGTGAGGATTATTTATAACAGAAAAACATTTAATTTCAGTGTATTGTAAGTAGGATGTAAGCTGATATTATTGTAATATGTTCTATTAGATTCCTTGCCCTCAAAAACATAGGTATAGACACCAAGCTCATGGTAATCGGGGCACTTAGAGCCGATTTATGGGCAAAAACGCGTTTTGTGGCGGCCATTTTGAATTTTCAATTTTTGGCGGGAAAACCTGGGTGACGTCATGGTTCCCGCGATTTTTTAATCTGCTTACTTTAATCCCCCTAGGGCAGTTTCATGCTTCTTTCCAAAAGTACACACCTCACGCAATAAATGTCACATCCGCTCCACTATTATGTCCGTATTTATGACAATCTCTTCATATTCATCGGGCAAATATGTATTGCCTGTAGGAACATACATGCTAAATTCGGTTTTAATCCATCAGCAATTGACGAAACAAATGTACTTTAACGATATGATTGAATAGTTTGTCTTCATGAACCAGAGCTATGGCCCTTGTTTAAAGGCACGGACTCTTTATATTCATAGTTCAAATAGATACATGACTGAAGGAACATATCTGCTAAATTTGGTTTTAATCCATCAACAATTGACGAAACATGTATTTCCGCATAGGGTCAATACCTAAAAACGACTTAATGAACCAGAGTTAGGGTCTTTCTTTAAGGGCATGGCTACTTCATATTCATGGCCCGATTAGATGTTGCATAGCGGAACATCTGTCAAATTTAATTTTAATCTATTGATAAATGACTAAATGTGCCACACACGTATTTTCCCCACAGGCGTCAATAATTTGAAAATATAGCAAGGGCCATAACTCTGAACTATGAAGATATAGTGACTACACCCACAAATAGCAGAGTTATGGGACCTATTTGCCAAATTTGGTTTTAATCCATCAACAAATGGCGAAACGTGCCACAATTGTTGACAGACAACAGACAGACAGAGAGACAACCCGTGATTTAAATATAAAGCAATTATCGTCATCAGTCCATGAAATAAATCAAGATGGCTGCTGATCAAATCGACCAATATGGTTCTTTTGAACCACCGTGCAACTACATGAATCAAGTATGCGTCCTGGCAAATATGGTTGAAATCGACCTAGCAGTTCTTGAAGACGTTTAAGCCGTTTCTTATTTATTTCCTATAGCATGTTCGGCAGTTATAAAACTCCAAGATCCGGCATGTATTAATGTCCCTAATTTGAAATTGGCATGCCGATAGATCTATATAATCCAATTTTTACCATCAATATTCATCAAATAAAAAATCGGCTACAGTTTGCTTGGTCGATGGCGACCATCTATTAAAGTGACCAGAGTGAAGACCGCACCGGACTAAACAGGCAACGCAACAACATCCCTCGCCACCTCAGGTAACGCGTAAAAACCTTGCTATTCAGCGAGCAGACTCTAGAGCAGATGAAATCACTTCCACGGACGACTGTCACAAAATGTTTGGGACAGCCCGAGCTCTGCGAGTTGCCGACTACGCGCCACTACTCACTGTCCACAACTCAGGACAAGTTCTCTGGACTGACCAGGGAAATGCGGTGACAATTAGAGAATGGGTCAAGGAACAGTTCACTGACCACGATCATAAGCCTATGCATTCGTTTTAAGGTGACCCAAGGTCATTATTATAAACAAGTGAAACAGCAGAAGTTGAGGATACTCAAAAGACCTGGGGGAAAATGGGCGTGTGTCCAGACCTTCATGAGCAGTGAACTAATCAAATATGCAAGTGGCATTATCTCAAGAACCATCAAGCACCTAATCAATTCAGCCTTTATGCATCCTTATCGCACTACCCAACCCTAATAAGTGCACACCAAACCAATCTGTAGCCCAGATGTGTGCTCCCCAACAGCATCCGAAAAATTCTCTCCAATGTTACTGTATGTCACATCCGAGACAAGATCGATGCCTTCACTGAACCCTGCAAGATTAGCCTTAAACGTGGACGTAGCTGAGCAGACACTGTAGTGGCTTGACGCATGATTGTATCCGTAATCATTTCCAAATACTGAGTCAAGAAATGAAGCCTGCAGAGCTTGAGACATCAATCAGTTCCACACAGGGAGATCTATGCCCGTACTTTTCATCTGCTACCTTGCTGCATCCTTACTTTTCTTCATCTATGAAGTCACATCGTCGGCATATTCCATCCTTAGTGGCAACGCACAATTTTTCAATTTAATTGATAATCGCAATTATTAAAAAATAAATAATCGTGGACAATTCAAATCATTGAATAATTGAAATTGAAATTAAATTTGCAAATATATATTTATGTTGACCTTTTTTTATGGAAGACGCCATACCGAAACTTCGTCCATCCCTATCCCTAAACATCTGCTGAAAAAAATCTTCGAGATATGGCTAGGACAAGAAAATTTTTACGAATTTTAGCAGTGTGCTCAAAGTTCTACATTTTTCTGTATGCCTACATTAAAATTGATATTTTGAAATGTCTTGAAAATAATTTGATTAAGATTTGTTACATGTAGCAATAAGGAATTCATTTCAATACGATAATCTTTTTGAGTATATTGAAATTAATTTTACTGAAAACTGTTGCTATCTCAGACAGTAACATCTTTCAATAAAATCACTTTCAAAACGTCGAATGGCTTTCCTGCACAACAGTGCTTCTGAATATCTCTAATAAATTTTAATCTGCCTGCTTTAGCAAAATTGTTAAAGGTTCAACTTGAATCAACGAAGTTGTTATTGGTTTGATTGGCGTCTAACGAGTCCCTGATTCCAGGCCCCATTCACGCCACTCTAGGCTGGTTTTATTTCACTCCATTATTGGTAACTAGCCCAGCTTTCACACTGGTACCCATTTATACTCCTGAGTGGAGAGCCAACGAGGAGTGAAGGCGATTGCTTACGTTTCCAGTGATCGTCAGTTGGCCGAACAGAGACGCGATCGCCAGTTTCACAGCTCTGCTCATTATCACCTGAGCTACCGCCTCCTCAACTTGAGTCAATCATCATTACATTGTCGTTTACCAGCACACTGGTGAATGTGAATTAGCTTGACGCCCCACACTGACGTCATATGCCGGGATTCCCCTAAATCAATGCTTTGTGCAAAACTGCTGGCTGGTAATGCCGCTAAAAAGCAGCTGACCCGCAAGGGCGGATTTTTCCGAAACGAAATCATGCCACTTCGTCTACCCCTAACACATCTGCTGGAAAAAAATTGTGAGTGTAGGTTCAAAACTATTAGAGATGATCCGCTAAAGAATTTTGACGAATTTTAGCCTTTCAAGGGAGATAACTCTGGCGAATATGGGCGTATTTTGCCGAAACGAAATCATGACATAAAATTGTGAGTGTAGGTTCAAAACTCCGAGATCTGGTCCGAACAAGAAATCGGATGGACGCAGGGACGGATGGAGAGCACCATCGACCAATCAAAATTCTGTATAGAAATTCTGAAGCCTACCCCCATAGGGCCTATCAAGCCAAATTAGGCTGAAATCCGCCAAGCGGTTAATGAATAGCGTTTTTAAACAAATGTTGACGGATGAATGACAGATGGTCGACAACATATCAGTGACCTTGACCTTTGACCAAAACATCACTGTATGATGGCGTGTAATTATAAGGACATGTGCCCAAGTTTGGGTCCAGTATGATTAACCAAACCCGAGATATAAACGGAAAATGTTAATGTTGAAAAAGTAAGGTTTTTACCAAGATTAGTGACCTTGACCTTTTGAGGTCAACGTAATTGTGTGATGCCAGGTTCATTATAAGGAGGCCTGTGTCCAAGTTTGGCTCCAATATGATTAACCAAACCCGAGATATAAACAGAAAGGCTGAACTAAACGGAAAATGTTAATGTTGAAAAAACTAGATTTTACCAAGGTGGTGAACTCGACCTTTGATATTTTGACCTCACCGTCATTGTGAGATGCCCTGTCATTATAAGGAAGCATGTGCCAAAGATATAAATAGAAGTTTAACTAAATGCAAATTGGACCACATGCAGGGTATCGTAATAGCTCGTTTTACTTCGTAACGTCGAGCTAAAAATTGCATAATCATGCAAGCCTAAGTGCCATACCCAGAAGGGCTACTGGGGGTTTGGTCTTGTGGAATTTTCCCGCATACATTTCATGCTATGTATGCCACTAGGGATGGAATATGCCGATGATGTGCACTTCATAGATTGGTTAAAGTAACACCGTGACAAACTACTGACAGCTTCAAGTTAACGCAAAACTGAGAATCACATTATGAATGAGTCCAAAACAGAGTTCACCAACATATAATATTATACTTATCGACAAAGCATGAAGCTAGCTATAGAAAATAACAATCCACTTCGTGCCGCCGAACCATAGAGAAATAGCAAAATCCTAGGCTCTGCTCTGCAGTACTTCCGAGACTGTTGGGTGCTGTGTCAAGGGAAACATAACTTTCCAGCCCTTCTGGAAGCTGTATTTATCAATCAGACACCTGTAAAAAAAAAGACTGTACAAGGTAGCCTGCATACCCCTTGATACTGTAAAATGCCGCCGCTGCTGCTTACTACAGCGGCAGAACACTTCCCTGAGGTCTTCAGTTTCAAATCAGTCGATCAAGAATTTTTCATAAGTCTTACACGAGCAAAGGCGGCTTCCTGACAAACTTGGTCCCAATCGGCACAGCAGTTCCTGAGAAGTTATTTAAATGCCCACAGGCCAAATTTACCAATCGGCTTTCTATTTACAATTTTGCATCTCTATGCGCAAATGATGCTATAACGGCCACAACTCTCTACATTCTGCCAGGAAAATTGGTACACAAATGGCTTCCTTTGCACAAACTTCGATGTCTGCTAGGATGCTTCCTGCCAAATATAATTGAAATCAGCCGTGGTTCTCGAGAAAACTTTAAATTTCCTATTGCTTTAGTATGTGAGTTTCGCCTGGAAAAAGATCCAAGATGGCTGCCAAACAGTTTATCCGACTGTTTCGAGCGTGGCAAATTTGAAATCAACATACCGAAAAACTTATGTAAAATTAAGTTTGTCTTCAAAGTCCATCAAATAAAATAGGCCTGCCAAACACTACATTTTGATTGGTCCAGGTCAGACAAATTTTTTGACACATCAACTTCACTTGAACAAACTTTAATGACTCTAATCATATTTTTCAAGTTTCGGCCCAATCCATTGAGCGGTTCTGGAGAAGACGTCATTTTCGGCAAAACTAGTTCACCCAAAATGGCCAACAAAGCATTTGGCCAATCAAGTTTTCTTGATCAAACGTGCTTCAGCTGTTGGCCTAGATGTTTTCTGAGGTTGGAATTGATTCCCCCAACGGTTTCGGACAAGATTTTTAAGGACGTTTCTAAAAATCGGCCAAAATCCAAGATGGCCACCAAATATAATTGAAATCATTCAATTGGTTTTCAAGACATTTTAATTTTCCCATTGCTTTGGTATGTGAGTTTTTGGCAGGAAAATGATCCAAGATGGCCGCCGAACCATTTACCCGACAGTTTCGAACTTTGAAATCGGCATAGAAAAAACCCTATATAAAGCCAATTTCGGCTTTAAAATCCATCAAATAAGAAAATCCAATACGGTCGACAATCACCCTACATTTTGTTTGGTCGATGCAGCATGTTTCTTCGCTTGAACAATCTTTAATGGCCCAAATTTGGGCCCGATCCGCTCAACAGTTATGGAGGTAATTTTTGTGAAAACAAGGTCATTCAAGGTGGCTACAGAAGCATTTGGCCAATCCAGTTCCCTTGTCTGAGCAAACTTGGTTCAGCTGTTGCCCTAGATAATGTTTTCATGAGTTTTGAATCAATGTCCCAAGCGGTTTAGGCGAAGATTTTTAAAGACATTTCCAGACATATGCCAAAATGAAAGATTTTACCAATCAGCTTCCTGTGAACAATCTTGGATCTTCATGGCCTACGAAGGCTTCCTCAGAATATAATTGAAATCAGCCAGGTGGTTATCGAGGCTGTTATGGATGGATGTCAGAAGCTCGCCACGGCATAAGCTCATTTGGCCATTAAACATCGAGGGAGTGGTCCCGGAAACAGAAACAGAAAGCTTCCAATCAGATCATGCCAGTACAATACCATTACGACAATTTGTGCCAGTTTATATATTCCTTCCCCATTCCATTAATCTCAACTGAATGACAGCATTATAACTTTATACTATGAACATTATGTTTCAATGCCGTGCCAGCATGAGTGCCTTTTCTCGGACAGAACTGGATACACGGAGCGGAGCATAGAAGGCGAGCCATGACTTTTCTACCGCAAATCAGGTAGCAAAAACCTATGGTTTGGTGGTAACGCCGTAGGAACATAACTATGTTCTGCTTTCAAGTTTCATAATGTCATATATTACAGGTTTAAGAATGATTGGGGGAATCAGACCACATGCCACACAAATGAAGAAAACCACTGCTTTTCTAATCCAATACGAAGAGCTCCACAAATGACACACAATAGCCGGTGATATTGACAAACCAGCTAAAGAGAGCTATCAGACGATAGCGATTCCTTTCCCAGACATTAGAGAATTATCATTAACAAATTAATTTTCAAGATGGTCATCGATGACTAGTGGCCATATTGGATTTACGATCATCATCCAATAGGTTTCTACCTCAGACATAGTCCAATCATCATATGAACCTTCAAAGCGATACGATAAACGGTAATGAAGTTATCGTTCAGAAACTTTTTTTCAAGATGGTCGCTGGCATCCATATTGGATTTTGGATCATCGTCGATTTCAAGAGATTTCTTGCTCAGACCTAGTCCAGTCATCCAATGAAGTTTCAAATCGATCAGCTAAATGGTAAGTCTGGAAATCAACAGATCTAGTTGTGTCATCCTCTGAAGCTTCAAAGCAATCCAATAAAGGTTAGCTGAGTTATTGCCCAGAAATGGTGTTATCATCCATGACCATATTGAATTCCGATAGATTTCTTCCTCAGACCTCATCCACTCATCTTATTCAACGTGATCCAATAAATGGTAGCAGAGTTATCATCAGGAAATAGAGTTACCGTCCATATAACAATTTTCAAGGACACTTGTTGGCAGACGTCCATATTGAATTTTGGATCACCGTCCATTTCGATCACTTTCTTCCCCAGGCCTTGTCCAGTCATCTTATGAAGTTTTGAAGTGACCAGCAGCGGAGTTATTTTGCGGAAACCACTCCACCACCTACCCGGGATCCCGCCCACCCATAAATTCCATCACACACACACCAATAATTTTTTGCTGCAGTATAAAAATTAATTAAAACCTGCGCATATTGGATCATAACAGGAGCTAACCAGCTTTGTGGTAACTGACTTTTGTGCTAAAGAATGGTTCAAGTGATACACAACTTCCGGAGTCCATAAAAATTACATCACATGTTGTATTGTTCTTATTTGTATGATTAACAAAAATGATCTGATGAGCAGTGAATTAACATAATGACTCACTGTGTCCATTAACCCTTACAGCTCTGATGTCAATATTCTATCCGTTATTGTGTCAATGCCAAAGAAACTGGTGTACATTTTTCAACAATCTTGCTGGAAGATGTTGCTGTCTACGACATCATCTCCCACCAAATTTGTTGAAAAACGAATACCCGTTCATCTTTCAATTTAATTTGAAGATTTAAAATTTTAACACCAGACTGGTAAGGGTTAAAAGATGAAGAATGCCTCAGTATGGAGGATTGCAGACTTAGCTTTGCCCCGCCCATCTTTAGCTAAGCTCCACCCACACTGCACCCGTGTTGGCATGTATCAGTCCTTGAACTCGGTGACTATCCATTTCCAGCAAAACACAGGAATGCTGATGAATATTTTGAAACTAGTCAAATTAGTTTCAAAATATTTAACAGCACGTTTATTAAATAGTAAAGATATACAATTCGTACAATGCTTAGTCAGTCATCAATTAAGCGACGTAATTAATTATGATCGTCCTACACGTAACGTAGTTGACTATGAAGTCATATGATTGATGGATACACTAGAATCCTCCATTAAACTGAATAAACTCAAAATCATTAACATACTATGCATTGTTATGCATAGCTGAAAATCACCAACCCTGCATTCAGTAGTCTAAACAGTTTTCTGCAGGAAATAAACTTTTTCACGAATGACCATTACAATTTTCCATTAACATTTAAACATGATTATCTATTTACTCTATTACTTTGATATTCTTGAAAATAAAATTTCAAGAAATAAATTTGAAGCTACATTTTTATGACTTTATGGATAACAGATATTGTGATGTCATATTGAAAATATGTCACTTGTTCGCTATTCACAATCAGATGATGTAGGTCTGCTACAAAAGTAACACAGGTCTGAGCGTAATCATCTGAGTGGATGGATCTGATTAATCACTCGGGTATGTGATGTCATACTCAACACACAGTGACGTATCTAGCTCCTTCATGAACATTGAAGTCTGTCATGTGTACGTAATGTTTTATTTATTTAATAAACATTCACTTAAATATTTTGAACCTAATTTGACTGCCATACGCAGCAACCATACCAAGTCAAATTATTTTCAGAAATATACAACAGCTTACCCATCCTGTATATTGCCGTACCATTGGAATTCTGGGAATTCTAGGAATTCAGGATTCAAAGTATATAAATTACTACCAACATGTGAAAAAGTGGGAGCTTAATTAGAAATGGGTGTGGCAAAGCTGGACATGGATCCATCCTTGGTGAAGTTACAATTTAAAACATAGCAAGCTTTCATCTTACATAGAGGGATTAATTTCCAGCTATGTCCCACCCGTTTCTAGAAGTCCCCACGCATTTCTAGCTATGTCCCAGCCATTTCTAGCTATGACCCAGCCAGTTCTAGCTATGTCTCGCCAATTTCAAGCTATGTCCCACCCATTTCTAGCTATGTCCCACCAATTTCTAGCTATGACCCACCAATTTCTAGCTATGCCCCACAAATTTCTAAGTCCCAACCATTTCTAGATATGACCCAGCCATTTCTAGCTATGTCTCGCCAATTTCTAGCTATGTCCCACCAATCTCTAGCCATGTCCCACTCATTTCTAGCTATGTCCCACCCAATTCTAGCTATGCGCCACCCTAGCTAAACTCTGCCCCATTTCTAGCTATGTCACACGCATTCCTAACTAAGCTATGCCCCATTTGTATGCATATCTGAATAGATTTATACACTTTGAATACCAAGTTAGCAGAATCCAAATTTCAAGATATTGGTAATTATACAGGTAAGCTGTTAAATATTTTGAAACTAATTTCACTTGGAGCTTTTATTCTGCAGTTCTTAGTTTCCAAATATTCAACAGATTGCATATTACATCTTGACCCGTAACTAGACATTGCCCAAGACTACTAGAGAAGACACTTTTGGCCGTCTTTGTCATGAAAGTGCTAGTTTGTTCACAAAGTAATTTCAGTTGTAAATTTTCAAAGATAATTTTCTCTGAACTTGCAAATTCAGAGCAAGGATTTTTACATTTCTTGATAAATCTTGCTGATAAGGATTTAAAAACTTTCTTATTATGACAATAAAGAGGATTAAATAGTGAAAGGTATTTGAAAATGTGTATTAGTATAGCAGATGTCAACCAACCTGTAAGCCCAGAAAGCATCACTATGTCTAAAGTGAATAGAATATCGATATCAATTTCCAGAAAACTATACAGGTAAGCCGTTGCATATTTTGAACAGTGCCGAGACAAATTAATTTCTAAATATTCAACGTAATGGTTATTAACCCTTTAATGGCCGATCCAGCCAAACCCGGCCTCTGCAGTGGTCTTGGGGAATGTCCATTTGCATGTTAAAGAGAAGACTATTTTTGAAATTTTATCACTGAAATGCCTGGCTCGATAACCGAGCTAGTAATTCTAGTGGTAACCGTTCAAAAATAGTCCTCTCTTGACCTGCAAATGGACATACAATAAACAAATACTTTGCTTTTCTTGACCAAATTTGACCATTAAAGGCTTAAATAGACAATAGTAGACATAATTCTTACAACTTGATGGACTATTAAGCATTTATGACATATTTAAGTTAGATTATGTCATTCATTACGTAATTGATTGTGACGTCAACCTACATATGATCGAATTCATTATGACATCATATATTTGACTGACAGACCGGATTCCTCTATTACGTCACATGTAGGCCGCCGTCACAATCATGACAACGCATTATAACTCCATTATGAAGCTAGAAGTATGACAAGTGTACGAATTTAATGTCTTTGACAACTTACAATTCAATAAACATTGTTGACTATTTTGAAACTAATTTGGCTACCTGCTGTTGCTACCTCTACCCAGTCAAATTAGTTTCAAAATATTCAACAATTTACCAAGTTACCTTGAAATTGGGATTCTGGTAATTCAGGATTTAATGTATATAAATCAATTTCAATATGCTGAAAAATGTGGGTGGAGCTAGAAATGGGTGTGGCATATCTAGAAGGGGATGCCTCTATTACTACACAAGCAGAAAAAAAATTTCAAAATAAAGGATTTATGGTAATGGGAGATAATTGCTGGTTGATATATAGAAAAGCATTAGCATGAGTTACTGTCCTTACATTACAAATAAAATAAGTATTCGAGTTGATGAGACGCTTTGATGAACAACTTGTATATTATGGAGATGCGCTGGATACTAATTATATATTGGGAACTTTGAACTGATATAACGTGGAAAGCCACAATATTCGATGGATACCTGACACTTGTCCTCGCAATCAGGAGTCGTCGCATGCTTAACACTGGTTTAGCGCTCACTATTTATATGCCTCAGGACCAAGCAAGGATCCCTCAACTGTGCATGTGCACACGCATGCTCCCTGTTGGTTCCCTTGGATGGGGGGGGGGGGGGGGGGGGTCCAAAAGCAAGGGTACCATTCAAGTGGAAAATGTAGTCAATTCTTACAAACCAGAAATGATAATCTTTTTGGCTTAAGGCATATTATGTTGAATATATTGAAAGTAATTGGATCTATTTATCTAATAGGTATCTAATGATCTATCTATGACCCCAACAGGTTTCTGTTTAATTAGTTTCAAAATATATAACATAACTCGTCTATAGTTGTTTTCCAATTGAAACTCTGGAATTCTAGGCACCAAAGGGTTAATATTGAACTGCTTACATTTATTTGCTTTGAAACTAAGAAAGAAATTTCAGGTTTTAAAGAACCAAAATCAAACACTTGTCCAAATGTCAAAATCAAGGAATATGTGGCAAACTGTTGTTCAGCTTTAAAATGCTGCTGCTGAGACTGCTGATTTATATTAAATCTAGCAACTGCTATCACAATAAAGCAAACTAAATAATGAAAGTTAACACATTAGCAGCAGTACACAACCTAGGCTTGAAATGATGTCAAGAGTGTGACGTCCATCGTAATAACCTTCTAAACAGGAATATGGTGGTGTCATAATATATTTGAGGTGTCATATGAACCAGCCAAAGATTATGGTCTGTAAGGCAGTAGTCTTTAAAATGACCACCTGCCTTAACGAACACATATCTTGTGCTGACCAAAAACAGGTGGCATATATATATATATATATAATCTGGAACCATCTTTTTTTTTACATATCACAAGATTGAGTCTTTGGTAACAAAATAATATAATTGCTGATGTATATAAAATGAAAAAATACAAACAAGAG
Source organism: Chaetoderma sp. LZ-2023a (assembly GCA_034401795.1). Classification (NCBI taxonomy): domain Eukaryota; kingdom Metazoa; phylum Mollusca; class Caudofoveata; order Chaetodermatida; family Chaetodermatidae; genus Chaetoderma; species Chaetoderma sp. LZ-2023a. Next base: position 58,349,792 of record CM067372.1, read on the forward strand.
GCCCAAGGGGCCTGTATCGCTCACCTGGACCATAGGCATTTCAACTAGAATGCTCTTTATCAACAAGAGGCCCAATGGGCCTGTATCGCTCACCTGGCATTTCAACTAATTTTACTTAAGTTTTACATCCATCGGTGTCACTTCCAATGACTTTCGAGATATTGACAACAATCTCTAGACTGTTTTTTCTTTTGCATTAGTGATTTTGAACAATGTTTAAGTGAAAATAGATGATATTAGTGCTAACTACAGATGGTTTCTTAACTGTCTCACTGCTGCATGCCAGTGCAGCCGATAATTTCAATTTTCAAAAGCACTTGACTTCTTGAATATTTTGAAAACAGTTCGACTGAAAGTTGTTGGCGGCTTAGCCACCAACAACTTTCAGTCCAATTGTTTTCAAAATATTTATCCGGTTCAGAGATATAACCTTTGGAATATGTCGTCTGCAAAAACCCAGTCAGGCGGTTACCAAAGGTTTAAATACAATTGAAGAAAATGGTCTCTAAAGGCAGGTAGGTTGTCTTTATAGCAGGTTATTCCCCACAACCACACAATCCATTTAACACATGCGCATCTGGCTGAATCACCTAGTTAGCAGCAGGGGTAGGGTGAGCTGGAGTTGATTTAAAAAATAATTTGACTGAAAGTCATTGCTGCCTTAGGCAGCAACAACTTTCATTGCTGCCTAAGGCAGCAACAACTTTCAATCAAATACATTTCAAAATATTTTTAAGAGCATAGATGTCAGAGCACATAATACATATCATAAATATTTCGGCAGTATTGGAAAGGTTAATCTGTTAATTCAAATTTAATATCTAGTTTGGCAATAAAATCTGACATGGTGATAAATCAATGGACAGTGGGAACAAGCCTGTATTTTCCCTATGAAAGTGAGACTGCAAATATTTAAGGAGTGATAACTCTGGCATTTGATGTCCTATCAGTTTCATTTTCACAACACGGATATTAGATGCCGACATTAACACTGTGACCAAGTTTGGTGTCAATCCATCTAGAAATAACAAAATGAGCTGCCATTGTTGGTGATGGACAGATAGATGGATGGATGGACATACAGAAGGCGGATGGGGTAATCGCTATACAACAGCTGACTGACAAGTAAGCGCGGAGTTAAGAAAACCAATTTCGGCTTCGAAATCCATCAAATAAAAAAATTGAATATGGCAGCTAAACACGCAAAAATTTGATTGGTCCACGGCGGCCATGTTTTTTTACCTATCAAACTTTAATGGCCCTTAATCCAAAATCATATTCCCAAAATTTCAGCCCGATCCATTCAGCGGTTCTGCAGAATAAGTCGTTTTCACGAAAACTAGGTCATCCAAGATGGCCGCCAAACTATTTGGCCAATCAAGTTCCTTCGAACAAACTTGGTTCCGCCCTTGCCCTATATGATATTTTGTGAGCTTTGAATCGATCCACTAAGCGGTTTCGGAGAAGATTTTTAAGGCCATTTCCTAAAATCAGCCAAAATCCAAGATGGCCACTGGCCAAATTGGCCGATCGACTTTGTTTGAATAAAACTTGGATCCCTATGCCCTAAGGATACTTCCTGCCAAATATAATTGAAATCGGCCCAGTGGTTCTTGAGAAGACGTTTAAAAAAAGGTTGACGGACGGACGGACGGACGGACGCCGGACAGACTCCGGATGGTCGCCATGGCATAAGCTCACTTGGCCATTCTGGCCAGGTGAGCTAACAAGATGGCCACCGAACCATTTATCCGACAGTTTTGAAAATTGCAAATTTGAGATCAGAATACCCAAAAACACATAAAACCAATTTCAGCCTCAAAATCCATCAAATACAAAAACCAAATATGGACACCAAACATGCTATATTTTGATTGGCCCATGGTATCCAGGTTTTTTGACGGATAAACTTCCCTTCAACAAACTTCAATAGCCCTTAGTCCCTTATCATATCTGCCAAATTTCGGCCCGATCCCTTCAGCGGTTCTGGAGAAGTCGTTTTCGCTACAACTAGGTCAACCAAGATGGCCGCCAAACCATTTGACCAATCAAGTTCCCTTGAACAAACTTGGTTCAGCTCTTGCCCTAAATCATATTTCATCAAGTATGCGTCAATCCCATAAGCGGTTTCGGCGATTTTTAGACGTTTCTAAAAACCGGCCAAAATCCAAGATGGCCACCGGCCCAATCGGCTCCGTTTGAACAAACTTGAATCTCTACACCGTAAGGATGCTTCCTGCCAAATATAATTGAAATCGGCTAGGCAGTTCTCCAGAAAAAAACATTTTAAATTTCCCATTGCCTTAGTATGGGAGCTTTTGGCGGGAAAAGATCCAAGATGGCCATCAAAATTTATCCAACAGTTTCGAAAATTTCAAATCTGAACTCAGAATACCCCAAAACACATACAAAACCAATTTGGACCTCAAAATCCATCAAATAAAAAAACCCAATATGCCCGCCAAACATGCTATATTTTGATTGGCCCACGGCAGCCATGTTTTTTTATGGATCAAGTTCTCTTGAACAAACTTTAAAGGCCCTTGGGCCATAATCATATCTGCCACATTTCGACCCGATCCCTTCAGCGGTTCTGGAGAAGTCATTTTCGCTATAACTAGGTCAACCAAGATGGCCGCCGAACCATTTGACTAATCAAGTTCCCTTGAACAAACTTGGTTCAGCTCTTGTCCTAGATCATATTTCATGATATTTGCATCAATCCCCTAAGCGGTTTCGGAGATTTATAGACGTTTCCTAAAATCGGCCTAAATCCAAGATGGCTGTCGGCCAAATTGGCCGATCGGGTTCATTTGAACAAACTTGGATCCCGATGCCCTAAGGATGCTTCCTGTCAAATATAATTGAAATTGGCCCAGTGGTTCTTAAGTCATTTAAAGAAAAAGTTGACGGACGACGGATGGACGGATGGTCGACATGGCATAAGCTCACTTGGCCTTTCAGACAAGGTGAGCTAATAAATAAAAATGGCTCCATTGAGTATTTGGACAGTACAGCTAATATCATCTTTGGCATCAAAACACATAAAATCAGTTCTTTGTATGACAACCTCTTATCTTTTGGTGGCCACACGATGTAAGCCAGCTAACATTAGCAGTAAAAAGAACGCACATCTTAAGCATTTAACCTTATAAAAGTCAGTCGCCAAAACTGGTCTCTCTAATGGTCTTGAGAAAGCCAAGAGACGCCTATTTTAGAAAATTTACCACAGGAATACCTGTCATTCGTGGTAAATTTTCAAAAATAAGCTTCTCTTGGTCTGTAAATTGACATTCACTAATCAAAATTGAGATTCTGATGGTCAATCTTGGCAATTAAAGGGTTACGGGTTAAGCAGGCAAAAAATTGCTTCTGCAGTGGTCTTGAAAATGAGCATATTTTAGATAACTTACCACTGGAATGACTGGCTCAGTAATCACAGCTACTCAATACCAGTGCTATGTTAATTCTATGTTACCAAAGACATCTTGTTGGATTACCTTGTACGAATGGAGCTATCCAGTTTATTCATCAATCATATGATGTCATAATCAACTATGTGACATGTAGGGTGACATCATAATCAATTACATCATAAATGACTCGATTTAGTCCATCTTAAACGCTTAATAGTCAATCAGGTTTTACGAATTGTGTCTTTTTACTATTTAATAAACATGCTGTTGAATATTTTGAAACTAGTTTGACTGGGCGCTGTTGGCAGGAACTGCAATGAAACATTTTATGCAAGAGAAAACCAGCACCAAGTCAAATTAGTTTCAAAATACTCAATACCTTACCCGTATAGTTTTATGGAAATTGAAATTCAAGGAATGTAGGTCTGTACCGATCCCAACATGAGCAAAGCATACGTGGAGCTTAGCTAGAGATGGACGGGACATTACCAAAACTGAATTCCTTAGAGAAGCCCCACCTTGCGACTGCCAATATGTGGCTTATATGACAAAATGTTGAAATGACAACTCATCTTTATTGACCACTAACTGTCATTACTGAAGGTGGTTCTTATAGAGGACTGACAACACATCAACTTACAGATTGTGTATTATACTTGACACTCATATAAATTTACAAATGCAGTACCGTTTATAACAATATCAGTAAATACAGAATTACAAGTGCAACTGTGATGACTAAATAACCTGAGATTATAATTCAGTACAGTAGTTAACTTATCCATAGGCGCACCGCAACCAATACAAAACATTTGTGCACCCATTTTGATTTTCTCACACCTAAAATGATCATGTTCTGTCAAAAAACTTTTTCGTTAACATTTTAACAAGCATTCTGTAAGTATTGCTTTGCAATACATGTCCCCTACCTGGTGATATAAATCTTTTGAGATTGACAGTCTAAAACTTTATTAAAAATTGACAGAAGCAGCTGAAACATGAACTTGATCTGTAACTTCTCATAACAAAGCAATATACCAAGTTTCAGTTATATATAGTGAAGGAGAACAAAAAAGTATCGAAAGTTGATATGTTTGTATATCATAAGTCGAAAGGGGACATAATTCCATAAAAAATTGACGCAAATGTCCGAAACTCTATAACTTGCTCTGTAATTTCTCATTACAAAGCAATGTACTAATTCTTAGATGAATATCTTGTAGGGCTGTGAAATAAGTTGCGGAAAACTAATATTTTTCGCATTTCATGTCGAAAGAGAAGGTAACTCCATCAAAATTGGCACAAACTTCTGAAACTCGAACTTGATCTGTAACTTCTCATAACAAAGCAATGTAGCACTTCTCAGTAGAATATCTCGAGACTGCGAAAAGAAGTGCGGAAGACTAATATTTTTCGTATTTCATAAGTTGAAAGGGAGAATAAACCCATGAAAAATTGACGAAATTGTCTGAAACTCGAACGTGCTCTATAACTCTTTATACTAAAGCGATGTACCGATTTTTCCTTATATATCTTTAAGGAGTGCGGAAAAAATGCAGAAAGCTGATATTTTCGGTATTTCCTAAGTCGAAAGGGGGCATAACTCCATCAAAAGTTTACGAAAATATCTGACACTCGAACGTGCTCTATAACTCTTTATACTAAAGCGATGTACCGATTTTTCCTTATATATCTTTAAGGAGTGCGAAGAAAAGTGCGGAAAGCTGATATTTATCGTATTTCATCAGTCAAAAGGGGGCATAACTCCATCAAAAATTGACGAAAATATCTGAAACTCAAACTTGCTCGAAATAGGGCATAGCTCCATCAAAAATTTACGAAAATATCTGAAACTCGAACTTGCTCTTTAACTCGATGTACCAATTTTCGCTTAAATATCTTGGAGTGCGAGAAAAAGTGCGGAAAGTCTAAAGGGGGCATAACTACATAAAAAAATGACGAAAATGTTTGAAACTCGAATTGCTCCATAAATCCTTATACTAAAGGGATGTACCGATAGAGACTACAGCAATGTACTCATGAACAGTACGGGAATGTACTAATGGACAGTACGGGAATGTACTAATGGACACTACGGGAATGTACTCAAGGACAATACGGGACTGTACTCAATGGACAGTACGGGAATGTACTCATGGAAAGTACAGGAATGTACTCATAGACAGTACGGGAATGTACTCAGACTCTACAGAAATGTACTCATGAACAGTACGGGAATGTACTAATGGACAGTACGGGAATGTACTATTGGACACTACGGGAATGTACTCATAGACAGTACGGAAATGTACTCATGGACAGTACAGAAATGTACTTATAGACCGTACGGGACTGTATTAATGGACAGTACGGGAATGTACTCATGGACAATACGGGAATGTACTCATGGATAGTACGGGATACTTATAGACCGTACGGGACTGTATTAATGGACAGTACGGGAATGTACTCATGGACAATACGGGAATGTACTCATGGATAGTACGGGATACTTATAGACCGTACGGGACTGTATTAATGGACAGTACGGGAATGTACTCATGGACAATACGGGAATGTACTCATGGACAGTACGGGAATGTACTCATGGACAGTACGGGAATGTACTCACAGACACTACAGAAATGTACTCATGAACAGTACAGGAATGTACTAATGGACAGTACGGGAATGTACTAATGGACAGTACGGGAATGTACTCATGGACAGTACGGAAATTTACTAATGGACACTACAGAAATGTACTCATGAACAGTACGGGAATGTACTAATGGACAGTACGGGAATGTACTAATGGACATTACGGGAATGTACTCATGGACAGTACGGAAATGTACTCATGGACAAAATGTTATGGTATATAGCATAAAGTAATGCTACATGTAATGTATATATGGTCTATAGCATGGTCGGTAATGCTACATGTAATGTACATACGTTAACTTGTATGTAATACTGATCAGGTGTAAGGACAGAGGTAGGCAAGAGACCATTATCTGATATCTAGACTGAAAATCTAATACGACGTTCACTAGTATCTGAAAATCCTGTGTACAAATCTTTTACATTGCTGTACATGTGTGAAATACACCAATAAACAACATCATGCCAATTACACACAGAGTAAAATAAGAGTAAATTAGTTACTATTTGGGAAATCAAACAAAAAAGCAATCCTAACTCATTAGAAATATAGAGACAAACCGGGAGTAAAATCTCCTCCAGCCCCATGGTAAAGCGCTATAGGGAAATTAACATGATGTATTATATAACTGTCTATAATTTTAACATACATGATAATATAATTAAAATACATTCATGTATATAATATTAATTATTAATCAATCATACATTTAGTCTCTCGCGTCACAGTGAGTGCAACAAATTGACACATAAATATTTTCTGGATCCTACTCAATTCTGTGTGAAATCACAGGATCATTATTTTTAGGAGCTACAGTACAGCTAAAAAACAAGTTACAATGTTTTTAAAACAAAACCGAATAGAAAAATGTTATATTCTGTTGAATATTTTGAACTGGATTGGAAATGGCTGCCTTAGGCAGCAACATCTTCCAATCCAATTATGTTCAAAATATTCAACAGTGCATTTTATTTTGGAAACATTTAAAGTTATTTCTGAACTGTACTGTAACTATGAAATCAATCTATCTGAATGTCAAGGACAGCTATAACAAAGTTACATTGTTTCCAAAGGTATCAAAGGTATCATAAATAAATATCACATACATGTACAATATATTAAGTCCTAAATGCTGAAAACAATTCAAATTCTTTTGCTTTAGGAAATAGGGTCAATATCACCAAACATAATTGATTTTCAAAAAACACACAGAGCTACAAATGTCCATAAACTAGAGTTCAATCTTGCGAAAATTAAGCTACATTTTGAATTCTTATAAAATACTTTTATTCCAAGTTATTATACTAAAACAATCAACTTAATCAAGCTGGCAAATACTAATGGGACACATCTTGAGCTCAGACTTACTGTATTTCAAATCTGTTTACACTAAGAATAGTAATTATTATGTTAGGCAAGCTCTTATATTTAGAGAAATAATTTAATGAAACTGAATGAAACATGAACTTGAGCATAACCCTAGATGTAATTAAAGCACCACTTCCAACAAAATGCTTCACAATAAAATTGTCAAAATTACTACATTTAGAGGTTAAAATTGTGTATTTCAATGTAATGAAATGTGAAAATCTTAACATTCATTCATAATGATTTCATTCCATATAAATTAATATGATTAAGTTGTTGTGTCTAACCCTTTCCTGTCTACACCGGTCCATCAGTTCACTGAGGACTACAACGGCCATAGCTAGGTCGTTCACTGAGGACTACACCGGCCGTAGCTGGTCGGTTTACTGAGGACTACACTGGCCGTAGCTGGTCGGTTCACTGAGGACTACACCGGCCATAGCTGGTCGGTTCACTGAGGACTACACCGGCCTGTCAGTTCACCCAGGACTACACGGATGGTCGGTTCACTTAGGACTACACCGGGCGGCCATAGCTTGTCGGCTCACTCAGGACTACACCGGCCAGTCGGTTCATTCGAACTACACCGGCTGGCTGTAGCTCGTCGGTTCACTCAGGACAACCCCAGCCAGTCGATTGACTCAGGACTACAACGGGTGGTCGGTTCACTCAGGACTACACCGCCAATCGGTTCACTCGGGACTACATCGCCGGTCGGTTCACTCGGGACTACACCACCAGTCGGTTCACTCACGACGACACCGCCAATCAGTTCACTCAGGTTTACACTGGCCATAGCTGGTCAGTTCACTCAGGACTACATCGGTCATAGTTGGTTGGTTCACTCAGGACTACACCGGACGTAGCTAGTCGGTTCACTCAGGACTATACCGGCTTCACTCAGGACTACACCGCCGGTCAGTTAACCCAGGACTAGTCTCCCGTCGGTTCACTCAGACTACACCGATCATTTCACTGAGGACTACACCACCGGTCGGTCCACTCGGGACTACAACGCCAGTCAGTTCACTCAGGATTACACCAGCCGTAGCTGGTCGGTTCACTCAGGACTACATCGGCCGTAGCTGCTAAGTTCACTCAGGACTACACCACCAGTCGGTTCATGCAGGACTACACTGTCAGTCGGTTCACTCAGGACTACAGCGGCCGTAGCTTGTCGGTTCACTCAGGACTACAGCGGCTGTAGCCGGTTCACTCAGGACTACACCGGCTGTAGCTGGTCAGTTCAGTTGCACCGGCCATAGCTGGTCAGTTCACTCAGGACTACAACGGTCGTAGCTGGCTAGTTGACTCAGGACTACAGCGGCTGTAGCTGGCCAGTTCACTAGGACTACACCAGGCACAGCCAGTTCACTCAGGACTACGCTGGCCAAGTACGGCCTACACTCTAAAATGTAATTGCTAGCAAAATTTTGCCATAGCCAGTTAAACCTTTAGCTAGCTGTTAGACACGCACAATAAGTCTAACATCGCCAATTTACAGCCTGTGTAGTCCTGAGTGAACAGGTAGCTTAGTCCTGAGTAAATACCTTGTCTTTAGGTATGAATAGGCATTTGAAAGTAACTATTTATTCTGTTGAAATATGTGAAATTTCCGTAAATTATGGGAAAAGGTTTAGTCCCCAGGAAACATTTACATGAAAAACGTAATCACGAAAGGATTAAACTGAATGAAATCATTATATGTCAAGATTCACACAATTTAAGCCTCTAAAAGTATACATTCTCAAAAATTTAGCATTCTGGTGTTAATGTTGGCCTATTTCAAATCCAGTTAAAGTAGATTACAGTAAACAAACATAAGATGTTTTTTGCAGATATTATTTAGTCATGTATATATTTACTTACACACCTCTATATTCATATCTCAGTGGGCTCCTGTTGCGCTATCTTCTGTTGGATTTCATTGCGAGAAGAAAATGAAATGTATTCACTGTTACCAATGGACATTTCCAGTTTTAGCTATGCCCCGCCCATCTCTAGCTATGCGCCACCCACACTTGGCTGTGTTGGGATCGATCATCGAGTGAATAATTTGACTGGGTGCTGTTGGTGCCTATAGCAGCAACAGTGCTCAGTCAAATTAGTTTCAAAATATTCAACAGAATATATTAAAGACATACAATTCGTACAACAACGAAGTCCCTCTTCAATTATGCATTCGTGACATTTTAATGATGTCATTGATTAATGATTATGATGTCATTTTACACGTCACGTAGTTGATTATGATGTCATATGATGGATGGATAAAGTGGAAAGAACCATTAGTTAAATTATGACATGGAACAATATAAGCATAATCAACAGTACTCATCAAAACCTAACAAGCAGACTCATCGTCATAGAAATCAGATTGTATTCATCTACAATTTTAGACTTTTAACCATTTCACCCATGATCTTTACATATCTCATTTTCAAGGCAAACATATAGGAAAACTGAACTTTTTTCAGATTAATTTGACTGTAAGCTTTTACTGCCTTATGCAGCAACGGTTTCACGTAAAATTAATGTTAAAATATTCAACAGAATAAGTTTTATGTCGTATTGAATAAATGTATATAGTTTTTCTGTGATTTGTCGGTGAAAGGGTTAGTGACCAAGAACATTTTTTTAATATTCACCACTGGAATGACTGGCTCAATAAATGAGTAGTGGTAAATTTTCAAAAATAGTTTCGCTTGCTTTGCAAATGGAAATTTACTACACCCACATTTCAATTGTCCATAAAACCATGGCGTTTTTAGTGCTAAAAAGTCAATGGTTTTAACTGAAATGAGCTGATCTATGAAATTGTGCTCTCAGAAGAGCAAAACGCTAGCCCATACTTACATTCAACATACAAATGTTTAGAACAACACATGTTAGCACTTAAATTATTTTAGCAAAAAATAAGCTTATGACAGTTGACAGCACTAATCAAACCACTACTAGCCTATGCCGCTTTATTATATTGCAGCTCTATGGTAACACATCACAACACAGGTAAACACACAATGACACATAAACATGTGGGAAAAAATGTATTTTTTAAAGCGTTTCACCAACACATTTGTCATCAACTACAACTGTTCTCAACAACTATGTTCTGAAAGCATTACTAGCGCAATAATACCGCGACTACATTACCGCCCAGAAATAACTTTAAATGTGTCCAAAACAAAATGAAACATACTGTTGAGTATTTGGAACATAAGTGGATTGGAAGACTTTACTGCCTAAGGCAGCATCGTCTTCCAATACAATTATGTTTAAAATTATACTATTTGGAAACATGTTAACTTATTTATGAGGTGTACTGTAGCGCCTCTGAAAACTGTTCATTACCAATGGTAGTGGTTAACCTCTTTAACGGTCAAGAACATCTAGATTTCTCAACAGTGGTACTTTGAATCCCCGTTTGCAGCCCAAGAGTACTCTTTTTTAACTTAACCATTGTAATGGCCAACTCCTTACCTAGCCAGCCATTCCAGTGGTAACTTTTCAAAACTATTCTTCTTTTGACCTGCGAATGGACATTCCAGAAGACAACTGCTGAGGTCACTTTTGACTGTCTTGGCCATTAACGGCTAATTACTAAGAATGCACAGGCAAAAATCACTGATGGCCATGTGCCTCCTCGGTTTATAGTCATGAAAATACTGTATACGCCTGATCTATTCAATGATAAAAATAAACCAACACAATAACTAGTTACCTGTACTTGTAGGACAATGTCAGTACAAATCTAGATTTCAATTTCTGACAAAATATATACAGTTATAAGTCTTAACTACAAACCAGAAAAGTGATGGTTAATAATAAGTAATCACATTATTTCACTTGTACTCTTTACAATCTTTAGTTTAAGACATAACTGCCCACTAGTATCATGATTAAACTCTACCTCGGCCACGACCCCAGCCACGTTCACGTCCCCATCCATGATTCCGCCCTTGTCCCCAACCCCGTGATCTAAAATTTCCTGAATATGGCGCACTGCGGAAATTACTACGCTGAACTTGTTTACCATTATGGAACTTTTCGGAATACATGTAACCATTTCTATTGAATCCAAAACGAAAGTTATTATTTATGCTAGAACCCATCAAATTAGGTATCTTTGTCGAGTCAGGGTTATACTTCTTCTCTTCCTCTCGCGCTTTCACCATAGAATAAAACCTACCACATCCCTTTTCAAATGTTGGTGTTTGAAAGGATTTAGCCGTAAACTTGGATTTGGTTGCAGATGATAAGCCACTTTCTGACTGTGTAACACCTAAAAGAGGCTTAGATGCTATGGTATCATTTTGTTTGGCAACTAGTTCACTACATGCAGAAGATAGTTGTGATGATTGTTCGGTCATTAGTGCAGTATTGGTATTATTTGGTGTGCTCTCTTGTTTATGTGGCAAGGTATCATCTACAGATGGGGAGTTATCATTAGAATGACTAGTACTATGAATTGTATTGTCCAGGGTTTTATCAGACATACACACATTCCGAGTAACATCTGGACTGAAATTTGTATTAGTCAATTTCTTCCCTTCATCACGACAAGGTGTACCCGGTGACTTGGATGCAAATAAACTTTCTTTCAGATATGGCTCTAAAATATTATGCTCATTATATATTTGCTTAGGTACATTATTTGATGTATTTACAACCTCTATGTTGTTTTCCGGCTTCCTGCATTGCGATGTGAACTGTTCGTCATCACTATCAATATCCATGTCTTCAGGATGGCAAACCAAACCAGGTGATCTCTTGCTGGATGGTTTCACATGATCCTGAATAGAAACAATTAGATTTTTCAATTTGCTTTGTATATAGGTATTGGCCGAAGCATCATCAGTAGACAGTGACTTATTAAAAACTTTCATAGTATCGGAATTAGCAAAATCTTCCAGGACATTGAGTAAGCTACTTAAAGTTGTACTATCATTCTCTTGGTTGGACTGATTTGATGTATCTGTACAACTTTTACTCTTTTGTATCAAGTCTATAATGCCATTAAATTGTTGCCGAGTACTAAGCGATACTGTGCGATCAGGAACACGTTTATTTGTCAGCTGTGACATGAAGGAGTGTTCCGAGGCTGACTGAGAGATAACTGGAGAATTTGTACTAGACACGTGATATCGCTCTTCAAGAACTGCATTCTGTTCCGATGAAAGAGTTAGTCCATATTTACTCTCAATTGTATCCTGTTGCTCCGAATGATCTGGATAATTAGCACTTTCCTGGTTTTGCTTATCAAAGAATGTTTTGATAGACGCTGTACTAATCAAGTGTTTGCTATCAGAGACGTAAGAGGTTTGCTTGCCAGCAGGTATATACTGAGCCAGGTTTTGTGAGTTTTCAGACCATGTTTCCCCTGTCTTTTCTATTCCAATAAATCTATCCAATTCTTTGGTTTGTGTCTCACATGGAGTTTGCGAGCCGGATGTTTTGTCTTCTCCTGTTAAACACACAGCAGATAGGAAACCAGATCTCTGCTTCTGGAGCTGCTTAATTCTTTCATTAAGTTTATTAATTTGTGAGATTCCCTGTCTGGGATCAGATAGTGTGTGCACAAATTTGGCTATGTGTTTAAGCGGAATACACCGAGCCGCAATGTTGTCACCTTTTAGCAATGTTCTTCCATGGAATGTAGGCTTGCCGCAAACTTCTGTTGCATAATTCATATGTTTGGGACTAACTATACGAAGCCCGTCTGAAGGTATCAATTTCCAAATTGGTTCTGAGGTGTTAGACTTTGTACTATGTGTTGTCTTGCTAGAAGATATTGCTCTATGACCATTTAGACTACCTTCACCATTCGGTTTTGCAGTCATATCACTTGAACGGTAGTTGTCGGACCCATCAAATGCTTGTATTTTTGTATGTTTCGAATCAGTTGATCGCAAGATGAGGAAACTGTTAGATGTTTTAATAGTACCAATAGTGCCTGCAGATAGCAGAGCATTCTGAGATGCAGCACTATGCATTTCCTGACGCTCCACCTTAATCGCACTTGTACACTGATGAGCATTCAGAGTCCTAACCACTTCCTTGGTCTCACTGTGAGTATGTTTCTCCTTCTTTGGGACAGTATAGTGTGCAGCATCAATGTGATGGCTGGCAGATAGAGGTACATTAAGTGTTTCATTCTCGTCCTTAATTGCACTTGTATAACACTCAGTATTATGAGACTTAAAAATGTGATTGCTCTCATTGTGGATAGGTTGCTCCGTCTTTGGGACAGCATATCCTGTAGGGCAGGTGTGATTGCTTGCAGAGAGATGAGCATTCTGTGTTCCATGATTTTCCTCTTTAATGGGATTTATATATTGATAAGCATTCAGAGATCTAAACAAGTCATCACGCTCACTCAGGATAGGGGTCTCCTTCTTTGGAGCGGTATGTTGTGCAAGCTCGTCCGCATAAAGTGGCGACCCCATTGAACAATTGTTAGCCCGAGGCTTGAACATAAGCAGTGATGCAGGATAAGAATCTTTCTTCAAATAAGATGACACTTTGGTTAGTACAGATTGAGCAGTATTTCTAGACGAGAAATTAATGCTTCGATTTACTCCACTTCCTAACACAGGTGGTGTGGATGGCCATGAATGTGAACGTTCTTGGTGATTTGGCTTTTTGGCATTCACCGTTAAATCACAATACCCTAATTCTACCAGATTGTCTAACGATGGAGTTACAGAGCGACGATATTCTGCATCATATAAAGGACTGGAGAAAGGACAGTCCTTTGAAAATGGATTCATACATTTATTATTATTGGTATTATTATTATTATTTGAATGATGGAATGGTGTCTTTGGTTCTGGGACATCATTATGGCTACTGGCACGACCCACACCACTTAAGCCAGAGTGCGGTGAAGCTGTGGATACATTCTTCTGTTGAGTAATGATCGGAATTTTATAGTTCAATAGAGTAGCACATTCAGGTTTGTCAGGCAGTACCTTGTTTTCACATTTATCCTTTGAATTTTGTTCCTGGTTTGTGGAGCATGTTGAAATCTTTTTCTTTTCCTTATCCGAGGGAGACTGGATTCTTGGATTTTTCGAGGTCAAATTGCAATGTTCATGGTTGGATTTAGATTTAGATTTACGTGATGACGATGATGTGTCCTTAAACTTTTGATATAGCTTATGCTGCTCAGCTTTATCATGTTTGCTCAATTTATTCCCAGAATCTTTGTCCCGAGGCGGGATGTGTTTTCTGCTTTTGGAATCTGATCGATTCTTTGGCAGCGAAACATGTTCTGGCACTGCATCAGCCATGTCAGCAATGCGATGATTCACTATTTCAGCCGACTTAGAACCTAAATTGTTGGTTTGATCAGACAGTACAATCACATCAGGGACACTTTCATTAGACCCCTTATTATTAGCATATTGGATTGGTGATATTTCAGCTGCTGTTAATCGTTCATGCTCTGTGCCTGGCTTAGCTTTTATCAAAAAAGCAGAAGCAAAAAGATTGTCATTTGATTCAGATGAATGCTGCACATCACCAACTTCAGTATCACGACTAGATGCAAAATCGATTTCATCCACAACGGAAGATTTACTGGATGGTTTGAAATCATATTCATCACGGAACACTTGTTTTCTTATTTTATCCTTTAACTTCTTCTCCAACTTTTTGACCGCTGTTTTCATACTGCACTGTTTTAATGGCTTTAGCTTCCCTACATGTACATCCGGTTCATCTAGATTAAGTTGCCGCTTCGCTCTCCATGTTTCATCTTTTAATGGCGTTTTGATATACAGCTTTTTGTCAGGTGAAACAGGCGTACGACTCTGAAATAAATCCTTGAAATCCTGCACTATTTCTGACCGCAAAGCATCGTCAACAGGACAAGCTGGTGTAGAATAGATAATGACGGCATAAGGCAAGCAATGCCGTGGGCTGATCAACAACTTCTCTTTATCGTAGTCAAACAAATAGACCTAGAAAAAAGAAAACAGTGCAGGTAAGCGATGTAGGCAATCATTTGAACATGCATATACATATGCTTTCAGTACAAAACTGAAACATTCTGGTTACAGAATAAAGCACAAACATTCAGAAATCACAGACCCCTCGCCCTGTCGGTTTTAGTCCCATTTTAAGTTTTCCAATTTTACTGATTCTTTTAGATCACACTCGGTTGTGGAATCTTAGTGTATGGTGCCACATTTTCCTGCATTACAATTTTAGCCAAATCAGACCAGCAGTTTCCGCGATATCCACAGATCTAGAATTTGATTTGATCTGGATCCGGGTTCTTTCATCAGGATATCGGCCAAAATTGTGAAATGCTCTTGCATGGCAAGTTCCTTCCTGGTGTTAGGATTTGAGCCAAATAGGACGAGATTTCTGAATACAGCGCTGGAGACAGACATATATGTACACGTACAGACACATACAGCACATGTACAGACACATACAGCACATGTGCAGACAAACACATGACATACAGATACACACACCATGTAGACACACACAGCACGTACAGACAAACACAGCATGTACAGACATACACAGTACGTACAGATAAACGCAGCATGTACAGACAGACATACACAGTACGCACAGATAAACACAGCATGTAGACATACACAGCACGTATAGACACACACAGCACATACAGACACACCATGTATACAAACAGCACATACAGACAAACATAGCACATACAGACACACACAGCACACGTATAGAGCACAGCACATACAAACAGCACGTATAGCGAAACACACACACAGCACATACAAACACAGCACATACAGACACACACAGCACGTATAGAGATACACACCACATACAGACAAACAGCACATATAGAGAAACACACACAGCACATACAAACACAGCACGTATAGACAAACACAGCACATACAAACACAGCATGTATAGACAAACAGCAAGTATAGACAAACACAGCATGTACAGATACGCACAGCACGTATAGACACACAGCATGTATAGACACAGCACATACAGACAAACACAGCACATACAGACACACAGCACATACAGACATACACAGCACGTATAGAGATACACAGCACATACAGACAAACCCAGCACATACAGACACAGCACGTATAGACAAACACACACAGTACATACAAACAGCACGTATAGACAAACACAGAACATAGACATAGCAAACACAGCACGCATAGACAAACACAGTACGTATAGAGATACACACCACATACAGATAAACACAGCACGTACGCACGCACGCACGCACGCACGCACGCACGCACGCACGCACGCACGCACGCACGCACGCACGCACGCACGCACGCACGCACGCACGCACGCACGCACGCACCCAGCACGTATAGACAAACACAGCACGTATAGACAAACATAACCCCCTACAAACACAGCACAGACACACACACCACGTAGACAAACACAGACCCTATAGACAAACACAGCATGTAGACAAACACAGCACGTATAGACACACACAGCACATACAAACACACCACATAGACACAAAGCACGTATTGAGAAACACAACACAGACAAACACAGCACATACAGATAAACATCGCACATATAGACACACAGCATGTACAGACAAACACACCACGTACAGACACACACAGCACGTACAGACAAACACAGCATGTACAGACATACACAGTACGTACAGATAAACGCAGCATGTACAGACAGACATACACACTACGCACAGATAAACACAGCATGTAGACATACACAGCACGTATAGACAAACACAGCACATCCAGACACACAGCACATACAAACACAGCATGTATACACACACAGCACATACAGACAAACATAGCACATACAGACACACACAGCACACGTATAGAGCACAGCACATACAAACAGCACGTATAGCGAAACACACACAGCACATACAAACACAGCACATACAGACACACACATCACGTATAGAGATACACAGCACATACAGACAAACAGCAAATATAGAGAAACACACACAGCACATACAAACACAGCTCGTATAGACACACACAGCACATACAAACACAGCATCTATAGACAAACAGCAAGTATAGACAAACACAGCATGTACAGACACGCACAGCACGTATAGACACACAGCACGTATAGACACAGCACATACAGACAAACACAGCACATACAGACACACACAGCACGTATAGAGATACACAGCACATACACACAAACCCAGCTCATACAGACACAGCACGTATAGACAAACACACACAGTACATACAAACAGCACGTATAGACAAACACAGAACATAGACACAACAAACACAGCACGCATAGACAAACACAGTACATATAGAGATACACACCACATACAGATAAACACAGCATGTATGCACGCATGCATGCACGCACGCATGCACGCACGCACGCACAGCACGTACAGACAAACACAGCACGTATAGACAAACATACCCCCCTACAAACACAGCACAGACACACACAGCACGTAGACAAACACAGACCCTATAGACAAACACAGCATGTAGACAAACACAGCACGTATAGACACACACAGCACATACAAACACACCACATAGATACAAAGCACGTATTGAGAAACACAACACAAGACAAACACAGCACATACAGATAAACATCGCACATATAGACACACAGCATGTACAGACAAACACAGCACGTACAGACACACACAGCACGTACAGACACACACAGCATGTACAGACACACACAGCACGTACAGACACACACAGCACGTATAGATAAACACAGCACATGTATACAGACAAACACACCACATGCATACAGACAAACACAGCACATGCATACAGACAAACACAGTACATACAGACACACACAGCATGTACAAACAGCACGTACACACACGCACGCACGCACGCAGACACACACACACGCAGACACACACACACGCAGACACACACACACACGCACGCGCACGCACGCACGCACGCACGCACGCACGCACGCACGCACGCACGCACGCACGCACGCACGCACGCACGCACGCACGCACGCACGCACGCACACACACACACACACACACGATTGCAATAAACTCTTCCGTTATAGGCCACTGGTAATTAACCCTTTAACACTTACAGAACGAAACTGGCAGATTCATTGTAAGGAATATTCTGTTGAATATATTGGAAGTAATTTAACTGGGTGCTGTTGCTGACAATGACATTTCAAGGGTTTAATGGTTAAATTTATTGTTCTGAATGTATCCCTCTCATCATATTATCAGGATAATAAAACCAACTAATTTTAGGCTAGAGAATCATATATAATATTTAAAAAGAGTATTCAGAAAGATCTTTCTCCAGGAAGATTGACACCATTCCGCTGATCATGTTAATGAAAAGCAATATTCAATTTGAATTTTATTTTAACCCGTTGAATGACAAATGCCAGAAAAGGTAAATTTTTTATTCTGTTGAATATTTTGAAATTAAAAATCAGGCTCCCAGTTAAATATTAATTTCAAAATATTAAACGCTTTCATGTCTGTTTGCCTCGAGGTTAAGATATAGAGTATTTATCGGTGAAGGGTTCACCACTTCTGGTGAAACACTGTCATTCATCCATCCGCATGCATTTAAGTTAGTTCTAAAGCAGTGGCCGATATAAATACTGGTCCATATAGGAAAAAGGGGGCTACGGATCATGGGATCAGTGGGTAATAATACCAGTAATTTCTAGCCTGGTTACTCTATTAGATGGATTTCTTCCCCAGACCTAGTCTAATCAACGTATGAAGTTTCAAAGCGATCCGATAAATGGTAGCCGAGTATCAAACAACGATTTTTCATTTTGGAATTCGGATCATAGTCGACTTCGATAGGTATCTTTCACGGATCTAGTCCAATCAACCTACGAAGTTTCGAAACGATCCGACACATGGTAGCATATGGTAACAATTTTCAAGATAGCTGCCAGTGGCTGGCAGCCATATTGGATTTTAGATCATCATCAATTTCTAAGCTTTCTTCTGCAGACCTATTCCAATTACTCTTAAGTTTCAAAGCGATTCGGTAAATGGTAGCAGAATTTAGTTATCATCCGGAAACAAGTTTTCAAGATGGTCATCGGTGGCAGGTGGCCATCTTAGATTTTGGAATCATTATCAATTTCAATAGGTTCCTTCCCCAGACCTTGTCCAATAAATCTATGAAATTTCAAACCAATCTGCCAAATCCTAGTCCAGTTATTGTCCAGAAACCACTCCACCATCCGCACCCATGCCAGTGGCGTGATGCCACCCACTGACCTTGTATGCCTGGCGTCATCAAATAAAACACAAATTTTTGGTGGGGTATAAATAAGGTATAACTCCATTAGAAATTGGCAACTAGAGGCTCAAAGGTTGTCTTATAAATGCTCAGCTGCATAACATAAGTCCAGTGTTTAAATCAACTAAAACGTGAACTTGCTCTGTAATCTCTCATAATAAAACAATGTACAAAGTTGGATTTCAGTTGAATAGGTTTTGAGAACAAAAACACTGGAAAGACGTATTTTTCGCAATTCATATAAGTCGAAAGGGGGTGTAATTCCATAAACAAGCATTCCGCGGAATTAAATGTCTCGCGTGTCTCCTGCTGGTCACCGTGGTATTGACCTTTGACTTTCTGACCACTGCATTAGCTTAAGTTCCAATAGAATTAACCAATCATGAAATATAACTGATTTGCCGAATGGAAATACAAACATGACAGAGGTGAAATATCAAAGCTATGCTGACCGTGACCTTGGATCTAGTGATGTCACTATTAGCGCGCAGCTTCCTTATTTTATAGGGGACCATATGTCCAAGATTAGTGCTGGTAATATTAAGTAATTCTGAAATATAGATGTATATAATTTTCTAAACAGAAAAACCTAAAGTTGAAAAAGCAGAGGTAAAATAGAACGGTCACAATGACCTTGACCGTTAACCTGGTGACCTCGATGTCACCATCCTGTATCCTCTTGGTATAAGCAACCATGTACCCAAGTTGTGTTCCATTAGGATCAAGCAATCCGGAAAAAACTTAACATTGAAAAATACCGTTTAACCAGTTTTGTATAGTGACCTAGACAAGCTGAGTTGCAATAGGATAATTAACTAATCCTGAAATAAGCCGAGAAGTTTTGCTAAATGCAAAAACGTAACATTGTTGATGCCGTCCATCGCCATCGTCGTCGGAAAAGTAACATGTCTCGCTTTTTGCCTCGCAGGCAAGACAAAAATTTACAAAAATGTCTGACTCGCACGTACTCTGTACCTCGTTATAACACAGCAGGCTTGTAGCACATAAGTAGGGCCTATTATGGTGCATAATGGTCAAAATTTCAAAGTTTGTCTAATTGATATCCGCTGGTATCAAATTGAATCCATGGAACTGTAGTTGAATATGGCCAAATTCTACTTTATTTCATGTATTTCAAGAAGCTAAATTCCATAAGAATGGGAACTAAATACATAACATATCTCAGGGAATTATTTATTTTCTACTTAGTAGTGGTCAATATTAGTCTTATTAACTCATTAATGACAATAAATCATCTCATGTGGAAAAATATTATAACACAATTTCATCAAATAATTTCAAATCAACTGTCCATAGACGAACAATATCAATTAATCATGTGTCATCTATCTATTTTACACTAAACAAACATGTAAGACAGTAATTTGATTAATGAAACCAATTTAATTGATATTACCTTTTTATTAATGTAATTAACCATATTACTAAATTGACTAAAACATGACGTACACCCGGCAAATCTCTGACACTAATTTTATACGCCGTGGATTTATTTCCAATAATTTTATGCCTAAAAGTAGTAAAAAAAAAAAATCCAATATAGCCGCCAAACGCTATATTTTGATTGGCCCATGGCGGCCATGTTTTTTGATGGATCAACTTCTCCTGAACAAACTTTACTGGCCCTTAGTCCCTAATCATATCTGCCAAATTTCGGCCTGATCCCTTCAGCAGTTCTGGAGAAGTTATTTTCATTAAAACTAGGTCAACCAAGATGGGCGCCAAACTATTTGACCAATTAAGTTCCCTTGAACAAATTTGGGTGAGCTCTTGCCCTAGATCATATTTCATACGGTTTGCTTCAATCCCTCAAGCGGTTTCGGAGGTTTTTAAAGACGTTTCTGAAAATCGGACAAATTCCAAGATGGCCACCGGTCTAATTGGCCGATCGGCTTCATTTGAACAAACTTGGATCCCTATGCCCTAAGGATGCTTCCTGCCCAATATAATCGAAATCGTCCCAGTAGTTCTCGAGAAGACATTTTAAATTTCCCATTGCTTTAGTATGGGAGCTTTTGGCAGGAAAATGCTCCAAGATGGCCACCAAACCGTTTATCCGACAGGTGCGAAAATTGCAAATTTGAAGTCGGAATACCAAAAAATCTAAAACCAATTTTGGCCTCAAAATCCATCAAATAAAAAAATCCAATATGGCCGCCAAACATGTTATATTTTGATTGGTCCACGGCGGCCATGTTTTTGGATGGAGCAACTTCTCTTGAACAAACTTTAATGGCCCTTAGTCCCTAATCATATCTGCCAAATTTCAGCCTGATCCCTTCAGCGGTTCTGCAGAAGTTGTTTTCGCTAAAACTAGGTCAACCAAGATGGCTGCCGACCCATTTGACCAATCAAGTTCCCTTGAACAAACTTGGTTCAGCTCTTGCCCTAGATCATATTTCATAAGGTTTGCTTCAATCCCTCAAGCGGTTTCGGAGATTTTTAAAGACACTTCTAAAAATCGACCAAAATCCAAGAATTGCCCGATCGGTTTCGTTTGAACAAAGTTGGATCCCTATGTCAAATGGATACTTCCTGCCAAATATAATTGAAACCGGTCCAGCGGTTCTTGAGAAGTCGTTTAAAGGAAAAGTTGACGGTCGATGGATGGACAATAGACGAATGGTCGCCACGGCATAAGCTCACTTGGCCTTTCAGGCCAGGTGAGCTACTAAGGCGAGATGTTTTGCTAAATATCATGTCCGCCGCAAAGAACCCTCTAATCTGGTGATATTTTGAGTCAGATCTTTTTCATGAAAATTCTCCAAGTATGAGAAACAAGAGGTCCAAGGGGCCTGTATCGCTCACCTGGACCATAGGCATTTCAACTAGAATGCTCTTTATCAACAAGATGGCCACCAAACCGTTTATCCGACAAGATGGCCGCCAAACCATTTAACAAATCATGTTCCCTTGAACTAACTTGGTTCATCCCTTGCCCTAAATCATATTTCATCAGGTTTGCATCATCCCATAAGCAGTTTCGGAGATTTTAAGACGTTTCTAAAGATTGGCCAAAATCCAAGATGGCCACCGGGCCCAATTGCCCGATCGGCTTCCTTTGAACAAACTTAAATCTCTACACCCTAAGGATGCTTCCTCCCAAATATAGTTGAAATCGGCCAGGTAGTTCTCAAGAAGAAAACATTTTAAATTTCCCATTGCTTTAGTATGGGAGCTTTTGCCGGGAAATTGATCCAAGATGGCCGCCAAATCATTTATCCGACAGTTTCAAAAATTGCAAATCTGGGCTCAGAATACCCCAAAATACATACAAAACCAATTTAATAGCCTCAAAATCCATCAAATAAGAAAATCCATTATGGCCGCCAACATGCTATATTTTGATTGGCCCACGGCGGCCATGTTTGTTGACAGATCAACTTCTCTTGAACAAACTTTAATGGCCCTTAGGAACTAATCATATCTGTCAAATTTTTCGGCCCGATCCCTTTAGCGGTTCTGGAGAAGTCATTTTCGCTACAACTAGGTCCACCAAGATGGCCGCTGAACCATTTGACCAATCAATTTTCCTTGAACAAACTTGGTTCAGCACTTGACCTAAATCATATTCATGAGGTTTGCATCAATCCCCCAAGCGGTTTCGGAGAAGATTTTTAGACGTTTCTAGAAATCAGCTAAAATTCAAGATGGCCGCTGGCCCAATGGCACGATCAGTGTCGTTTGAACAAACTTGAATCTCTATGCCGTAAGGATGCTTCCTGCGAAATATAATTGAAATCGGCCCAGAAGCTCTTGAGAAAAAACATTTAAAATTTCCCATCGCTTTAGTATGGGAGCTTTGGTGGGAAAATGATCCAAGGTGGCCGCCAAACCATTTATCCGACAGTTTCGAAAACACAAGCAATTTCGGCCTCAAAATCCATCAAATAAAAAATTCAAATATGGCTGCCAAAGGCTATATTTTGATTGACCCACGGCAGCCATGTTTTTTGACAGATCAACTTCTCCTGAGCAAATTTTAATGGCCCTTCCCTAATCATATCTGCCAAATTTCGGCCCAATCCCTTCAGTGGTTCTGGAGAAGTCATTTTCGCTCCAACTAGATCAACCAAGATGGCCGCCGAACCATTTGACCAATCAAGTTCCCTTGAACAAACTTGGTTCAGCTCTTGCCCTAGATCACATTTCATGAGATTTGCATCAATGCCCTAAGCGGTTTCGGAGAAGATTTTTAGACGTTTCCTAAAATCGGCCTAACTCCAAGATGGCCACCACCCTATGCCCTAAGGATGCTTCCTGCCAAATATAATTGAAATCGGCCTAGTGGTTCTTGAGAAGCCATTTAAAGAAAAAGTTGACGGACGGACGACAGACGGTCGCCATGGCATAAGCCTTTCAGGCCAGGTGAGCTAATAATACAAATGGAATCCCTTTGTCAGAGATGCTGCTACACAAACTGAACAAACAGATTCCTATTAGAAACTGCAGCTTTAATTAGGAGAAATAGCGAACATCTGACTCAAACTTATCAAAAGAACATTAAACAAAGCTGTTATTGCACACACGCACGCACACACATTAAACCCAACTTACAGAACTCTTTTTCCTGAGCAAATCGATGTTATCTTCAACATGTGGTTGCCAGCTGGACAGGTAACTGTTGTACTTTGGATCTGGGAAAAGCAAACCACCCATTTCTGTCAAATCTTGCTGAATAAGCTTACTTCTGCCGAGCAACACCTAAAAACAAATCCAGAAAACAGTGGAAAACTTTCACTCAAACCACGGAAAATGTCAGGCCTGCTCGAACATATTTGGTAGAATGCTATTTATGTTTTGACATAGAAAATTTGTTTTTTCAACAATGGCTGTTATGTCCGGCATACAGGAGCACACAAGCCGCGTTTCCAAATAAGGCAATCAAAGACGTCCAATCCGCACCAAATCAGAACCGTGTGCTAGAATCAATCGGTGATATTTGGATGATTCATACATGTATGTAGCACACATCTTGACATGGTAAGAGTTGGAGAATTTGACTGAAGGGCATTCTGAATTAGGGGTTTCATCATTCCGGATACATATTTCTATTATTAACTGTAACTAGCAATAGCATGACACATAAATTTTAGTGGACCGCTGTACTCCTTATTCTGAAATATGGTGGTCCCATGACACAACCTGGAAATTAGGATTCTCAAACTGCACAAGATATACATAACACTAATACTTAATTTGTTTCCATTGCAATTTCTCCTAAAACAAAACATGACATAAAATTATTGGGAGTGAACTGAAATTCGACCAACTACAAGTTGAAATATTATCTAATCAGCGTGACTCACGTTACACCATGTCCACTAACATAAAATAACTTATTAGGCACCCTTGAGCTGGATGAAGATTTAAATTCATTAATGTTGAACCTAGTATGAAAACCCTCCTGCGGTCTGATAATTTAGAAATTGAGAAAGCCAAATGTGCACGGTGGTTTATAATGAAGGGTGGCTTCAGTCTTTTAATCAGCTTCTCTCTGTGGGTAGAATGTATCTCATCTGAGAAAGTGAAACATTTCCGAAGGGTGCCAGCTGGTAACATGACAGAAACATGCTCATCAGCCTCAATTGCCATAATCTCTCCTAGTTAAAGTGTAGATTTCGGCTACCAAGAGTAATAGTTATTTTAGGTAAATAAACCTCCTCTACTCGAAAAGTGTATTAGTTAATAATATAAATGCTGTTTTAAAAAAATATAGGCAAATTATCATTAATTTCCGAGGATTGCCGAACAAAAACTCTGATTTCTGGGAAGCGGGAAATCCCTCGTACTTGTGACGTCACAAGTGGAACCCGTGAAAAAAGTAGACACGCCGTCGTTTCCCGATAGACTACTCGGTCACAGACGTGACAGATTTGTATGGAAATTGGGAATATGATATTTGGATGTCGATTGGGGCTAATAAGCGTATAGAATTAAAATATTGATCAATACTGCATCTGAAGCGGAGAATGTAATACACATTTTCGGACGATCGCTTAGCGAGGCCGCTCAAAGGCAATTAGCGGGTACTCGGGTACTGGTATATAAGAATCGGTTCCTCACGATGTTTATTTGTTTTTGTGAAAATTTTGTTTGTAAACACGCATTTATCAGGTTATAGAAAGTCAAAATGAAGAAATACTGTGTATCGTAGATCACTAAAAGTCACATTGGACGGAATATACCAATTAATTCTTTTGATAGTCCAACGATTGGAGTACACCTGAAAAGCTGGCTTGTAGCGATGAGCAGGTGATTGACGAGCCATGTCTGAGTCAGTGCAGGACAACGTGGGGCCATGAAATGATACTTTACACTCAGAGGTGTCAATTCGCTTTCAAGTTATAAAGGTATAATCATAGATCTATTATTTACATATTGTAATTGTTCAAACAATTAGTTTTATTTTATTAATCCTATTAGAAGGTAATTTATTTCATTAATTTCACTCAACCAAACCAATCGTCAACTGTTTAGCATGCTGGAAATCGACATTAGCACGCTTATGGTGGTTTACTTTTGTTCACACACATAAGCGTAATGGATATTTCCAATTTATCCATCCATCGTATGACATCATAATCAACTACGTGACGCATAGTATGACGTCGTAATCAATTACAGCAAGAATGACTCAAATTAGTCCATTTAAATGTTTAACAGTCCGACACATTGCATGAATTGTATGTATTTGCTATTTAATAATAGTCACATTAGTTTCAAAATATTCAACAGCTTCCCTGAATAGTTTTCTGGAAATTGATAGTCAAGAAGTGCAGGGATCGATCGATCCCCACACAAGCATTGTGTTGGTGTAGCTTAGCTGGAGATGAGTGGGGGGGGGGGGGGCATGGCTAAAACTGGAAAGGTGTGTTGTAAGAAAACTATAATAATGATGTATATTGATTTAGTTACTGTTAAAACATCTTGCTGTTGTGTATGTTTGGTGTGCATTATGTTATTTTGCTACATGTACAAACCGGCATGAGAATTATCCAAGCAGTGTAATGATTACTATCGTCATAAATTAAAATTTCTTTAAAAAAAATCAATAGAGGACTTAAATAATATCAGGTATATTGCACACAATCTTCTCTAAGGCCAAAAAAAAAAAAAGGTCATACTGCCAGTCTATACTGGCATCTGTCATGTTAGTTCTCTCTATTTTTAATGAGCAGGCATAGATAAAGACAATGACCACCACTAACTGGTCCCTTAGCCTCTTCAATGAATGGTTGGGTTTTGAATCGATGAATGGTTGAGTTTAGATTTCCATTTAATTTTGAAATGCCTCCAAGTTAATCAGTAATATTATCACAGAGTGGAAATTATATGCCTATGAAGAGACCACCTTATGGAACACAAACAAGTAGCCACTGTATACAGTCTCCTCACCCTTTAACCCTTGAATTTCTTTTAAATTTCGATTTACTGATGCAAGAGATTAATATTTGAAATTTTACCACTGGAATGACTGGCTCGCTTATCGATCCAGTCGTTCCAATGGTAAATTTTCAAAAGTGGCCTTCTTGGTCTGCAAATTATGGACATTTCTCAAGACCACTGCAGAAGCTGTTTTTAAAGGTGACCTCACTGAACCTGAAGGTTTCATTGAAGTTAGAAAATGGGCTTTAACATAAACAAAGTAGTGGAATTAGTGTACAATCTCTCCTTCCCCCCCCCCCCCCCCCACCAGTATCTTCTGGGATATCCGTAACACCATTATTTGTTTTGTAGGCCATGTACATCTGAATTTTTCACGGGTGGTCGGATCGCGGCCAAAGTCTGAACGATCCTTTGTTTGTTGCAAAGATTTGAGCCAACTCAGCTCAGTAGTAGATACAAAAGGTTTTGTTTATGTCAAGAGAGTTCTCGTCTGTCTGGATAAATGTTTGAATATTTAACACTTTAATGGTTAAATTTGGTAACAAAAATCAGCATATCTCCTTACTGCATGTTCATCTGCAGGTCATGAGAATTATATTTTTGAAAATTTACCACTAGA
Source organism: Chaetoderma sp. LZ-2023a (assembly GCA_034401795.1). Lineage (NCBI taxonomy): Eukaryota > Metazoa > Mollusca > Caudofoveata > Chaetodermatida > Chaetodermatidae > Chaetoderma > Chaetoderma sp. LZ-2023a. The sequence continues at coordinate 58,377,569 of CM067372.1, forward strand.
ATGACTGGCTCCATTATCAAGTCATCCAGTCCAGTGATAAGTTTTCAAAAATTAATCTCTTGACCATCATGCATGCTAGAACCCCATATTGACTCGGTTATTGCTGTACAAGAAACATGAACTTTCAGTCTGATAAGCAAACATTTGCTTACCAGTATATATTAACTACAGAGCGAGCAAGATCACCCTCCACCTAATGACAGATTTTCTGTATGAAACATGGCCATGTTGTGGAAGCTTAATGTATGGTTACAAACTTTCCTATTAAAATTTGAGCCACATTGGTTGACTGATCACAGCCAACATCTGAAAATTCTCTTCACAGTATCAGCCTTTATTGTGTTAAAATTTTATCCAAATTTGATCAGTAAATTTTAGCACACCCATTCTGAAGGGACAAGTGACTAAGCGGGCTTATACCATGGTGACCTTTGCCTCTGTCGCCTGCCCATCTATAATTCTTTTTATGAAAATACTTCTGGCCATTAACCACCGATATTAATCAAATTGTGCTTAGATAGCTCTATGATAGTAGGGTTCCCAGAATTTATCCAGAAATTTGATTGGTAAATTTTCCAATGGCCACCTGAAGATTTGACCTGGACATCTTGGATTTTACTATAATTTTTTTAGTCTTTCAAAACGTATAATTAAAGCTTCTTAAAAATGACCCAACCCAATTTTAACCAAGCTTGGCTGGCATGACCTTAAACCGCATGGAATTTTTTGATGCAAACTATTACTTGATTGGTTGATTTTTACAATGGCTATCTAGGATTTCAAAACTCTTTCAAAACACATTTTTGTCTTAAAGATGACAGTATGTTTCAACAAGCCCTGTATGTAATTACCTCTAAGATGCTACATTATATGATCATGACTTATGGAGAGGCGAATGGTTGCTCTCCTCTTGCCTAAGGTTAATTCTAGGCGAACATCTCATAGATTGCCTATATTGTTTAGTAACGATGATAGAATATAGAGGCGAGTACTAACACTACTCGCTTCACTGATTTAAATTCAGGAGAGCAGGTGATTACTCCGCTTCGAAATTCTCCTAGAGAGACATGTATGATTATTGACATTTATACAGAATCTGGTTGTTAAATCCTTTGTGCTCATTTTGGATTTCTGAAATTAGGAATGAAATTTGGTAAAAAATACTTATCAGTAATTAATACATTTTACTACTGGGCCGATTTCAATCAAACTTGGCTACTATAGTGTTAGGCATCCGAATAGAATATACATAAAATTGATTGGTGGATTTATTTCAGCAGCTATCTTGGGTTTCCAGAAATCCCACCAAAATTGTTTAACCCTTTAATGGTCATACCAGCCAAAACCGGCCTCTGTTATGGTCTTGAGGAATGTCCATTTACAGAACAAGAGAAGACAATTTTGAAAATTTACCACTGGAATGACTGGCATTATACCCGAGCCAGTCATTCCAGTGATAAATTTTCAAAAGTTGTATTCTCTTGGCCTGTAAATAGACATTCAATAGGCAGATATTAAAATTTTTTGACCAAATTTGACCATTAAAGGGTTAACAGGTTACTCTTACAAATGTCTGGCCACAATGTGTGCTTTTAAAACTAAAAACTATTGCTGGCAACAGTACTCCAGGTGAGCGATACTGAGCTCCAGACACTATCAGATCTGAATGCAATACCTTATTCCCTCTACAGGGCAAGGGTAATGAGACAATCATGATAAGCCTACAGGTACAATAACTGAAGCACTAGTGTCTCCATATTTTGAAAGTAAAACGACTAAAGGTGACAAGATGATTAAATTCTGTTTAGTCAAAGCATAATAATTAGGATATTAATCCTTTATCTCTCACAGACCAGCTATTACCGATTGTTATAATGTAGGGGAGATTCTGTTGAATATTTTGAAACTAATTTGACTGGGAACTTTTGCTCTCTATGGCAACAACAACTTCCAGTCAAATTATTAGCTTCAAAACATTCACAACATCATTATTGAATAGCTCTTGATCTCGAGAGGCTGTAATTAAAAAGGTCAGATCTTTATGAAAGTAGATACACCGATGTATATTTTAGAAAGAATAATGCTGTAAGCTATTCAAGACAATAACAGTTTAAAAGCAGTATTATTTCAAAATATGTCTGTTTGAATTCTTGTTCACTTAAAGAGTATACTTCTGAAAGTGCTTCAATATCCTTCATATTGATTCAACAAACTCGGGGAACATGCTTCATACATGTATTTCAACATCTCTCTTTAACTGTCCTTTCTTTTGCAGGTCTGTGATAGTCGTGTTACTCATGTACTGAAGTCTTCTCTAGCAGAGTGTCAGTCTTACCCTGAGAGTGACACTGCCCTTGAGGAAATCTATGTGATTTTAGGTGCTTTAACCATTTATCTAGAGGACTAGACCTACTTTCTGAGATAACGACGTGTCATGTTCATAACTTTGCTCAGTTGAATATGTGATGTTATAGTGTGTGCTTTAGTAAGAACTGCTGTAATCCCCTGGCAGGATGAGAACTATCGCCATGTCGGACACTCAGTGTGGAGGCTTCCTTCAGTGACACACACCTATTATTGATAACCTACTGTGAACAATATGCAGTATTCACACATGCGGCTACATTTCACTCACTGTCTGCAGATTTGATTTAAATATGGGACAAAATTCGGTACATATTGTGCTTTAATCACCAGGCGGAATTCTACTGTCTATGACTCTATGTTCTGAGAATATTATCATATATATATACTGTTGCGATACAACAGATTTAATAATCTTTCACAATAAAAACTTATTATTGCTTAAATGGTCAAATTTCATTATTAGTCATTTGAAATTGTTGAAATTGTCATTAATTTCAAAGATTTGTGTCTATCAACGCTACCTCCAGAACAGCCACCATAATATATTATAATTTAAAGAAAATGAAAAGATGAACATCGAAATGTTGTTGATTGGTACCATCATAGAGGAATAAAACTATTAACTCCAGTAAAATACCAGAGATGAATCAGAATAATCATAGAAGATTGTTGTTGCATCAACTATTGAAATTACTATGATTCTTGTGCATGACTAGATTTCTATAGACTGAGAATATTCGGAATATCAGATCATTATTAACTCGCCTGACCTGAAGGCCCAAGTGAGCCTATGCCATGGTGTTCGTCCGTCAGTCAACTTGCATATCCTGGGTCAGCTTATGCAATGGTAATTCGGTTGTAATGAATAACCTGGACAAATTTGCACAATATTCATGTCGTTGATACATGTATATTTTTCAATTGGACCGCTATGGCGTCAAAAGTGTCTGTTTTTGAAGCAATGTTGCCAACTGAAAGCTTTTACTGTTTGAGATTTAGCTTTGAGCTCAAAATTGGTGCACATATTCAGGACCCCATAGACAAACAATCGGCCAGTAGAACCAGAGTTATTCACAGTGTCCAATTTGAAGAAATTGTTGCTGAAAGCTGTTGCATTGTGATTTTTACCCAAAAGAAGTTGAAGCACTCCATTCTCATATTAACCCTTGCGTCTGGCGATGCAGGTAAAAAATCATGACAATTATGGCCGATTATGAGATAAATGCTGACAAATTGAGCTTATGCTGTGGTGGTCGTGACTCAGCTGTCTGTCAAATCGCATCTTCTATGAACAATTTCAGGCAAATTTGTCTGGGAGAATCTTATCGTGTTAGCAGGGCTCGATTATAAGACTAACCTGTTAACCTGAGGATAGTAGAATTTCATATGGGCTAGTAAAACTGCACCTGCACTAACCTGTCTGGGTTAGTTGCTCTCAAAAGAGGAAATACAAAAAATACTATTCTAATGTCATTATGTTGAGTACCCACCAAAGGCAGCAACGGCTTTCCAGACAAACTAATTTCAAAATATTCAACGGCTTCTCTGTATCAGTGATTGGATTAAAGAAGTGATCAGCTTTGAGCTTACAAACATTGGGTTAGTGAAGTTTGCTGCGGGATAGTAAAATCAATGATGCACTATCCTGTCTAGGTTAGTAGAACAAATCCTTAAAATCTACCCCTGGGTGTTAGGCTCCAGAACATCTCTAGAATTCTGATTGATCCATAAATTGATCGGTGAAAATCTTAGATTTTGTAAATGATTTACTGGAAATTGTCAAAATGCATCTCCTTGGTGGATTTCAACAAAATTTGGCCATAAGAACCGTATGGTGCTATGCTTCTGAGTTCAGAACTTCGATTAGTCAGTTTTGGGGTGAAAATCTTGGATTCTATGAAAAAGTTCCCGGAAATTGTCAAAATGCATCCCTCAGCCGCTTGGTTGGTTTTAACCAAGTTTAACTAGATGGACTCTATGCTGGTACGCTCCAGAAGTTCTATTCAGAAATTTGATTGGTCAGATGTCTCATCCATAACCATTTACCCCTCAAATTCTTCAAAATAATTATCAATTTTCTCATAGAAAATGTTCATTTGCAGGTTGAGATTATTTTTGAAAATTTATCACTGGAATGACTGGCTTGATTATTGAGCCAGTCATTCCAGTAGTAAATTTACAAAATAGTATTCTACTGGAGTCCTGGTCTGAAAATGGACATTTCTCAGATCTACCACAGAAGCAATTTTTTGGTTGGCACGAGTATTATTGGGTTAATCAATTCCCGGTTTTAACCAAATTCGGCCAGGAGTACCCCATATTGAGTGCCTTGTTCTTGAAAATGACATCACAGGAAGTGCTTACGGTTCAGGCTGAAACTCCTGATATTTCATCGATAACTAAGGGTGATTAAAGTTTGTTCAAAAGAAATTGATCAGTGATAAAACATGGCTGTCATGGACCAATCATAATTTACTGTTTGGTGACCATGTTGGTTCTTTATTGGTTCAATGGAACCTTTCATTCGATCTGATTGTGCATTATCAGTGTTCACTACAGGTAGGCAACTATTGGGTGCATGAGAGAAGAGTCAAGAAGATTGCCAATGTTTCCTCCTGTGGTAAGATAATCCACCACTGAGCCGTGAACTGGGTTTGTCGTTTAAGTAGTCCATTGTTGAGAACCATGCCACTCCCTTAAATTTGATTTTAAATTATTTGTTTGTTTGATATATTTATCATGTCGATATTTTCAAGGTAACATTCATGATTTATGCCAGGTTTACAATTCTATCAGTGTTCACTCAAGGAGCTTAAACTTATATAAGCCTATAGGCTCAGCTTTAGCCCATTTCCCAGATGTGTTGGCTTTCAAGATTCAAAATTATTATCATAACAGCTAAATTTTTTACATAGGCTTTTATCTTTAGAAAGGAAATAGTGTATGATGTCCAAAAATTTAAAAGCCAAATCATACTTGAGAAATGGGATATCTATAAAGAAATCCATAAGTTTTAAGTTTATGAAAAGTCAGTTATTGACCCATTCACTACTGGTAAGCAACTATCCCATTTAATTACTAAATGCCAATTTATCAATGTTCAAACAGTTTGGACACATTGACAAATTGACATTTAATAACTACATAATATTTTAATGGCAATTTGATATAAATGTGTTGCTGCCGATGATTTTGACAGATTTCATTTTTACAGAACCTCGAGAAAGTTTATTTCAGATAAAGGGGTTTCCTTCTTTCGTGTTTATTATTGCTCATTAATATGTATGAGCTGAAAGAATGCGGGTTTTATCCAATCATTATCGCGATTCGGGCATTCCTGTGAAGGAATCGTTTAGTGGACTCGATTTACCCGTTTGTTGCTGGAAAGAATATACGACGAACCTCCGATTCGCGCAATGCTAAATGCTAGCGGGATGGATTGGCGATTGAGATGTCGCTAAAAATCGTTTAATATTAGAAAATATATTCTAATATGTACAGCGGGATTTTAGAACACGATTCACAATTCCTTTTTTATATGAGAATCAATAGTACGACGCATTTTTCTAGCGTTGAATGTGAAAATTCATGTATGTTTAACACATGATCATGATCATGTATGCCTACCACCGAGACCCCCGAAATCTCAATACTATCGCTCGGCAAACATTGACAAAGTTTAATCTGATGGAAATTAATCAAAGGATAAATTATTCACGTGTGTTTCGATATCGTACTACGCATCTTTGTGTCATTTTAACAAAATTAATTGCATAAATATATCTAAATGCAACTCTTTTCTCCTTGCCAGTCGGACTAAATAACACGTTAACGACTAAGGGAATTCCCTCGTCCCTTCCACTTGTGACGCGTGTCACGTGGTGCGTTTCACCGGTTTTACGGAACTTGCCGAGTGATATTAGGAAGCAGCAAAAAGGCATAATTTTCAACATTTATGATCACATTCTTCTAGCATACACGTTTTAAAAAGAATAAAAGTGCATGATAACATGTTAATCTAGCATCACTCTATCTGTTTTCAAAAGAAAATGCCAGCCATGATCTACACTTTAAATGTTCATACTCAAAAGCGCACTGGTCAGTCTCTTATAGAAATTCTTAGAATATCCTTATCCTAATCAGCTTTGACGTCGCTACTCAAGATGAAGTGAACTGGCTTCTCCATCTCTAGCTTCATGCAATGCACTCTAGGATTGCAGTGGAATCTTCAAAGATCTTAGCTTGAGCCATTCCTTTATTAATTCTATCGTCTATCAATTTTCAATTATTTTATTTCAGTAACTTTAATGCTACTTGCACTCACAGTCGCTGTGAACCAGGTGACATTAGTTACATTGGTGCTCTCTGTTTCTGACTGAATTGCATACTACACACTTGACAGCACCACCTGTGTCATCCACAGGGCCTTTGCTGCGTGAAGTGGCAAAAGACTTCAAGTTATTCGTACATCATGTACTTATCACAGAGGTTTCAGTACAAACAAGATTAACCGGTTTTTTAACTGAGAAGCCGAAGCATCTAAAATAATCCTTATTTTTATGACTCGCGCGACATGATTACACTACCACAATTTATTACCATTTCCTGAATAAACCAGGATAGATATTTTAATTTTCCTTATGAAAACCTAAGAAAGCAATATGTCAAGATCTAGTATCAGTATCGAATTTTAGTTCACTCACAATAATTTTTAAACGCACATTTCGTAGCAAGACTACTCAGCAATAAACATGTGCTTAATTCAATGTCCATACAATGCCACTCATCATTTACACTTTTTACTACATGTATTTTTACTTCATGTTCTGCCCTATCCAATACCCTTGCAGTGTCTAATCATCCAAGACCTTTTTGCAAGAAGGTTAATTATGACTCATGCTACAATGTACCCTATTTTCTGTGACTCAAGTTACATGTGACTCGCATTACCAAACCTCAGTCCTCACCACCCTTATGTAGACCAGACAGATATTGTGGACATCATTTTGTTAGATATAAACAATAGAAAAATATAATTTACTCTCATGTCATCAGTGATTATTTGTGTAGGAAGAAAAAATCCTTATTTTTGACTCGCGTTACTTAACTACACTATTATAATTTATCACCATTTCTTGAATAAACCAGGATAAATATGGGAATTTTACTTTATATGAAAATCTATTACACCAAAGTGTCAAGATATAGTATCAGTATTAAACAACCAAAATGCACAAGAAAATTAGGCTGTGTGAGGCTGATATACCCAATAAATGAAATTTTGTCAATTGTAAAACCTATAATTAATAAAATCAGTTTTCATAAAATTTTGTCTGCAATCATTGAAACATGTTGTTTTCTTATACATGTAAGATGTGTCGAGGTATGCAAAGCAAAGGTTCCCTGAAAATATATAAAAACTGTTTCCTATTTTCATGGAAATGCCCTTGACCGTGACCTTTTGATGCCAAGGTGATTGTGTCATGCCATCTCATGGCCTTTTGATGCCAAGGTGATTGGCATGCCATCTCATGGCCTTTTGATGCCAAGGTGATTGGCATGCCATCTCATGACCTTTTGATGCCAAGGTGATTGTGTCATGCCATCTTATGACCCTTTGATGCCAAAGTAATTGTGTCATGCCAACTCATGACCTTTTGATGCCAAGGTGATTGTCATGCCATCTTATGACCTTTTGATGCCAAGGTGATTGTGTCGTGCCAACTCATGACCATTTGATGCCAAGGTGATTGTGTCATGCCAACTCATGACCTTTTGATGCCAAGGTGATTGTGTCATGCCATCTCATTATAAGGAAGGATGTTCAAATGTGGGTCATATATGCTTAACCAATGGCAAACATGAGATAAACTGCTAAGTTGACAATGGTTGAGCTAAATGCAAAATGTTAGTTCTGATAAGTTGATTTTAGCAAGGACACAGTGGCCTTGACCTTTGACATTTTGACTTCAACATGTCATTTACCCTTCCCACTTGTTATAAAGAAGCGTGTGTATAAATTTTGCTCCATTATGATTAGGCAAACATGATATATAAACAGTGAACTGGTTAACATAGTTAAGCTTAACACAAAATGTTACTGTTGAACAACATATTTCTAAGACCACAACGACATATTCACCTAGAATGACATTGTGTCACGGCGTGCTCTCCCATTATAAGGAAGCATGTGTTTAAGCTTGGGTCCAGTATGATTAAGAAAACATAAGATATGAACTACGAAGTTGAGCTAAATGCAAAATGTTAATGCTGAAGTCAGATTTTTAGACGTTTCTAAAAATCGGCTAAAATCCAAGATGGCCACCGGTCAAATTGTCCGATCGGCTTTGTTTGAACAAACTTGGATCCCTATGCCCTGGATGCTTCCTGCCAAATATAATTGAAATCGGCCCAGCGGTTCTTGAGAAGAGGTCATTTAAAGGGCAGGTGAGCTAAAGAAAATCAGTCTGGATCAAGCCCTGGTCATTGATAGCAATAACTTTCATGCAAATTATTGTCAAAGTATATAAAACTTTCTCGTATTTTCTCCTGTAAATAGACATGCTTGTTCTGGACAGTATTGAAATACAGTCTGTCGAATGTACTGTACTGCCGTGAATACGTCCTATGCGCATACTTATAAATGCTTTCAGAGCTGCCCGACAAATGACCATTTGCATGTGCAGGCTGGGTCTTTTTTTTTTTTTAGAAACACTGGCCTGTACAGACATTAGACTCAACGAATATGCCGTCCAATAGTTACAATGATTATGGATTCAGCGCATTGCATGCTGGGTAGCATTGCACACTGTGTAGCATTGCATGCAGGCTAAATTGAACAGAGATCAACATGCATCTCATATCTCGGGCTTGCAAAGGTTCCTTTTTTAATGGTACACGATAACTAAATAATCATGTAGTACACCACTATTAGATACATGTGCAAACGTGATACTGACAGGTCAAAGGTCACTTGAGAAAACAGATTTCTGAACAACCCATTTCTTGTAAGAAAAATTATATTTTATCGCTACAGAATTGAAGAATGACTTAGATGTGTATTTATTTCCACTGATATTAAATAATAGGTTGGCGCTGAGCATACTGGGGAGTCTGGGTACCCCCTTTAAAGGAAAAGGTGACAGACGGACGATCGCTAGATGGCACACGCTCGCTTGACCTTTCAGTCCAGGTGAGCTAACATTAGTAACGATGCGGAATTGAGTGAAACATTACACCTAATACATTACACGCACGCGCACACAAGATTACCTTATAGACAATCAGGTATAATGGCTTTTTATTGTCTGCTTTCTCTGCATATGAGAGGGAAACGTCTGGATACTTGGACAAATGAATGCCTTTATCTACTCTGCCGATAGGACAGCTCTCTGCGCGCACCGTTAACCCGTGAGAACATACTACAAGAGCGCATTTCAGGTCCTCGGTTGTGTAGCAACACACATCACAAATATCGAGGCCCTAGTTGAACACAGAAGATGCACAAATGACAGAATCGGCTACTCACCAACTGACCATATGTACAGGGTTCATACACATTCTCCAAAATAAAATCCCAAACTTTTTCCCCCGACCTTTTCCAGACCTACTTTATAAATTTGCTAGCACATTTTATGTCTCACATTCAATGTTTATTTCAAAATTGTGTAGTTTTGTAGAAAAAACTAGAAAACGGTTGACTCAGAGGGCCCTGCAATCACTGAAAATACCTTTCTCTATGTAACAATCTTATTGAAAGCCTTCATATTATTAAAAAATACAAATAAAAATAAAATAAATATTCTTTTAAAAATAAGGAAATTGACAAAAATTCTACATTTTTGCATTAAAAAGCCCATATTCCCCCAAAATCATTTACCTATAACAGTAAATCCTCCAAAAGGCACCAGCCATCATAAAGACGCTACCTGCTAAGTTTCATTTAATATTTTAAGCGATTCTGTATGTTATGCTGTTTACGTGAGTTCTTTTTATTAAAAAGCCAATTTTCACCCAAAACTTTGTACCTATGACGTATGAAGGTGCATCCTTCAAAAGGAACATCTACCCATCATAAAGAAGCCACCTATAAACTTTCAATAAATTATTTTAAGCAATTCTGTATGCTATGGTGTTTACGAGAAAAAGCCCATTTTCACACAGAATCTTGGACCTATAAAGGTGAATCCTTCGAAAGAAACATATACATATCATAACTGAGGCATATACCAAGTTTCACTAAATTATTTTAAGTGATTCTGTATGATATGTTTACGAGAAAACTGACAAAAAGCTTGATTTTTTGCATTGAAAAGCCCATTTTCACCCAAAATCTTGGACCTATAAAGGCGAATCCTTTCAAAATGCACATGTGTGTATCATAACTGTGGCATACAGTAAGTTTCATTAAAATATCTTTATCGGATCTGTATGACATGCTGTTTACGAGAGAAATTGTGTATCCATGACATACAGACTGACGGACGGATGGACAGATGTGGTGATTACTATAGGGCTTCCGCAGCTTCCGGTGCAGAGCCCTAAATATCAGTAGACAGCGGATGAGATTGACAATATATCAAGAATTATCTGTCACATTTTCCAGTTTTCAAATCTTTAATTTTTATTTTAAATTAAGAAACATCATGGATCTTACATGTAAATATATTGTGGACGATTTGTTAGCTTGTGGTAACTCTAACTAGAAACTTAAAGCAAGTAGACGCTATTTTTATCCGCATCGCGACTTCCTCGTTGTCATCCCCATGTTTTCAAAGAAAAGTGCATGCGTGTCAACATGTCAAGAAATTGATTGTAATGCAACTCCTTCGAAACCATGAGACAGAATTCAACCAAATTTGGTATGTGAGTTACCCATATTAATTATGCATGAGCACATTTACATTTGACCCTGAAACCCCACACACACCCCCAACCCAGTAGTGGGTGGGAGATGGGGTTAAAATGTCAAGAAATTGATTGTAATGCAACTCCTCCGAAACCATTTAATGGAATTCAACCAAATTTGGTATTTGGTTACCCATAGCAATATGGAATGGATAGCATATGTACATTTGGGGGGGGGGGGGGGGGGCAAAAGGTTAAGAAATTGATTGCAATGCAACTCCTCCTAAACTGTTGGCCGCAATTCGACCAGATTGGGTATGCGAGCTACCCAACAAATACTTCTGAAACAGTCCACAATTTATTTAAGAAAGATCAGTTTCCTCAATTTCTGAGATGTAACATAAATTCTATCATACTTGTGTAATAACCCTGTCATGCCTGTATATACAATTTATACATGTAGCCATGGTTCATACTGTGGCATATTTTCGAAAACATACATATCTACAGCACAGCTCAGCGCTAACTTAAAGGTGCATATTCACAGTAAAATTTCTGAAAATAAAATTGTTCAAATTATACACTTTTAGAGGCTTCTTAAACTGTGAGCCTATATGTAATGAAACGAAATAAATCTTAACATATGATGATTCCATTCACGGGTCTCTATTTCAATTTCGTAACTTAAAAAATTATATTAATTTATATGGAATGGAATCATCATATGTTAAGATTTATTTCATTTCATTACACATATGCACAAAATTTAAGCTTATAAAAGTATGCAATTTTAACAATTTTATTTTCAATCATTCTGGTGTGAATATGCACCTTTAACATCAGACCTTCCCACCTGCCAAACCCTCCCGCCTTTATTCCCACCCCACACACCCCTCAAGTGAAAAAACCCCATGATTTTCACTAGTTTCACACACTCGTTCAGCAATGGATTTTCAGTACTTGATTAGAAAAGCACCAAAACATCATTTTAAGCAAAATACAACTCAATTTGTGGGGAAAGAGTACTAGTCCAGACTGGGACTACGATCGACTGAAGGAAATTTCAATTTCCCTTTCTCCGAGAACTAACAATACTCACCATTCTATTACTTCTGATACAAGCTATCCTGGATAGCTGGCCCTAGGACTATAGACTTTGTAAGCTTTACCGACTCCTGCAACCGGGTACTCGGCTCCCAACTGCAGAGTACCTGTTTGCCATGAAGCTCATATTGTTTGCATAGCCACCAAACAAGAGATACCCATGGCTGAGTATTGTTAGATCTCGGAGAAAGGGAAATTGGGATTTCCTTCATTCTCCTTCGATCAATACTCACCATTCTATTACTTCTGATATACACCAGATTTAGACAGTAACCTGGTGGGAAGGGGCAAGCCATCAATTGCTACTTTTGCCCCTTGGAGAAAGAGCTAGACAAACTTGATTAATGGATAACTAAAAGGACCAAGTTAATGGAACCGAATCACATTCGCATCACTGCCCCGCAACCCTTTTTTCTCCTAAGAAAAGGGAGAGAACTCACGAACATGCATCTCGCCTGAAAGACAAATATGCCAAGAGAGTTAACTGCTCTTTGCATATATTAGCCTGGGAATGAGCATGAATATATAAGATGAATGAACATGATATATAGACATAATACAAAAAACTCTCAATCGCAGGCGAGGAGTCTCCAATCATTCACTTGTCCGGCCATCAGTGACACAATCTGGTTGATATCCTCTAGCTTGACCATGTCTGCTTCTTAATTCTTTCTTACAAATGCCAAAAAAGGGAGAAGAGCAGTGTGGTCGTATAACTATTGTTTCAAAACAGCTAAAGCGAGTGGATTGGTGGAGTCTGACACATCCCTCATATAGTTATCCGTGAAAGAGGACTCACAGTGCCATTGTGCAACAGCCATGATGTCCTCTAACGGAACACCATTGTAAAGGGCAGTCGAGGCGGATATTCCTCTAACATTTGTGTGCCCTTGCGCATTGCACCCGGTGCCAAGTCACAATCTCATGGGTAGTCTGAATGCATTCGACTACCCAACGACAGATAGAATCCATGGATGCGGTGTCATATGGCTTCTTATGGCAGATCCACAGATGTCTATCATTCAACCGTAACGAGTCTGTCCGTCTTTTGTACTTAGTCAAAGCACAGACTGGGCACCAGACACTGGCATCATGATCAAAACTAGTCTGTCCATCTTTTGTACTTAGTCAAAGCACGGACTGGGCACCAGACACTGGCATCATGATCAAAACTAGTTAGTTTAGGTATAATGATCGGTTTGCCGGGACATCTCAAAGATTGATTCTTTGACATGAACTCTGCTCTTGGCAGTAGACGCAGACCCTCTTCGGAGACAATAAATCGGTCCTTCTCTGCTGAAAGTGCATGGATCTCACTGCGCCTTCTAGCTGAGGAAGCTGCCAATAGAAAAACCGCCTATAGAGTCAAATGCTTTAGACTAGCCGAACGCAATGATTCGAAATGGTGCTTGGCCAGTACATTAAGCACTAAAGATAGACTCCAGGCTGGAATGACTACCGGTTGTCTCGGTCGGAGATTGCTCATTCCCATCACCATTACATTCAACTGGGCCACCTCTGGACTATCCCTGTTGGCTAGACAAGGGATAACTGATGCCAAAGCGGACTTGTATCCAGCAATTGTGACAGGAGCTAGTCCTGAAAAGAACAGCTCACAGATAGAGTCTGCTATTTGCTGAATAGTGGATTGAAAGGTATTAATACTTTCACACCAGTTTGCAAATCCGTTAACCTTGTTGTTATATGACTTGAAGGTTGGCCTCCTTCTCGCAGCTGCGATGAAATTTGCAGCTTGTCGAGAAAAACCCTCGACGTTCGATAACGTCCACGCAGTCAATTGAACATTTCGGTACGCTCGTGTAGGACGCGTCCTTTGGCCTGGGAGATTATGTTCGGAATCTTGGGTAACTGCACTGGTTTGTCCACCAGCAGATCTAGAAGATCCGTGAACCACGTCCTGCTGGGCCAAAATGGCGCTATTAGCAGGATGAGGCACGGTTCCTCCCTGATCGTCACCAATATCTTCGGCAGAAGAATGGTGGGTGGGTACGCGTAAGCGTGCATCCCTCTCCAGCTTATGGCCAGAGCGTCTGTATCAACGGCATTTGGATCTGGAATCGACGAGACATAATTCATGATTTGAGCATGTTCCTTTGTGGCGAACAAGTACACGTTGGCTTTGCCCCAATGCTCGAAGATCCTGTGAAGAACTGTTGGCAGAATTCTCTGTCTCCGAGACAAAGCATCCGCCAGAATGATCAATCGCCCAGGAATGTGAGCTGCTTTCAAAACAACCGAGTAATTCCTGCACCATTGAATCAAGTGCCACACTTTGACACACAGTGTGGGTGACTTGGTCCCGCCTTGGAGATTTCTGCATGATACTACTGTCGAGCTGTTCGACCGTATCAATATCGCCTTGCCCCTGACCTTTGGAAGAAACTTTTCCAATGCCAGTTCCACTGCCATCATTTCCAACAGATTGATATGCAGCTGGCTCTCTTGGAGAGTACATGTGCCCGAGACCTGTTGTTCTCCCAGGCAGGGCCCCCATCCCTCCAGCGATACATCCGTGAACACGGACAGCTGGGGGTGGGGTAGGTACAGCGAAAACCCCACTAGGAGATTCTGATGCTTTTTCCACCATAAAAGATGCGACATTGTTGGCTCCAAAACTGGCACCAGCTTTGACAGGGGTTCTGTTCTCTGTTTCCACAGAGACATCAGATACAACTGGATAGGTCTTCGCTTCAGAGCAGCGTACGAGATTACCTGCTCCATGGAGACCATCATGCCCACCATCTGAAGAAGCCGCCTCGCCTGAATGTGGTTTCCCAATCGAAAACTCCTGGATGGCTAACAGAGACACCACTCTGGGCTCTGATGGGTAAACCCTGCCCTCCTCGAGATCGAATCGCATCCCTAAATAAACGAACTGTTGAGTGGGTGTCAACTCAGATTTCTCCTTGTTGACTATCCAGCCTAGATCTGAAAGTAACTTCAGAGTCAGAGCAGTATCCACCTCTAACCTGGCTGACGTGTCTGCTTTGATCAGCCAATCGTCTATGTAGGTGTGAAGCAGCACGTTCTCTTTTCTGAGAAACGCTGTCACCGCAAGGACCACTCTGGTGAAAACATGTGGAGCTGTCGACAGGCCAAATGGGAGGACTACAAACTCCCACACTTGACTCTGAAACGCAAATCTCAGAAACCTGTGACAACTCCTGTTCATTTGAATGTGGAAATATGCATCTTTCAGATCGATCGATACACACCACATTCCTTTCCTCAATCCTGCCATTACCGACCTCGGCGTTTCCATCTGAAACCGAGGCGTATGGATAAACCAATTTAATGGCCTGAGATTGAGTACGGGTCTCCATCCCCCTGTGCTCTTGCTGGTTTTATTGCTCCCTTCAGAAGCAAAGCCGACACTTCGTTTTGAATGGCTTCTAACTTGTCTGGTTCCCTTGGAACGGGTGTCGACAGGTGCAAACACCACCACTCCGGCATGTACCCCTGGGATAACCATCCCAGGACCAGACTGTCTGACGTCACACCTCGACAAGCCTCGACGAAACGCATGAACCTTCCACCCACTATAGACGCATCGACGCCTAATGCGGGCGTCTGGCTCGCGATCCGCTCCCGCCCCCCCCCCCCTCTCTTGACGAGAGTGAGAACCATTTTGGTCTTGGCTTGGCCGGTCTAACTGGCACCGCTGTTCCTGTCGCACAGGTGCGATCCAGGCAGATACGAAGGGAGCCCTCGTACCCTCAGGTACGATCCGCTCCCTTCTTTCCACCCTTAGAGAACTTACCCTTCCCCTTGCCCTTCCCGCCTCTCGGGCGATCAGCAGCAACATTGGGGAGGGTAGGGGCCTCCACATCCTTCTTGGCCTTCTTCGCCGGAGGCGGCTGAGAAGACCCAGTAGAAGCAGAAGCAGCACTAGGCTTAGCTTTCGCCTTGCTTTTGTGCTTTTTCTGCTTCTTAGAAGGTTGCCCGGTTAGCGGCTTAGATACAGCCCTAGTGTGTGCGCCTGACGCACTAGCTCCAGCTGCAAATTAAACGCCAACCGATTCTGCGATATGTTGGCAGTGTCTTCTAAGATGGCCCGCGCTTGGCCACCAAAGATGCTAGGGCCAGTAAGGGGCGTCCCAAGAAGACACTCCCTAATGGCAGTAGCTGGACGCATATGGTCAAGGACCATCTGCCTCCTAGACTTCGTCACTCGCACTTGCACCCTTGCCAATGCGTCCATAGACAGCACCAGGCCGTCATTGACACATGAAAGCGCCACAGGTGGCACAGGGTGGCCTACCCCCGCTTCAGCCCACACCTACTGAAGAAGGTGATAAGAATGATTGACACCACTCATTGCTGCCCTCACCCCCTCATCGCATAAGGACAGGACTTCATCATGGTGTAACCGAGAGTTGTCCACCAGCGCCGGAGCAGGTGGCATCTGTCATATTCCCCCCGTGGGATACGACACCTCACCCGCACCTCCCCGGAGGTCGCAGGAAGCTGGCCCTTGGGCAGGAGTTGTTTGCTATAAATAGCATCCAATAACTCCATAAACCTTGGATCCAGTCCAATAGACTGGATCCGGGCTGCGGGCAAGATCCCCGCCCTAATCGATGCCACCGATGGACGGGGTGCATCCTCCTTGGCCGTGGTCGAAACCACATACGGGTCTACCCTGGCTAGCCAAGCCAGAGCCCAGTCTGTCTCCGAGGAGGACACTCCCGTGAACACGTCACCCGTTGACGTGTTCAAGGCCCTACCAGCAACAGCCTCCCGGCTATGAGCCATTGCTGATATGCCAGGAACTCCGGTACCATACGGTTCCGCCACCACCCCATGAAAAACACCAATACATGGAGTAGGCCCGCACGGAAACCCGTGCAGACCCGTAACGGTTGACGAACCGTGGCCAAAGACGGGTGCCAATGGCACCCCATGCCTGACCGCCGAACCAGGCGAGATAGGCGAGTACCACGCCTGGCCAGCCACATCTGTCCCCATGTCGGTTGGCGGCAAACCAACCATCACGGGACCGGTACCGGAGTCGCCTCAACCACGGGCAGAGCCGCTGCCCTGGCTTGCGCCAAGCCAAGCCAAGCCAGACAGATGGAGGACGGTTCCGTCCACGATGGAATCAACCTCCATGCTCTCCACCCTCTCCTCCTCGGCCTCCTCGCCTTCAGACTTCCTAGACGAGGAAACCATGGAGCCATCCTGATGGACCGGCCACCGCTACTGGACCATCCAGAGGTGGCCGCAGAAAGACAGAACAGTACGAGACGGCTCCCTCGGTGGCCAGTCCAGAACCCTGTCCAAGGACAGGGTCCGAACCAAGCACGGGAAGAGACTGCCCTACAACTTTTGGAAGCAGGGATGACACCAGCGTAGGCAGAACGCTATGCAAGAAGCCTTGCATAGCAGAAACAAACCACGCCGGCGGTGCCGTCTCCGCAGCCGAAACGGACGCTCCACAATTTGCTTTCAGAACACCTGACCCCGCGTCAGACCCTGCCAAGTCCTTCTGGGCAAGGAACTTGACCATCATGTCGGATGACCACACTGCACAAATGTTACACCTACTGTCAAGATTTTGTACAACGAAAACAGACATGGTCCTTGAAAAGAACCCTCACGAATTTATGGCACTCGTCACATGATGGCGGGGCTGGCTTGGCCTATAAATAAGCACAAACCTACAAGCGGAACGAAACAGGAATGGAAGACTGACAATTAATTTTCAAATAATTTGATCATAAATTAAATGTTAACCCTCCCGCACACCACCCCGCAATGTTACAGCAAAGATCGCATTGATTATGATGACAAGAATGAAGAGGGCAAAATACACCCATAAACTGATCCTCAAGGATGTATCACGGAACCAGGAATCATATCGCATAGCATTCGGGGTATATTTACTAATCAATATAAATTATACTCCTAACGAAGGCCAAAACGATATGTGAAGAAACAACAAAATGTAAACAAACTGCTGTAGCACACGGTAAAAACGCAGACCACACATCTAAATCAAGAATTTTGAAACCACCGATCATTGCAAACAGATTGTGATAACACGCAAAACTTGAAAATTTCAGTTTTTCTGGTACCAATAAAGTACGCAGCACCCAGAATCAGATGCGCGAATTAATGAAACATTTTCTTCACATAAAAATCCGAGACAACACGGGTGTGACGACACCCGCTCAGATCTTAAGGAGAACGACGTCAGCCGATTTTCGTGTTAAAACACCATAAAGCCAACACCTTATTTCATATCTGCCGATCACCTGTTGGGGTAAAGGAAGGCGATCAATCTGGCATATTTCGTTGTTAACACACGTCCCAGATTCGGGGTCAGAACTTGGAACATGCGACACAGATGAAATTCTGAAGACCTAAGTCTTAACTATAGAATAACATGGAAATATACGACTTGGTTATCATCGGCTCCTTCCATGGTAATCCAATATAATCCTTAGAGAGCGCGCAAAGCTATCACAAAGCTATCACAATTCACAGAAAGACTTAGATTAACTCAAGACTCCAACTGCACAAAAAGCATGTAGCTCTTGTTGCTATGCAAACAAGAATGAGCTTGATGGCAAATGGGTACTCGGCAGTTGGGAGCCAAGTACCCGGTTCCAGGAGTCGGCAAAGCTTACTAAGTCTATAGTCCTAGGGCCAGCTATCCTGGATAGCTTGTATCAGAAGTAATAGAATGGTGAGTATTGATCGAAGGAGAATCGCTATGCTCAGCCACTAGTGACTGAGTATAGCTAGTCAGTCCATCATAGACACCTTGTGAACTAAGTCAAAAGAGGATTATATTTAGTTTGCAATTTTACCACTGGGATGATAGGCAAATTTCTTCACAAGTCTATTTTTGAAATTATTGCATCCACCGCGAGATTTTACATCTTGGCAGCTACATGTATTGATTGCTCAATTAGTCGGGCCGGTGGTTTTTCCGCGATAACGGAAAATAAACGGTATTAACAGAATTCATAATTTAAAATGGAAAAGTAATGGAGAAGTGATATTCAAACGGAAATCAATGGAAAATCACTTTTTTATGCAAACCAATTGTAAATTGAAATGGAAACATGATATTCAAGCAGAAATTAATGGCTTAAATGCATTTCCCTCCAGAATCTGAGACATTCTCACGGAAAGTTGTAAACTATTACCCTGCCATAACATAGGAAAACAAGGCATATCTGTAAACTGATTTATGCTCTGCAGGGACACTCTTGAAACCATTGAAAAAATTCTCAGTAATGTTCAATGAAAAATGAAAAGTAGATCATAAGCATGTTTAGTGAACTGTGACCTACTTTTCATATACAACACACTTTTAATTTATAATGCAACCATACACCAACTTTAGTTTGTGTATACCTAAAATTCTTGAAACTACAGCACAGATTTTCTGTAATGTTCAATGAACCATGAAAAGTAGGTCAAAGGTAGGTCATGGTGGCCTACTTTTCTTTACACACATCCCTATTAATATGCCTCGAGATATCAAGTTCAGGTACCGTATAAAAAACTTGAAATTATAGCTTAAATAAAAATTTCCTGTAATGAACCATGAAAAGTAGGTAAAAAATATGGCACACTGACCTACTTTTCAAACTCTGCACACTATCTCCCTAAGATGGACCCACATATCACGTTTAGTTCCTGTATACCAAAAATTCTTGAAAATACAGGCCGGGCAAAAATTTTCGGTAATGTTCAATTAACTGTCAAAAGTAGGTGATGGTGACCTACTTTTCATACACCGCACATCCTCTCCCTTAGATGCATCCACATAACAAGTTTAGTGAATGTATGTGAAATAGTCCTGAAACTATGGCCCACACAAACTTGTACAGGCCAAATGGATGAACGGACGGACAAAGCGGCTACTATATGCTCGCCAAAAAAATATTCTGTAAAATCCTAACTCATATCAGCCAAAAACGGCTTCTGTAGTTGTCCATTTGCAAACCAAGAGAAGACTATTTTTGAAAATCTACCGCTGGAATGACTGGCTCGATAACGGGTAGATTTTCAATAATAGATAGCTCTAGTTTGATTGAAGGGATCATTACCAATATTGGGAGCGAGCTTGTACTTGGTGTTTCGAAGAACCCTATCAATTTTGGTGTCAAATGTCAAGGTGACCAATCTTGTGTGAGAGATTGTGCTAGGTCGAATGGGGGGGCAGCATACTTTAGCAATCTCTGATTGTTGTTCTTGTTTATTAAGTTTTGGAGATGAGGTCATTTCATGTTTACAATCTACTTTTAATTGCTACAAAATAATCAATAAAAATCCGCAAACTTTCAGTTAACCCTTTAACTTTCGAATTTGCTCAAGAAAATTTAAATTTTCTAATAGAAAATGTCCATTTGCAGACCAAGAAGACTCATCCGGAAACGCAATATTACTTAATTAACTAGGTCGCAGTGACCTCGAGCGCGTAGCGCAAAAATCTGTATGGTTCTTCGGACCACCAAGGACAAACTCCCACTCCAGATTGGTAACGATCTTGTCAATAGAATTCGAGTTATCATCCAGAAACGAAATATGTAATTAATTAGGTCATCGTGACCTTGACCTTTGACAGCTGGGCGCAAAAATTGATAGGGTTCTTCGGCCCACCAAGGACAAGCTCCCACGCCAGACTCGTAATGATCCCTTCAATAGAACTCGAGTTATCATCCGGAAATGAAACCTGAATGGACTGACAGCCAGCCAGACAAAGCAAATGCTATATAACCCCCATATATTTATATGGGGGGGGGGGGGGGGGGAGGAGGGGCATAACAAGGTAGACCATGTCAATTAATATTTCAAGTATCAATTTCAACATGATACTAAATGACATTTAGTATCATTATAGCATTATGATTCACGCTTAATTCAAGCCCTGCATTTAAGTCTCGGTAATATTAACCGATATATTTCTTGAAAGGCGATCACAACTGATGTGTTCTTACATGGCATGTACAGGCTATTAGCCAGAGACCAGTCCAACACTCTGGACGGGTAAATTCCATTTTGGACAGGCAAAAAAGGTTCGAAATTGATAAGCACAGGTTAAAATTTACAAGAATTTTACCGATTTAACCCGGAAATTTGGAAAATGTTCTAGCTTGGAGTATTATAGACCTATATTCTGTGGACACCCTATTTTCCATTCCTGGTTAACAGCCTGGGCATGAATGGTATCGACCAGACGACCCGGAGGGTCTGGTCTTATGTTTTACTAATTACATATACCTACCGGCTTGCATTACTATTGCTCTTTCCTTCTCTGAAGGGAAGCGTAGTAGGAAGAAATCTTTACAGCCAATGTTTGCTGTGCTTTGTGGTTACAGAGTGACTGAAGGCTTCTTCAGGAATCTCCATACTCTCTCCAATGATGAGATCCATAGCAATTCACTTGAATGCTCTATCTCAGAATGAGGCAGGAAGAGGGTTAATACATAACCCAGAGGCAATGAGTGAGTCATAAGGCATAATGACAATCTCATTGGCTGACAGCCATCACATGACTGTTGTAGCAACCCAGTCTTCATTCCTTGACGAATCCAGTCATATAATCCAGCTTTGTGCCGATTCATGAAGAGGCAGATGATCCTATCACTACTCGACTCTGAATCCAACTAAAGCTGACACTTAAGAATTTACCTAAATACTTAATATTATATGACTAAAAAATCTGTAATAAATGCCCAAATATGTCGAAAACTGACATATCCGGGTATACTCTAAGGCTGAGAGATATAGTGAATATCTTATACTGAATATAACTATTCTAACAAGATATGATCAAAGAACGAAACCTCAAGCCCCCCCCCCCCCCAAAAGAAAATTCAACAGCGGGGGAGGCTTGAGATGGGCCGTAATGCAAGGAGGTAGGTATATGTAATTAGTAAAACATAAGACCAGACCCTGGAGGGTCGTCTGGTCATTATTACTACATTACAACCTACCTCCTTGCATTACTATTGCTCAAATACAGATTTCAACATTGCACAAAACCCGGAGGGAGGTGAATTTTTGTGCAAAATTTATGTAAAAATAGAGAAAGAATACGAAGTTAGAAATAACGAGTAAGGAAGATACTAAGAGATAGCAATTTCTAAGAATTGCTCTATCAAGCATCTTGAGATGAAATTAAAGAATAACGAGAAGATAATAACGGTCATAAATGACTACAGCCTCTTACAATTCGCACCCTATTTCTGGTATCATTGAAGGGTGAGATAATGGGTCAGCCAGAAAATCAGTTTGCCTGCGAATGAAATGCTTGAAAGAAATGTAGCAAGACCTGCACCAATAGAGAACGATTGATCTCTCGACCCAGGGAAACCGACCTGGAATGGCACCCCCCTCCCTTTTGATGATAGATGAACAAGAGTACTGTGAAATTGACTGACCTGAGGATTGACATACCGAGAATCATGGGTTCCCAACACACTAGGGAATGAAACAGTCCACAGTTCTAAAAGATTGACGTGTTAAGATTCTAGGAGGAACCAGATTCCTGAATCTTTATGGAATTCCAAAAGACTCCCCATCCTTCCAGAGATGTATCTGTGAAAAAGATAGCCTGAAGAGTTGAAGGATGGAGAGGAACCCCTAACAAAAGGGATTAACTATCTAATCAAAACTGGCAATGAACCATGATAGAAACTTGATGAGGAGCCGATGAATCAGAGAATCTAGAGATTGATGCCATTGGGCCTTAAGATAAAACTGGAAAGGTGTTCTCATCAAAGGAACCCAAGGCATCATCACCTTTTCTACTGGAACCATGAGGTCTACTATTCTGTAAGGACCTAGCTGACACTAATTTGCCTACCATGAGAGATTGAATAGTGAATATCAGCGTTTGAACATTTGGAATGGATGGAGGCTAACTTGCCATGAGAGAGGACGAAAGAGACCCACAGGTGGGTAAAACACGAATCATAGGAACCTTTCCATAATAAGATATCATGTATAACGACCCTTGCAACGAACGAGACAAAAATGGAAAGACCACCAATAAGGATGATTATAAATCAATCGTAAATAGCGGAATGAAATATCGAGGGATCTAGACCAGTGAAAAATTATCAAGGACTCTTGGAAACAGACACCAAACTGGTCCCACCCCTTGATTGAAGAACTAGACAACAGTGAAGTGTCCATGAGGATAAGAATTGATCGACCGCGTAATAAGGGATCTCAGAGGACTAGATAAAGAATAAAACAAGAAGACCTAATAACCAAGAGAATAAGAAGCCTACCCACGGAAGCCATACTTGTATGATACCTAATATCTGAATAAAGAAAGATATAAATGAAGAATAAAAGCTAAAAAGTCTCAAATTCCTATTAGGGCTAGGTTGATAAAAGATAGGATATAAGATAGTTAAGATATTTCTTGAGTTATCTCAGAATTAGATCAAAGTGTTCATGAGTCTGATAAATAAATTAGAATATTACAATGAGATCAGACCGACTTCCAAGCATTAATTTATATCACGGACCAATCTAACCACAAGCCAATCAGCCAAATGCTAGTAAGAACGAAGTCTGACTAACCAAGGGCAGAATTGGAAAAATCATTGGCTAAAGAATAAAAATAATTTAACTTTCTTGATTGGTTGAATCCTGAACAATTCCAGTGTAACAAAATGCAAAACAAAAATTCCGTTGTTGAACATATTAAAACAATATGCCCAAAAAACAACTTTTAAACATATGAAGTTCAAATAATCAATACATATCTTATATAGAAAGACCGTATTGAATCTGGAGTGTGAAATTAAAGCAGACTATTAATAGATGAGGACCGACTGCAAACATGATCCTAAGTGAAATTAAAGAAAGATGTGGCTAAAATATATACTATTTGGCTAGAAAAGAAAAATATTTGATTAATCTACTGGATAGAACATAGCAAATATCAGATCTGTCCCGGTATACTATTGGACAGTAATGTCTGCTGAGTCGAGAGAAAGCGATATTTCTCAGTTAAAAGCGTTAATTCCGTATTCTAATTATCCATGCTAATTAAAGGTTGTACATATTGAAATAAAGAAAAACTATTTATAGTGATTTATCAGATTAAGTGGCAAATAAAAATCCCATAGAAACTTATGGGAGCGAGTCCCGCTAATCAGAAAGAATTAGCTAAAATTGAAGGAAATTTCAATTTGCCTTTCTCAGAGATCTAACAATACTCACCATTCTATTACTTCTGATACAAGCTAGCCTGGATAGCTGGGCCCTAGGACTATAGACTTAGTAAGCTTTACCGACTCCTGGAACCGGGTACTCGGCTCCCAACTGCCGAGTACCCGTTTGCCATGAAGCTCATATTGTTTGCATAGCCACTAAACAAGAGATACCCATGGCTTGCCTGCGTGCGGCTGGGAGGCTGGGTCCGTAATAGAATGGTGAGTATTGTTAAATCTCGGAGAAAGGGAAATTGGAATTTCCTTCATTCTCCTTCAATCAATACTCACCATTCTATTACTTCTGATATACACCAGATTTAGACAGTGACCTGATGGGAAGGGGCAAGCCATCAATTGCAACTTTTGCCCCTTGGAGAAAGAGCTAGACTTAAACTTGTTTAATGTAGACCTAAAAGGACCATTAAGTTAACGGAACCGAATCACAATCGCATCACTACCCCCCCCCCACCCTTTTTCTCCTAAGAAAAGGGAGAGAACTCACGAACATGCATCTCACCTGAAACACAAATATGCCAAGAGGGTTAACTGCTCTTTGCATATATTAGCCTGGAATGAGCATGAATATATAAGATGAATGAACATGATATACACACATAATACAAAAAACTCAATCTTGAATTACCACATGATATTTGGATTTCAGACGTGGAGCCTCCAACCATTCACTTGTCTGGCCATCAGTGACACAATCTGGTTGACATCCTCTCGCTCGACCATGTCTGCTTCTTAATTCTTTCTTACAAATGCCAAAAAAGGGAGAAGAGCAGTGTGGTCGTATAACTATCGTTTCAAAACAGCTAAAGCGAGTGGGTTGGCCGAGTCTGACACATCACTCATATAGTAATCCGTGAAAGAGGACTCACAGTGCCATTGTGCAACAGCCATGATGTCCTCTAACGGAACACCATTGTAAAGGGCGGTCGAGGCGGCTATTCCTCTAACATCGTGTGCCCTTGCGCATTGCACCTGGTGCCCAGTCGCAATCTCATGGGTAGTTAGAATGCATTCGACTACCCAACGAGAGATAGAATCCATGGATGTGGCGCCATATGGTTTCTTATGGCAGCTCCACAGATGTCTATCATTAGACCGTAACGAGTCTGTCAGTTTTTTATACTTAGTCAAAGCACGGACTGGGCACCAGACACTGGCATCACGATCAAACCTAGTTAGTTTCGGTATAGTGATCGGTTTGCCGGGATATCTCAAAAGATTGATTCTTTGACATAAACTCTGCTCTTGGCAGTAGACGCAGACCCTCTCCGGAGACAATAAATCGGTCCCTCTCTGCTGAAAGTACATGGATCTCACTGCGCCTTCTAGCTGAGGAAGCTGCTAATAGAAAAACCGCCTATAGAGTCAAATGCTTTAGACTAACCGAACGCAATGGTTCGAAAGGGTGGAATGACTACCGGTTGTCTCAGGCGGAGATTGCTCATTCCCTTCACCATCACATTCAACTGGGCCACCTCTGGACTATCCCTGTTGGCTAGACAAGGGATAACTGATGCCAAAGCGGACTTGTATCCAGCAATTGTGACGGGAGCTAGTCCTGAAAAGGCTCACAGAGAAAGTCTGCTATTTGCTGAATAGTGGATTGAAAGGTATCAATACCCTTTCCTTCACACCAGTTTACAAATCTGTTAACCTTGTTGTTATATGACTTGAAGGTTGACCTCCTCGCAGCTGCGATGAAATTCGCAGCTTGTCGAGAAATGCCTTCCGCCATGGAACGTTGTTTGATAACATCCACGCAGTCAATTTGAACATTTCGGGACACTCGTGTAGGAAGCGTCCCTTGGCCTGGGAGATTATGTTAGGAATCTCGGGTAACTGCACTGGATTGTCCACCAGCAGATCTAGAAGATCCGTGAACCACGCTCTGCTGGGCCAAAATGGCGCTATTAGCAGGACCAGGCACGGTTCCTCCTTGATCTTCACCAATACCTTCGGTAGAAGAATGGTGGGTGGGTACGCGTAAGCATGCATCCCTCTCCAGCTTATCGCCAGAGCGTCTGGCATTTGGATCTGGAATCGGCGAGACATAAGTCATGATTTGAGCATTTTCCTATGCGGCGAACAAGTCCACGTTGGGTTTGCCCCAATGCTCGAAGATCCTGTGAAGAACTGGAGGGGTGAGAGACCATTCTGTTAACAGAATTCTCTCTGTCTCCGAGACAAAGCAGCCGCCAAAATGTTCAATCGCCCAGGAATGCGAGCTGCTTTCAAAACAACCAAGTAATTCCTGCACCATTGAATCAAGTGCCACACTTTCATACATAGTGTGGGTGACGTGGTCCCGCCTTGGCGATTTATGTATGATACTACTGTCGAATTGTTCGACCGTATCAATATCGCCTTGCCCCTGACTTTTGGAAGAAACTTTTCCAATGCCAGTTCCACTGCCATCATTTCCAACAGATTGATATGCAGCCGGCTCTCATGGAGAGTCCATGTGCCCGAGACTTGGTGTTCTCGAAGGCAGGCCCCCATCCCTCCAGTGATGCATCCGTGTACACAGACAGCTGGGGGTGGGGTAGGTGCAACGAAACTCCTACCAGGAGATACCGACGCTTTTTCCACCATACAAGATGCGACATTATTGGCTCCAAAACTGGCACCAGTTTTGACAGGGGTTCTGTTCTCCGTTTCCACAGAGACATCAGATACAACTGGATAGGTCTTCGCATCAGAGCAGCGTATGGGATTACCTGCTCCATGGAGACCATCATGCCCAGCATCTGAAGAAATCGCATCGCCTGAATGTGGTTTCCCAATCGAACTCTTGAGGATGGCTAACAGAGACACCACTCTGGGCTCTGACGGGTAAACCCTGCCCTCCTCGAGATCGAATCGCATCCCTAAATAAACGATCTGTTGAGTGGGTGTCAACTCGGATTTTTCCTTGTTGACTATCCAGCGTAGATCTGAAAGTAACTTCATAGTCAGAGCAGTATCCACCTCTAACCTGGCTGATGTGTCTTCTTTGATCAGCCAATCGTCTATGTAGGTGTGAAGCACCACATTCTCTTTTCTGAGAAACGCCGTCACTGCAAGGACCACTCTGGTGAAAACCTGTGGAGCTGTCGACAGACCAAATGGGAGGACTACAAACTCCCACACTTGATTCTGAAACGCAAATCTCAGAAACCTGTGACAACTCCTGTTCATTGGAATGTGGAAATATGCATCTTTCAGATCGATCGATACACACCACATTCCCTTCCTCAATCCTGCCATGACCGACCTCGGAGTTTCCATCTGAAACCGAAGCGTATGGATAAACCAATTTAATGGTCTGAGATTGAGTACGGGTCTCCATCCCCCTGTGCTCTTGTGGGACAAGGAACATGTTTCAATAGAAGCCTGGAGTGTTCTGGTTTGCTGGTTTTATCGCACCCTTAAGAAGCAAACCTGACACTTCGTTTTGAATGGCTTCTAACTTTTCTGGTTCCCTTGGTACGGGTGTCCAGACAGGTGCCAAAGACAGATTCTGTGGTGGAATGTCCCACCACTCCGGCATGTACCCCTGGGATAACCATCCCAGGACCAGACTGTCTGACGTCACACCTCGCCAAGGCTCGACGAAACGCATGAGCCTTCCACCCACTATAGTCACATCGACGCCTAATGCGGGTGTCTGGCTCGCGATCCGCTCCCCCCACTCCCTTGACGAGAGAGTGAGAACCATTTTGGTCTTGGCCGGGCCGGTCTAACTGGCACCGCTGTTCCTGTCACACAGGTGCGGTCCAGGCAGATACGAAGGGAGCCCTCGTACCCTCAAGTACGATCCACTCCCTTCTTTCCGCCCTTCGAGGACTTACCCGTACCCTTCCCGCCTCTCGGGCGATCAGAAGCAACATTAGGGAGGGTAGGGGCCTCCACAACCTTCTTGGCCTTTCTCGTCGGAGGCGGCTGAAAAGACCCAGTAGAAGCAGAAACAGCACTAGGCTTAGCTTTCGCCTTGCTTTTGGTCTTCTTCTGCTTCTTAGGTTGCCTGGTTAGCGGCTTGACTACAGCCCGTAGTGCATGCGCCTGATGCACTAGTTCTAGCTGCAAATTAACCGCCAACCAATTCTGCGCAATGCTGGCCGTGTCTTCTAAGATGGCTCGCGCTTGGCCACCAAAGATGCTAGGGCCAGTAAGGGGTGTCCCAAGAAGACGCTCCCTAACGGCAGTAGCTGGACGCATATGGTCAAGGACCATCTGCCGCCTAGACTTCGTCACATGCGCTTGCACCCTTGCCAATGCGTCCATCGACAGCACCAGGCCGTCATTAACACATGAAGGTGGCACAGGGTGGTCTGCCCCCGCTTCAGTCCACACCGACTGAGGAAGGCGATAAGAATGGTTGACAGCCCTCATTGCTCCCCTCACCGCATAGGGACGACTTCGTCTTGGTGTACCCGAGACTTGTCCACCAGCGCTGGGGCGGGGCCACCCGCTCCAGCATCCAGCGGTCATCCTCGGTGACCGTTGGGACAACACCATACCTGTCATATTCCCCCCGTGGAGGCCGCAGGAAGCTGGCCCTTGGTCAGTTGTTGTTTGCTATAAATAGCATCCAATAACTCCATAAACCTTGGATCCAGTCCAATAGACTGGATCCAGGCTGCGAGCAAGATCCCCGTCCTAATCGATGTCACCGATGGACGGGGTGCATCCTCCTCGGCCGTGGTCAAAACCACAGACGGGTCTACCATGGCTAGCCAAGCCAGAGCCTCTGACCAATCTGTCTCCGAGGACACTCCCATGAACACGTCACCCGTTGACGTGTTCACGGCCCTACCAGCAACGGCCTCCCGGCTAGGAGCTATTGCCGATATGCCAGGAACTCCGGTACCGTACAGTTCCACCGCCACCCCATGAAAAACACCAGTCCATGGAGTAGGCCCGCACGGAAACCCGTGCGGCCCCGTACCGGTTGAAGAACCGTGGCCAAACACGGGCGCCAACGGCATCCCATGCCTGACCACCGGACCAGGCGAGATAAGTGAGTACCACGCCTGGCCAGCCACACCGGTCACTGTGTCGGTTGGCGGCAAACCAACCATCACGGGACCGGTACCCGGTACCGGAGTGGCCTCAACCACGGGCGGAGCCGCTGCCATGGCTTGCACCAAGCCAGACACATGGAGGACGGTTCCGTCCAGGACGGAATCGACCTCCATGCTCTCCACCCGCGGCATCACAGGCCGCAGCAACCTCTCCTCCTCGGCTTCCTCGTCTTCAGACCCTGAAGTCGTCACCAGATGAGGAAACCGTGGAGCCGTCCGGGTGGACGGCTCCCATGCCTGACGGACCGGCCACCGCTACTGGACCACCCGGAGGTGGCCGCAGAGAGACAGAGCCCATTAGGCCAGAGCCTGACGGGATTGCCAGGGGGCTGTACGAGATGGCTCCCTCGGTGGCCAGTCCAGAACCCTGTCCAAGGACAGGGTCTGAATCAAACACGGGAAGAGACTGCCTACAACTTTTGGCAGCAGGGATGACACCAGCGTGGGCAGGACCAAACTACGCCGGCAGTGCCATCTCCGCCACCTCCGGTTGCAGATGTGGAACGCCCCAAGGGCCGAAACGGACGCTCCTCGATTTCCTTTCGAACCGCCTGACCCCACGTCAGACCCTGCCAAGTCCCTCTGGGCAAGGAACTTAACCATCATGTCGGACGACCACACTGCACAAACGTTACACCTACTGTCAAGATTACATTTGGTACAATGGAAACAGACATGGTCTTTGAATAGAACCCGCACGAATTTATGGCACTCGTCACATGATGGCGGGTCTGGCTTGGCCTATAAATAAGCACAAACCTACAATAAGCAAGCAGAACGAAACAGGAATGGAAGGCAGATAATTAATTTTCAAATATTTTGATCATAAATTAACTGTTAACCCTCCCGCACCCCACCCCGCAACGTTACAGCAAAGATCGCATTGATTATGACAAGAACGAAGCTGGCAATAATACACCCATAAACTGATCCTCAAGGATGTATAACAGAACCAGGAATCATATCGCATAGCATTCGGGGTATATTTACTAATCAATATAAATCATACTCCTAACGAAGGCCAAAACGATATGTGAAGACACAACAAAATGTAAACAAACTGCTGTAGCACACGGTAAAACCACAGACCACACATCTAAATCAAGAATTTTGAAACCACCGATCATTGCAAACATCGTGATAACACGCAAAACTTGAAAATTTCAGTTTTTCTGGTACCAATAAAGTACGCAGCACCCAGAATCAGATGCGCAAATTAATGAACCATTTTCTTCACATAAAAATCTGAGACAACACGGGTGTGACGACACCCGCTCGGATCTTAAGGAGAACGACGTCAGCTGATTTTCATGTTAAAACACTGTAAAGCCAACACCTTATTTCATATCTGCCGATCGCCTGTTGGGGTTAAAGGAAGGCGATCAATCTGGCATATTTCGTTGTTAACACACGTCCCAGATTCGGGGTCAGAACTTGGAACATGCGACACAGACGAAAATTTTGAAGACCTCAGTCTTAACTATAGAATAACATGGAAATATACGACCTGGTTATCATCGGCTCCATCCATGGTAATCCAATATATTCCTTAGAGAGCGTACAAAGCTTTCACAATTACACAGAAAAAGACTTAAGACTAACTCAAGACTCCAACTGCACAAAAAAGCATGTAGCTCTTGTTGCTATGCAAACAAGAATGATCTTCATGGCAAACGGGTACTCGGCAGTTGGGAGCCGAGTACCCGGTTCCAGGAGTCGGTAAAGCTTACTACGTCTACAGTCCTAGGGCCCAGCTATCCAGGCTAGCTTGTATCAGAAGTAATAGAATGGTGAGTATTGATCGAAGGAGAAAGAACTGATCTAAGTTAAGAATGAATAATATCCAAAAGAATTACTCCATGTAAACAAAAGGGGAACGCAATATATACGGGATGAATTGACAACGACCTATATACACGGTGATGACAATTCTGACAGTTACCGGAAGTAGATAAAAAGGGATTGAAAAGGATAAATTTCTGGCCCAAAATCACCAATCCAGCGATGGTGAGAAAGAACATGACTCTAAATAACATGTTTTAGCTAAAGAACACGAAAAATGGGTATATAGAAGAGAAAAGAGATGTCACCGTGACAAAATGAGACTAGGGCGAATAGACTGCCGAATAAATAGGTCTACGTGTTTCGCCGATAAGAACTGGGACAGTTAAGAATAGCGAAATACGGGAAAGAAACTTATAATAAAGAAATCACAAAACACCAAGAGCGCAAATCTAATCTAACTTTAGGTAATGAATATTATACAAGAAAAGGGGAGTGATAAATGGGGAAATTAGTCTTAAAAGAATGAAATATTCACGATAAAAATATAGCATGATCGGTAAATTCTCCTAACGTCTTGAAAGTATGCCAACCCGCCAACTTAGAAGGGAGAAGGAATACTATACGAAAAGATGAACGCCCCGAATATAACTGCGCCTCTAACTCGGGGCGAAAAAATTACCAAAATAAGGCTAATTAGAATTGCGTAGTAAACTGACAGATTAGAAAATGTGCTATCTTGAGAACGGCTCTCCAAGTGTGATACCAGCAATCGAAAAGAAGAAGAAGAAAATGTGCAGGATGGAATCAGAAATTAGAATCATAAGAAAATGTTAAGAAATAGACAGTAAACTACCGGGAGAAAGAGGAGATCCATACAGACCTAGGGAACCCCGGAATGGATCTAATAATCCCAGATGCGACCGCAAACCCTCTCTGGGATTACTAATAAATATCATTAGGACAATTTAAAATACAAAAGTCACGTGATCATGCAAAACTGAACAACATGATGCATACAGTGAACGCGATGGCATCAGTTATTTCTATTTTGTTCACATTGTAAACCTAACTGTAAATGTATGCAAATCAGCCAATTGGCATAAAAAGCAAATCAACTTTACTATACTAATAGAATCCCAGAGAGAACTTGCCGACCGTTCAGAAATCATTTGACAGTTAAATAGATGACTAAGAAATTTAGAACTAATCCGGCTCCGGAGCCCAACTAGGCCCCGAAACTGGGGGAACATTTGAAAAGCATATGAGGATTGATCAAAATTAGAAGCAATATTAATTCTAATTAGACATGCCGGAACTACCGGTACCGACTAAGCCGGAGCCGGGGCGGGAAAACCGGGAGGAATTTTCAAATTTAACTGACACGCCGGAATGACAGGTCCCGATTCTGGCCTGGGCCGGAGCCGGGGCGCGAGAACCAGGGGAAATTTAAAAAACAATATCAGGAAATGAAACCTTGGAAGCTGACTGGTCCAGGATCATTTTATTAATTCTGCCATCAATCAACGCATCTATATTGCTCACTTGTTTCTGCAGGCATTCCATTGATAATACAATCCTTTCAAGGATGGATGAATCAAGTGAGGGCTCGGGTTTGGCCTTTATTTTAATCGCAGACCCTAAAGGAGAATTCCCTTTAGAGTGATCAGGTGTGTTTGGTTTGAAAAAGGCAAGTCTAGTAGCCTGGGACCATGAGCTGCAAATAAGACAGGTTGAATTGATAGAGCACGAAGTGCATTTAAGGCACACATGGCCAGAATGATTTGTCTTGATGAATCTATGGCAGCTGGTGTTAGGACATCTAATAGAATGAAGAGCAATCTCCTTTTCTTTAGACTTGACTTTAATCTTCTTCGGAGACTTTTTCACATCTGAATCGTAACAGAGAAAGATTTGTTAGGGTAAAGTCGCGAAGATAAAAAGGGATCAGACAGCGCTGAACTCATTAAACAATAGAGACCAAAGCAGTCTCTAAATTATTTAATATTGGTTTTTCTTTAAGAGAGTATGTTAATGAGATATCATGGATTTCATGCTCAAATGCTAACCAAGCATGTACATAGGTAACTTACACAAGCTACTGTAAGGAAGAAGCAATTATAAACAATAACAATGTCTAAAATACTCTCGGCGTAAAAAACCAAAACTTGTAACACGCCTAACACGAAAATAGAAATGATCAATAAAATCAATATTGATCATAAATACCTACAACCACTTATCTTAGGTCTTTTCTTTTTGTCCGACATCTAGATGATCCTTTGAACGACGTGAAATATACCACAGCAGAATTGAAAAATTTTAAACTTTTTAAACTGGCTATAAAAATGTTTCGCTTCCCTTTCCTTCAATAGTAGGAAAGGAATGAAGACTTGGTTGCTACAACAAAGTCATGTGATGGCTGTCAGCCAATGAGATTGTCATTATGCCTTATGACTCACTCATTGGCTCTGGGTTATGTATTAACCCTCCTCCTGCCTCATTCTGAGATATAGCACTCAAGCGAATTGCTATGGATCTCATCATTGGAGAGAGCATAGAGATTCCTGAAGAAGCCTTCAGTCACTCTGTAACCACAAAGCACAGCAAACATTGGCTGTAAAAATTTCATCCTACTACGCTTCCCTTCAGAGAAGGAAAGAGCAATAGTAATGCAAGGAGGTAGGTTGTAATGTAGTAATACCCATATATCAAATCTGAACTAAATATGCCTATAGATGCATTTTCAAGTAATCTAGGCATTTTAAGTTGAGACTGGCAACTAGTGTGTTTGGTCTGTTAAATCTTTTAAATTTCTGAAAAGTGCCCAATCCACAATAATAGCGTGTCACCCTTGTTCATGTAAAAAGTCGTTATTTCAGCCCCTGCTGTAAATGAGATTTATTTAGTTCTGAAAAAAGCCATACTGACCTTTTGAAACATCTGTTGTTTCTTGACAGCATATCTTGCTATTAATCCATTATTCTGTATGAGGAGCACTTGAACAGGCTTACAATGCTGAGAGACTCCCAGGTTTAGTGTGGGTGACTGGACTTTGTCCAACACCTGGTGCGCATGATTGCTGCCAGGGTCAAGGGGTATGATACCTGCAGAACAAACTTACTTCATTAATAAGAGATTTAGGGCTCTGAGGAGCACAGCGCTCTGAGGAGCCCGTCCAGGACATAAACTGATGCTCTACAGATTAGGATTCATCATTGGTATTAGGCTTGCACTATATTGCCATGGATGATATCGCTATATATCCTAATGGAAAATCGTGATATCTCGATATATCATGTGTCTTGTAATGACAGGAATTTGGCCCCCAAAAAATGTTGTGTGTCTGGTAACCTGACCGACCTTAGACTGAAGCTCAGGACCCTAATGTTTTTAAGACGCGTTATAAACAAGGACAATTTTGTCCAATACCCACGTCGTTGATATTTTTTAGACAGGCTGCAGTAAGGTAAAAAATCTCTATTTTGGAAACAATGTTGCTGAAAGGTGTTGCGTTTTCGTTTTTGGCCATAAAATTGGCATACATCTTCACGACTCCACAGACACACATTCTAACCAAATTCGCAAAAGATCGCTCCATTAGTTATTAAACAAGACCCATCAGAAGACGGCATATCCCACGGATCCAAACATTTCAGATAAACATACATCAAGAAAACTGAAATCCTGACACTGCATCTCGCTTTAAAGAAAGATAGATTTGTAAGTGCAGGTTAAATTCCATTCAACTATTATGCCCGGACAAGAGAATTTTGGTGAATTTTAAGTTTTTTAAGCGAGATAACTCACGAAAATATGGATGAATTTCTTCAAAATGGAATCATAGCACTGCTTCTTCAAGCAATATATTCAGTGATAAAGGAATTGAGAGCATAAGGTCAAAATTCTTCAAGATCTGGCAGGAACATGACAATTTTGATGAATTTTAAGTATTTCAGGGGAGATAACGACCACAGACCCCATTAGAGTTGGTCTGTCGTTTTATTAACCACATAAACATACTTATAGTTCAATCACTACTTGCTAAATAAATCTTACATTTAACGCCAGAGATTTCTAATCTTGCATTCAATGCCTTCTAATCAAGAACCACAACTCTCTACTCTAGTCGAGGTTTCTGGATGGAGTAAACTCCCTTAATGTCAATCAAACAGAGACTTCAAGAAGGGTAGCTAAACTGTAAAAGTTGTGTTGACATCTTGAAATGACTGTCATCGATAGACGGACTGACAGACTGACACACATACATTATATACAGACGCATGGATGTACATGCATACGAATAGCACATGCACATCTTCAAGTGGTAATGAGAACCCTTACCAAGTTCCAAAAGAATCACAGCTAAATTGTAGTTGTGTTGACAAGAAATAATTGGTACTGGAGTTCATGTATCAGCTTAAAAGGTATTTAAAGGGGGATAACTATGTAATGAATAGTTTTCTGGCCATGAAAAAAGTACATGCACATCTTTAGATAGTAATGACTAGATTTTCCACATTTCAAAAGAATTGTAACTAAACTGTAGGAGTTGCATTGACAAGGATGGACCAACACACCAACATATATTTGGGACAGACAGATGGATGGACAAAGGTATACGGATAGAACATGCACATCTTCATGTTGTAATGATGACACACAAGTTTCAAAAGAATCACAGCTAAACTATAGGAGTTGCGTTGACAAGAAATGATTGGCAATGCAGTTTATGTATCGGCTTTAAGATATTTAAAGGGAGATAACGCTGCAATGAATAAATTTTTTGCCGCGAAAAAAAGCACATGCACATCTACACGTGATACTGATAATGCAGACGAAATTTTAAGTTAAACCATTGAGACCTCTAGGAGGAGTTGCGTTGACAAGAAATGATTGTTAGAGATGGACTGACAGATGGACATACATACATTTTGGACAGCCGGATGGACATACAGGTATACAGATAGCACATTCACATCTTCATGTTGTAATGATAACACTTACCAAGTTTCAAAAGAATCGGAGCTAAACTGTAGGAGTTGCATTGAGAAGCAATTATTGGCAATGCAGTATATGCATCAGCTTTAAGATATTTAAAGGGGGATAACTCTGTAATGAACTATTTTTGGCCGCGAAAAAGCACATCCATATCTGCACATGATACCGATTAAGTGGATGAAATTTTAAGTTAATCCATTGAGACCTCTAGGAGTTGCGTTGACAACACGGGGACAGCCGGCCGGAGGGATGGACAGACAGGCGGATGGACATGCTGATCGCTATATCCACCCTCAGACATATTGGCCCAGACATCTCTAAAAACAATGAGATTAGATGTATGGCATGTGAACTATTTTACATGTTTCTTGTTTGGACTCTCGATAGCATTACCCAGGAAGTGCTCGACTTCCTGTGTTTAAAAATTACAGGAAGCCCTGGTCTATTTTGTAAACTGTTGCTGAAAGTTGTTGCGTTTTAGAACGGAACCACATGGATAAGCTCCCACCCAAGTTTGTAGAAGATTGCACCAGTAGAACTGGAATTATTGAAGAATGCGTTAAAATATATATTTTGAGATTTATCTGTTGCTAAAAGCTGTTGCTGTTTAAGACCCCCAAAATTGGCAGATCTGATCGGGAACACTAACCCCTCCCCTCCCTCACCCACCCACAACCCCGCCCCCTCCCCCACCACCTCCTCTTCCAAACCCCACCCCACCCACCACCACCCCAAAAAACATGCATGCACGCACGCAAACACGTACGCACACATGCACATACATACACCAATAAGCACGCCATGCTCGTATATACCCTTGCGTCGACGCAGGTAAAAAGATGTTTATATTTACCAGCTGGCCCCATTTCAATTCCGGACCCTTGCGTCGACGCGGGTAAAAAGATGTTTATATTTACCAGCTGGCCCCATTTCAATTCCGGACCCTTGCGTCGACGCGGGTAAGATGTTTATATTTACCAGCTGGCCCTATTTCAATTCCGGACCCGAGATAATCTCTGCAGTGTTGTTCCCCGTGAAACACTGACATTCACTAGTGGAATCCCGGGCTAGTGGAAGCCCGAGCCAGTGGAAGCACGGGCTAGCCCAGGAGTCAGGGCTTCCAGTAATTTCTAAACAAAGGAAGTCTTCCTGCATACTGCTATTGGCAGTCCAAGCAAGAAACATTGAAGTCTAAAATGGTTCAAATACCTGTAATTTGGTTAAAATCATTCTTTTTAGACATGTCAGGGTAAAAAAAATAGAAAGTCCAGGACTTCCTTGGTTTGTTTTTGGGGAGGCCAACCACAAACTTTGGGATTATAGGACACCCAGACTTTCACTAGTGGAAGCCCTGCCGGGAGTACTATACTCACTATGTTTGGAACAAAGCAAACAGCAAGAAAGTTCTGGATTCCTGTTTTTAAACCCTCTACCACTGGTTAAGCAATGATTTTCAAACAAATTGCATGATTTAATGTAAATGATTTTAAACTTCCGTGTTTCATTCATAACAAGTTTTAGTGAAGGGAGATAACTCTGATGAATATGGGCAGATTTTGCCGAAACAGAACCATGACACTTCGTCCATCCCTAACACATCTGCTGAGAAAAAATTTGTGAGTATACATGTAGGTTCAAAACTCTTCGAGATCTAGCCCGGACAAGAAAATCCAATACCTCTGGCAAATATGGTCGGATTTTGTGGAAACGAAAGCATGACACTTCGTCTATCCATAAGACATCTTCCTAAAAAAATTCTGATTAAGTTCAAAACGCTTCGAGATGTGGCCGGCGCAAGAAAATTTTGACAAATTTTAGCATTTCAAGGGAGATAACTCTGGCAAATCTGGGCAGATTTTGGTGAAACGAAATCGTGACACTTCGTCCATCCCTAACACATCTGCTGAAAAAAAAATTGTGAGTAGGTTCAAAACTCTTAAGAGATATGGCCCGGAAAAGAAAATTCAAGCGAGATAACTCTGGCAAATATGGAGGGATTTTAACGAAATGAAATCATGACACTGTCTATCGCTAACACATCTACTGGGAAAAAATTCTGAGCGTAGGTTAAAAACTCTTCGAGATATGGCATGGAAAAATAAATTTTGACGAATTTTAGCTTTTCAAGGGGGATAAATTTGGCAAATATGGGAAGATTTTGCCAAAACGAAATCATGACACTTCGTCTATTGCTAACATATCTGCTGAAAAAGAAAACTGTGAGTGTAGGGTCAAAACTCTGAGGTCTGGTCCGGACAAGAAATCAGACGGATGGACGGATGCAAGGACAGCGCCATCACATAATACGGCCCCGCTTTGTGCGGGCATATACAAATTAAATGCAGTGCACAATATAATTGATATTTACCATCCATTCTATGCTTGTGCTCTAGCTTTTACCAACATTCTTTGAAAGCTGTTGAGCAGACACTGTCAAGATCTGAAAAGTAGAATATTGTGAAATCATTTATAAATAGACATGGTTTGCCATGAAGTCTTCATGGACACCTACAGATGCATATACTGACATTTTTCTCAAAGATTTTTCTCAATGAAGGCACACCTTTATGAGTCTTTATGTGATGGCCTGGTATTATTTTACTACTGTATCTAAATAAAGATCTTCTCCATTAAAACATACATAAATCGAGTATATGTCCCGTCGAAAATATATTTACAAACTGTATTTGTGTAAGGGGGATTTTAATAATATTGAATTTACACCATTTTTATCCATATAAGCGCTTTGAACAAATGGAGGGGATATTGCATTTGCAATCGCCTCCGTCTATCTCCTCCGAAACTAGAGCTGGCCGATTTCATGATAATAGCGCTTTCGCCTGATTCCCGAATATATGGGTAATATCGTCAGTTGTCGAAGTTGTATAAATCTATAAATAAAATCCATATAAAACAGATCTGACCAGTCTGTCGTATTTATTTCAATACAGTACTACGGTAACTGGAGTAAATTCAAACAATTTATAATCATTTACTTAATCCTACATACTCTATAATGCCATTAAAGGGCCATGTGCCGGATCAATGCATATATTTTTCATGCTATCTTTATTATTCCCAGTTTTTTATTCCATGCCTTATGGTAAAATGCTGGCATATCCACAGATTGAAGGAAATTTACAATACTCACCATTCTATTACATCTGATAACAAGCTATCCTGATAGCTGGCTCTAGGAATCTAGACTTAGTAAACTTTACCGGCTCCTGGGACAGGGTACCCGGTCCCAACAAATGGGTACCCTTCTGCCAGTGAGGCTCATATTGTTTGCATAGCTACCAAACAAGAGAATACCTATGGCTTGCCTCCGTGGGGCTGGGAGGCAGGGTCCGTAATAGAATGGTGAGTATTGTTAGATCTCGGAGAAAGGAAAATTGAAATTTCCTTCATTCTCCTTCGATCAATACTCACTATTCTATTACTTCTGATAACACCAGATTTAAACAGTAACCTGGAGGCAAGGGGCAAGCCATCAATTGCTTCTTCTGCCCCTGGAGAAAGATCTTAGACGTAAACTTGACATACGGAGACCTAAAAGGACCATCAAGTTTAGGGACTGAATCACATTCGCATCACTGCCCACCCACCCATCCCTCATATAGTAATCTGTGAATGAGGACTCAGTGCCATTGTGCAATGGCCATGATGTCCTCTAACGGAACACCATTGTAAAGGGCGGTCGAGGCGGCTATTCCTCTGACATTGTGTGCCCTTGCGCATTGCACCTGATGCCCAGTCGCAATCTCGTGGGTAGACACTGGCATCACGATCAAACCTAGTTAGTTTCGGTATAATGATCGGTTTGCCAGGATATTTCAAAGATTGACTCTTTGACAAACTCTGCTCTTGGCAGTAGAGGAAGATCCTCTCCGGAGACAATAAATCGGTCCCTCTCTGCTGAAAGCGCATGGATCTCACTGAGCCTTCTTGCTGAGGAAGCTGCCAATAGAAAGACCGCCTATAGAGTCAAATGCTTTAGACTAGCCGAACCCAAGGTTTCGAAACGGTGCTTGGCCAGTACATTAAGCACTAAAGATAGACTCCAGGCTGGAATGACTACCGGTTGTCTCTGTCGGAGATTGCTTATTCCCTTCACCATCACATTTAACTGGGCCACCTCTGGACTATCCCTGTTGGCTAGACAAGGGATAACTGATGCCAAAGCTGACTTGTATCCAGCAATTGTGACGAGAGCTAGTCCTGAAAAGAACAGCTCACAGAGAAAGTCTGCTATTTGCTGAATAGTGGATTGAAAGGTATCAATACCCTTTTCTTCACACCAGTCGGCAAATCTGTTAACCTTGTTGTTATATGACTTGAAGGTTGACCTCCTTCTCGCAGCCGCGATGAAATCAGCAGCTTGTCGAGAAAAGCCTTCCGACGTGGAACGTTGTTTGATAACATCCACGCAGTCAATTTGAACATTTCGGGATGCTCGTGTAGGAAGCATCCCTTGGCCTGGGAGATTATGTTCGGAATCTCGGGCAACTGCACTGGGTTTTCCACCAGCAGATCTAGCAGATCCGTGAACCACGCCCTGCTTGGCCAATACGGCGCTATTAGCAGGACCAGACACGGTTCTTCCCTGATCTTCAACAATACCTTCGGCAGAAGAATGGTGGGTGGGTACGCGTAAGCGTGCATCCCTCTCCAGCTTATCGCCAGACCATCTGTATCGACGGCATTTGGATCTGGAATCGGCGAGACATAAGTCATGATTTGAGCATTTTCCCTTGTGGCGAACAAGTCCACATTGGGTTTGCCCCAATGCTCGAAGATCCTTCGCAGAACTGGAGGGTTGAGGGACCATTCTGCTGGCAGAATTCTCTGTCTGCGAGACAAAGCATCCGCCAGAATGTTCAATCGCCCGGGAATGTGAGCTGCCTGGCGGACGGCTCCCACACCTGACGGACCGGCCACCGCTACTGGACCACCCGGAGGTGGCTGCAGAGAGACAGAACCCGTCAGGCCGGAGCCCGCCGGGACTGCCAGGGGGGCCGTACGAGACGCCTCCCTCGGTGACCAGTCCAGAACCCTGTCCTAGGACAGGGTCCGTACCAGGCATGGGGAGAAACTTCCCCCCAAACTTCGGCAGCAGTGACGACACCAGCGTGGGCAGAACGCTATGCAGAAAACCATGCATAGCCGGACCGAACCACGCCGGCGGTGCCATCTCCGCCACCTTCAGCTGGGGACGTGGAGCACCCCCACCGGCCGAACCGGACGCTCCACGATTTACCTTCGCACCGCCTGACCCCGCGTCAGACCCAGCCACATCCTTCTGGGTAAGGAACTTTAACATCATATCCGCGGACCACACTGCACACACATTACACCTACTATCAAGGTTACATGGAGTACACCTAAAACAGACATGGTCCTTAAACAGGACCCGTACGAATTTGTGGCACTCGTCACATGATGGCGGGCTGGCTTGGCCTATAAATAAGCACAAACCTACAATAAGCAAGCGGAACGAGACACAGATGGAAGGCAGACAATTAATTTTCAAATAATTTGACCATAAATTAACTGTAACCCTCCCGCACCCCACCCCGCAATGTTACAGGAATCATATCGCATACCCTCCCGCACCCCACCCCGCAATGTTACAGCAAAGATCGCATTGATTATGACGACAAGAACGATGCGGGCATAAATACACCCATAATTGATCCTCCAGGATGTATAAAGGAACCAGGAATCATATCGCATAGCATTCGGGGTATATTTACCAATCAATCTAAATTATACTCCTAACGAAAGCCGAAACGATATGTGAAGAAACAACAAAATGTAAACAAACTGCTGTACCACACGGTAAAACCACAGACCGCACATCTAATCAAGAATTTTGAAACCACCGATCATTGCAAACCGATCGTGATAACACGTAAACTTGAACATTCCAAAGTTTCCGGTACCATTTTTAGTACGCAGCACCCAGAACAAGATGCGCGAATTAATGAAAAAAATGTTCTTCACATAAACATCCGAGCATCACGGGTGTGACGTCACCCGCTCGGATCCTACGGAGAACGACGTCAGCCGATATTCGTGTTAGAAATACTGTAGCAAACACCTATTTTCATATCTGCCGATCGCCTGTTGGGGTTTAAAGAAGGCGATCATTCGGCATATCTCGTCGTTAACACACGTCCCAGATTCTTTGGGGTCAGAAATTGGAACATGCGACACAACGAAATTTAGAGACCTAAGTCTTTTAACTATGGATAATAAGGAATTATACAACCTGGTTATCATCGGTGGTATCCATATTATCCAATTATCCTTGCAAGAGAATCACTAGCTATCACAATCACAGACAAAAGACTTAGATATTAATCCTGAATCTCTCCACTGCGAAAAGCATGTATGCTCTTGTTGCTATGCAAACAAGAATGAGCTCTATGGTAGACGGGTACTCGGCAGTTGGGAGCCGAGTACCCGGTTCCAAGGAGTCGGTAAAGCTTTCTAAGTCTATAGTCCTAGAGCCAGCTGTCAGGGCCAGCTGTATATCAGAAGTAACAGAATGGTGAGTATTGATCTGCTATTTGCTGAATAGTGGATTGAAAGGTATCAATACCCTTTCCTTCACACCAGTCTGCAAATTTGTTAACCTTGTGGTTATATGACTTGAAGGTTGAGCTCCTTCTCGAAGCTGCGATGAATTTCGCAGCTTGTTGAGAAACACCTTCCGATGTGTAATGTTGTTCGATAACATCCATAGTCAATTTGAACATTTAGGGACGCTCGTGTAGGAATCGTCCCTTGGCCTGGGAGATTATGTTCGTAATCTCAGGTAACTGCACTGGATTGTCCACCAGCAGATCCAGAAGATCCGTGAACCACGCCCTGCTTGGCCAACATGGCGCTATTAGCAGGACCAGGCACGGCTCCTCCCTGATCTTCACCAAAATTTTCGGCAGAAGAATGGTGGGCGGATACGCGTAACTGTGCATCTCTTTCCAGCTTATCACCAGAGCGTCTGTATCGACAGCATTTGGATCTGGAATCGGCGAGACACAAGTCATGATTTGAGCATTTTCCTTTGTGGCAAACAAGTCCACGTTGGGTTTGCCACAATGCTCGAAGATCCTGTGAAGAACTGGAGGGTTGAGAGACCATTCTGTTGGTAGAATTCTCTGTCTCCGAGACAAAGCATCCGCCAGAATGTTCAATCACCCAGGAATGTGAGCTGCTTTCAAAACAACTGAGTAATTCCTACACCATTGAATCAAGTGCCACACCTTCATACACATTGTGGGCGACTTGGTGATTTATGTATGATACTACCGTCGAGTTGTCCGACCGTATCAATATCACCGTACCCCTGACTTTTGGAAACTTCCAACACCAGTTAAATGCTCTCTGACAGGGATCTGATGGTAAATCGAATGAACCGACTGTTTCCACAGGAACATAAGATACATTTGGAAAGGTCTTCTCATCAGCGCCACCCACAGAATGATGTTCTCGACGCTGACCATCAAGCCGCCTATCACCCCGAGAAAGAAGATTGCTCTGACCATGGCAGAGGAGGACAGAATTTCCAAGGCCACTAAGATGGCTTCTACTCTTAGATCTGAAGGTAAGACTAAGCCTCGAACTAGGTCGAAAGAAACGCCTAGGCGGGTGAAAACCTGAGACGGAGTCAAACATGATATTTCTAGATTCATGACCCATCCTAGACTGTAAGCCAGACTGCAGACCTCTGGAACGATACTTGACAGAATTGAGGAAGATTCTGCTTTTAGTAACCAATCGTCTACATAAACGTGAA
Organism: Chaetoderma sp. LZ-2023a; assembly: GCA_034401795.1. NCBI lineage: Eukaryota > Metazoa > Mollusca > Caudofoveata > Chaetodermatida > Chaetodermatidae > Chaetoderma > Chaetoderma sp. LZ-2023a. The sequence goes on from CM067372.1 coordinate 58,421,767, forward strand.
GGGGAATAGAATGACAATGCAGAATTCCTGCTACGGCTGATACTAGGCAGATGAAGAAAAAGGGGTCAGGCCGAAAGGTATGGCTCTGAATTGCCATACCCGGCCCCTGAAAGCGAATCTCATGAACTTTCTGAAAGAAGGGTGGATGAGAATATGAAAATAAGCGTCCTTCAGGTCTATGGAAGACATCCACATACCTGGACTCAGACTGGCAATAATCTGAGATACAGTCTCCATTTTGAATTTTGGAGTAGAAATTAGGTTTAACCTTTTTAGATTGATAATTGGACGCCATCCACCTGTTTTCTTGGGGACTAGAAAAAGAGTTGAGTAGTAGCCCGGGTCTACTCTCCATAAAGGAACCTCTTCTATAGCCTTCTTTAGAAACACACACTTCAATTCGTCTTCCAGTGCTTCCAACTTCTCCGGATTGGAAGGGACCGGAGTCCATTTGGGCTGGCAAGACAGAGGAGGAGGAAGATCTATCCATGACGGTGCATTACCCCAGCGGATTTGTTCTAAAAGCCAGGAGTCCTGAACGAGGGCTTGCGAAGTCTCCCAAAACAGAGACAGGCGCCCTCCTACTGGCACACTGGGAAGAAGGGACTGCACCGATAGATCCAAAGGTGGTAGAAGAGGAGGCGGAAAGACTGGGAAAGACGAAAGGGAAAGGCCTACCCGGGTTATGGCATTCCCTTCAAACCCGTTTAGTCTGAAAACCTCTAGCAGAGCGACCTCTAGAATTAGATCTAGAACCTCGTGAAAACACCTGACCCCTTCTTACCTGAGAAGGGGCTTGACGGACTTGGGATCTAGGTCTATGAGACGAAATGGATTCGAAACGATCCTCCTCCGCGGATCTGGACTGGAAAGCAGAGGACCGGTTTGAGTTTGTGAATACCCTAGAAGGATAGGCACCATACTCATCCGCCTCGAGACTCTTCCTCCTGGGAGAGGAATTCGGACTTCTGACCGAGGAAGAGCCTCTCTTGACCGACGGTTTCAAAACAGAGATCTGATCTCGCAGATCCTTAGCTGATTTAAGGCGATCAGACTCAGCTCTAAGAATATTGGAAGAAGCCTGGCCAAAGATGTCCAATCCAAAAGGAGCTGAAATAAGGTTACTCCCAAGTGAATTCGACATGTTAACCTCTGCAAGTTTCCTTGATCTTCTATTAATGAAGGTAATGAAACCCAAGGAACGGCAAACCGAGTTCAAGGAATCTCTTGAAACATCGGCTAAAGATCGAAAAATTTCAGGAGGAATCTGATCAACCTTCTCCTGAGCCTTGAGAAGAGCCTCTGAAAGAAGGGTCATAAAATTTGATTTTATTTGAGCACGACAAACAGATTCCCATTTAAAAAGATCAGAACTCGACCTTAGAGGACTTCTTGAGATTTGAAGATAGAACGTTCCGAGTCGGACCATTGAGAGATTGAGTAGCGGCCAATCTAATAAAAGAAACTTTCGGAACCTGAAACAGAGCATCTAACTTGAGAGTAAGAGAGAACGCTTTTGATTGAACATCATCAACATAAAAATCAAGCATATCTACAACCAAATTATCCACTGGAAGGACACAAGGAACACTAGAAGAAGGATCAGAAGAGGACAGAGCAGATCCAAAAGGAGGATCAATTGAAAACTCATCCTGAAGAGGAAGAGAAAGAGAGGAAGCTATCCATCGATGAGTCGAAGACCAATCATCTGCAGAGGCCCTAACTGGGTAAAACCTCCTCAGATCCCTGGCCCTGACTGATCTTGGGATAGTATTAGCAGAAGCCTGAGATGGAGAAGGAGGACATAGATCAGAATCTAAAAAAACAGAAGAATCAAAGTTTCTTAAAGAGGAAGGAGAGGTTAAACCTATAGAGGCAGAGCCCGAGCAAGAATCCAAAACCAAGGAAGCCTGATCAGAAGGACTAACATCACGTTCCTCTTGCTGATTAGAAGGAAACGAATATGAATCCAAACCACTTGCAGAAAATCTAGATAGGATCGAAAATCTAGCAGAAATAAAAGAGCGGTGGAGAGAGAAATCTCAACTGAAAACAAAGAAAAATCTAAACAAGAATCAACTATCTGGAATTCCAATTCTGGAGAAAGGACGACAGAAACAACAGGATCCAGATGATCAAAAGAAGGAGAAGAGGAAGAAAAAGAAGGAAGAGCAGAGGCAGACTGAGAAGATGAGGAAGAAGGGACATGAGAAGAAGACGAAGAGGAGAGATAGTTGAAGAATGAAAAAGAGAAGATTTAGAAACATGGCTAGACGAAAAATCTCTAGCTGACATAGCAGATGAGGAGGAAGGATGATGATTACTACCTTTCTTAGAAGCTACATAAGACATGTTAGAAGAAGAAGAATGAGATTGAGACACCACCTCACGAAAGGAAGGATGAACAAAATCAGAAGAATGAACAGACTGAGAAACAGGATCATGCCTATAAAAAAAGAGGACCAGCGCAAAAATAGTTAGAATCAGAAGCAGAAATATTACTATAATGGGGATTAGAGTTAATCAACAGCTCATAATCTGATGCGCAAAAATTATTTCCTGAAGAAACTGGTACACCGGAACTGGAAATAGAATGTTTCGCCGGATCTAACTGACCTGGGGAAGCATCTCTTAAACCAGAAGCAGATACACTGCCACCGGAAGCGGAAAAAAAGGAACCGGAACTGGAAGCGGAATGCAAGGACGGATCCAACAGACACGGATATGCATAATTCCTACCGGAAGTAGCTACACTGCTGCCGGAAGCGGAAGTTGAAAAACCGGGACCGGAAAGAGAGGATGTATGCAAAGTTGGGTCCAACAGACCCGGACGTGCATTCTTCCTACCGCGAGTAGCAACACTACTACCGGAAGAGGAAGCTGAAAAACCGGAACCGGAAATTGATGAATGAAGCAATGCCGGGTCAAACAGACCCGGATATGCATTCCTCCTACCGGAATCAGCAACACTACTGCCGGAAACGGAAAAACCGGAAACGGAAAAACCGGAAACGGAAGTGGACGGAAATGCCAGATTATCATGAGACACCGGATGTTCAGCCAAGCCAGTAACAATCAGTGCTCATTTCCAGATGCCCGGTCAAACCAGAATCCAAGCCAGAATGCAAACCCGCTTGCCGGGACAAGCCAGGAGCAGAGACGGGAGCAGAGGCGATCGGCGATCTTAAAACTTTTCTGGCAATAGGAATTACGGAAAAATGAACTTTTGCATGAGGTGAAGGATCGGAAGCTTCCGCCACCGATGCCATTGCATGAGGGTTATGCGGACTCTCAAGACTTATATGGTCGTTTGTCTTGCTCCTACCTGAGGATGATTTACCAGACTTTTTCTTTGAATCACCAGACTTTGGAGATTTCATCTCTTGTCTCGAAGTGAGTGAAATCGGCTTGCCCCACCCCCCCCCCCCCACCCCTTACGAGAACGACCGCCAGAATGGGGACTATGCTCGGAGTCTGACGACTCCTCTTTGGCAGCTTTGATTGCAGAAGATATTCGTTCATCTAGCGACTTGGTTAGCACACTTGCAAATGATTTGAATCTAGCGAATAATGCCATAACAGTATCCGAATTGGCACTAGAAGAGGAGGGGCCCCCCCCTCTGTTGTTGATACAGACGTTTTGACCAAGGTAGAGGCCATAGTTACTGCCTTGGTACAGCTAACAACGGAGGGGGAGCGACCTAAGGGCAAAGCAGGCTTTGATATAAAATCCTTAAAAAATGCTTTGGATACAACCAACACAGCCTTTACACATTCCACACCTTTTAAACGGGGAGCAAGTGGTGCACTTCAAACAAACGTGACCCGCAAAGTCTTTGGCATGTAAACGATCGCATTTTGCCGACGAACATTTTACTCTCTCAGAAATTAAAACCACATCCTATAAATAAAAGGACAGGAAATAAAGCACTAGCTTCATTAAAACTAATGAGAAAAGCTTACCGAGGAGACGTCAAACACGAACTTAACAATTCTGACTGAAGACTGGAATCACAATGATTCCTGAATAAAATTGTTTGAAAGCACTATATAGGATCTACGTAATAAGAGTGGTATTGGCTATTTTATAACATGGTATATTTGATGGTATATAATAGGCATGGTTACTCAAACCTCGAAAACGGGAGTACTGACACGAAAACTAGTAACTCAAAACTAGAGTTACAAAACCTCTAAAACACCATGACATGAAAGTTAAACATAACTTAGGCAAGATAGATTTCATGGTAGGCATGTTTTCTTCAGTCAGAGATAAATGTAACTGAACTTTTCAGTGCAAAGCTATAAACTTTTATCCTTAATTTGATAGTAGGCGTCTGATCTGCTAGCAGAATATTTGAAAAGTGAATCAGTTTTCACGTTCGGGACCTACTGCGCATGCGCGAGCGTGCTTAGTGACAGGCGTCACCAAGGAATGAGTACAGACTGGTGCCAGTCTATTGTATGGCTAATGCAGGGGGTCCCTCTACCAGAAGCCTGGTTGAGGGTCTACATGGTGATAGTATTGGCATTAGGGAGTATGTAAGCGAGCATAAAAATTTTATTCTGATAGCTAAATGCAGATATTTGATTTAGCAAGTAGTGATTGAACGGTAATGGATGTTTTTGTGGTGTAATAACAATACCAATCATGTTGAACCTTTGTCTAATTTTATTCTCGGACCATACTGGTCTTCTTCTTTTCGATCGCTGGTATCACACTTGGAGAGCCGTTCTCAAGATGAAATCTGTGGTTTTCTGCAGTTCTTCCACAGGCCCATACAGCTTTTCAAGAAAAGAGGTTGACAAAGGCCAGATCTCTTCTCTCAGCAGCTGATATGTACTGCAACATTGAAGTATATACTCTGTGGTCTGTTCTGCTTCTCCACAAGGACAAGCTGGCGATGTCGTAAGGTGGAACCACCTGTACATGTGTTGGTTTAGTCTGTTGTGTCCAGTTCTGAGACGAAAAACGGTCACTTGCTCTGGCCTCGAGAGATGATGGTAGGCATCTTCTGATTGAGGTGTTCTATAGAGTGACTTGATGAGTCTTCATCTCTGTATGGGTAACCATGTTTTCTGTCTGATTCTTTTCTGCACCCACCTTTGCCATCTTGCCTGCTTCCTCATTTCCTTGGACTCCACAGTGTGAGGGGATCCACTGCAGTGCTATCCGAAAGCATTTGATGGTTTGTAGTGCTTCTTCAAGTTATGGCAGCTTACCTTTGGTGATAGCCTCAAGGACGGAGCGGGCATCAGATAAAAAACCAATATGTGCAATAGGGTCTGCTGTTCTGCTGATGGTATTAGCTGCATGAACCAGTGCTTCGACTTCAGCTCTGTAGTTTGTGCAGTGTTTGCCTGTCGGTATTGCAGCCGACTCATGTTGTCCGTTTGGATACTGTATATGCAGTCCGGCACCTCCGCTCCTAATTGCATCTTTGGCTGATCCATCTGTGTAGATCCTTATCCATGTCCCCTGAGGATACATTTCTTCCAGCATGGCTAGGGTCAGGGCCTTCTTGCTCACATCACTGTGTTCATCTTTGGTTGTGAGATGAGGTATTGTGGTGCGAATAGCTATGCTCTCTACTTTGTTTTCCCAGGGTGGAGGATCAAGGATGTGGTTTGGGTCTTCTATCTGTGCTGGCAACATTTCTTGGTGTTTCCTTTGAAGTGCTTTTGTCTCTTTCACAAAACTTGATCTTTTAAGTCTTCCTGATGACAGCTGTGCTTGCCTGATCTTCATCGGGTGGTTGTTGAACGATTTGAACTTTGCAACTTGGATCAGTGCTTTGCATTCCCTTCCTTTGCCAAGTGGGGGGATGCCTGCTGTCTGCTCCATTTTTTCTATTGGTGTTGATCTCATTCCACCAGTGATGATGCGCAATGGCTGGTTTTGTACTCTGTCGAGGTTCTGTTGATGAGATTTAGCTGCTGTCATCCATGAGCTGGTTCCATACTCAAGGTGTGGTCTTATGGCACCTAGGTAGATGGTCTTGAGGATCCTTTCATTGGCAACCCACTTTGATCCTGCCAGCTTCCTCATGTTTAGCTTTCTTCTGGCCTTTGCCTCTGCATTCTGGATGTGCTCCTTCCATGTTAATCTTCTGTCATATGTGATGCCCAGGTATGTCTGCTGGTCCTCGTACTCGAGTGGAGTACCGCCCAGTGTCAGATTGCCAACCTTGGTTTTGGTGGACACTGAAAATAGCATGGCTGATGATTTTTCTTTGTTAATGGTAATACACCAGCGATTGGCCCAAGCTGTAATTCTGTCCAAGGTGAGCTGCATTCTGTACGTGGCAGTCGTTGTGTACTCCTCGGTGCACCAGAGTACGAAGTCATCTGCATAGAGCTCTGCTACAATGTCATTAATGAAGAGTATGAACAGAGTTGGTGATAATACTCCGCCTTGTGGCACCCCTTGTCTCAGCAATACATTCTGTCCAGATTGTCCATCCACCAGCACCCTAGCTCTGCGATTGTGTAGGTATGACTTGGTCCATCGGAACATCTTGCCACCGATGCCTGTGCGCCGGAGCTTCACGAGTAGGCCATCCTTCCACACCTTGTCAAATGCCTTCTGCAGATCGAAAAAGGCAGCTAGCATAACATTCTTGGCTTGAAACGTGCCCTCTATGACCTGTGCAAGATGTGTTGTTTGATCTTCTGTGCTCCTGTATCTCCTGAAGCCGGCCTGCTCTGAAACTATAATGTTCTCCGACTCCAGGTACCACTGCAACCGCTGGTTGATGATGCGCTCCATGGTCTTGCATATGCAGCTTGTAAGACTGATTGGACGGTAGCTAAGCACTTTCGTCTTGTTCTTCACTTTTTTCAGAATAGGAGTCATTCTGGATTCCTTCCAGCACTGAGGAACCTCTCCATTGGTCCAACTGAGATTAAAGATGTCTAGCAACTTGCGAAGAGATGCATTACCAAGGTGTTGGATCATTTCATTCGTAATGCCATCTGGCCCGGGAGATTTCTTCTTCTTCAATTGGCGGATAGCCTTCTTCAGTTCTGCTAAACTAATGTCAACTTTCATTGCATCGTGAGTGTTGGTGTCTGTTCTTTCCTTTTGCTCTTTTATAACCTCTTTTTGACGCATTCGTGGTATAGAAATGTTGCTTTCTTTTGCATATGCCTTCGCAAAGGCATCTGCAGCCATCTTTCCTGTCAGTGTTTGTCCATCTTCTTCAAGAGTAATCTTCTCTCCCCCGACACCCTCATCATTCAGTGCTTTAGTCAGTCTCCATAGCTTTGTCCTCCAGCTTGGTCTTTAGATACCTGGCTTTAGTTTGTTGTAGCATGAAGTGGTTTTCATGACAGGGATTACCCTCCGCATCTTCTCTGGCCTTGTCTAGTTTATCATGTGCTGCTTGCAGTTCTGCTGTCCAGTAGGGGCGGTAGTTTTTCCTGAACCCTCGAGGAATTGCTTCGGTGGCTGCCTTGAGGATACTTGAATTAAATTCCTTGACCACATTGTTGATGTTTCTCCCTTCTACTACTATATTTTGGGTAACCTCATTGGAACGAATGCCGAACAGACTCTAATTTGCCTTTTTGTAGTTCCACCTTGGATGTTGAGGTGAACTTGTCGAAATACTTCCAGAAAGAGAGAGGACTGGGCGGTGGTCGCTTCCTCCTAACTGCGATCCGACCACTCTACTAAGGTTTCTGTGAATGTCTTCTGTACAAAATGCCACGTCTGGCGTTGTTGTCGAGAGCCATCGGCGCGAGTAGAAGGTAGGCTGATCTGTGGGATCGTTGACAAGTAAAAGGTGCTTTTCATCTTGCCATGCTTCAATGTCTTCTCGTTTATCAAGTGTTCTGTATCCCCAGCTCTGGGACTGGCTATTAAAGACTCCCGCAATGAGGAAGTGGCAGTCCGGGACCTGGATTGTGTCAAGTGAGAGATTCTTGTCATTACAGGTGATGGTGGTAATAACTCTCATGACACAAAGACATTAGAAACAAACACAAACTGAGGCTGTATACAACCCAATGCATGATCTAATTTGTAAGGACAGTGTAGTGGCTGTAAGACCAAATGTTGAGTGACTATTTTCTGTTTCACGTTATGTCTGGTGTAGGTTGTGTTCAAGAAAACGTTATTAGTTCAGGACACTTGTATTCAGAAGGAACCAAAGTCGTTCATAGCTTATTACTATAATCTAATTAAATCAAGCAGGACAGGTTCTATCCTTAAACAGATGAGAGAGGAAGATGTGGTTATTCCAGCTGTCCGTATTATTTGTTGGGATAGATTTTATTTTAATTAAGGACAATGGCACCTTTGTGCTCAGGGTTCATGTCCATGAAGATATCATGCGCTCTATAGCTCCTCTGTGAAGCATTTTTTGTACAACTAAGTGTTACATATTATTGAAAAACTTCTCTTTGTATATCTTTAGTTACATATGACAGTTCCATAATTTGAGTATTTTAATGCTGACATCAGAATCTTAATTTTTATTTTTTTTTCAAAGACAAACAGATGCACCTTTTGGAAACAATTATGGGGGAAGATGTTGCTGTCTAACACAGCAACACCTTCCACCAAAATTGTTTCTAAAATGTACGTGCCAGTATGTTTACTAAAAGAATTTTGACATCAGTGCTAAGAGTTAAGATTTATATATGTCTTATTTCTCACATTTCCTTATTTTGTAGATTTAATAGAAAATACAATCTTATGATCATTTTGCAAAAACATTCAATTTGGATGGAACACAAGAAAGTTATACATTTTTTACCACGCAAAAGGGGTTTTATTGAGAAAATGACCAAAACGTTAAAGCTTTTCAATGCATTCCCAATGTAATGACACATGTTCACATCCACATAGCTTCGCAACTATAATAGATAAACACATTTAGTTTGTAGTTTTTGGAAGGGAATCGTGTCTTTATTTGTCACAAAGATTATTTAAAACTTGAACATTTTGAGCATGAAACACTTTTTAGGACCTATTTATGAAATGCGACCCCATAGGAACTAATAGCTCAGTCAAATTATTTTCGAAATATTCAACAATGTAGCTGTATATAATTATCTTGAAGTTTAGATTCTGGGAATTCAGCTTTCAATGTTTCCAAATCGATTCCAACACAGTGGGCATACTTAGAAATGGATCCCTTCATTCTCAAGACATCACGCTGGAACTCCAGTGACTTGATGGGCCAGTGATGGACATGTTGAGTGGCGGTTAAGTGGCCAGATGACAGCCATGATTTTGGATTTATCAAACCATGTATTACATTCCTTTCAAATTTCATATTTGTTCACTTAATTTTAATAAATTTTCATTCTTTCAAATATGGGTGTTGGAATACCAAAATTGAAGCTTTCCGGCTGTGGGTTGGGGGTTGAATAAATCATCTGTAACATTTCACTACGCTTCCAAAAGGAGTTGCTAACATGAGGAAAGCACGGGCTTATTTTACTGTCATTGATGTTTTGACACTCATATATATATGGACTGTCAATTAAGTGATTCGACGCTTGCAGTACTTGGGTTGAATATGAAAATGACCATTTGGAAGATTTTGATACCATCCTTAAAATATGGCTGCTGTCACCAAGAAAGAACACGTTAATTTTGCTGTTATCAATGTTTTGCGATTCTACTATGCCTAAGCTCTCGATATAAACTAATTTTAACCTTGCAGGACATGGGTTAATTAAATACATGGTGGTGACCACCTGCGGCACCGGAATTCTACTGTCCACCGAGATGTTCAGTATGAAATTGCTGTCATAAGCATTTTTGCATATGGTGACCCTTGAAGAAACCCATGCCACAATTTTTAACCTTGCAGCAGATAGGTTGAATAAATGTAGATAGGCAGCCTCGCCCCTTTCTGTCAGAATGCACAGGTTGTGACACACCAGCAATTCAGATTTATACATAGTGCCACAGAGCAGACTTATCTCGTACATCAAACCTTTAAAGCTGTTGGGTTAATTAACTTGCCTGGGTGTCTGTTCTAATTTGAATGTCAGTCCCATTTCCCCAATTGTCCACAAAATCGAATCCAACTTTGTGAAGAGGAAAGTTTTTGTATCACCTCGCAAAAACACCATGGTAGGTGGTCGTATTTTCAGAGAAGCTGGCCATATTCTTGCGGTAAACAAACATTATCTACGGTGGACCAGTGTAGTAGTCAAAACATACAAAAAATTTCAAAATTGCTTTACAGGTTGTCTTCTCAAAACGCTATTATTTCTTTGAAAACGGTCAAAATCTTGTTTCTTTTATACCATATGCAGTAGGGCATGTCATTGTTTGTTTATAAGACGCGTGATTGGGAAACCACTAAAATTACTACATGATAACATGTAATGATGTACCGACTTTCTTGAGCTTATTTTAAATGGCGATATATTTTTGCCATATGCTTTAATCGTCCAGCAGCGAGGCGGAATCGCTGATCGCGGGACTTGTCGACGTTGCTGATATAAATACATTAGAAGACGATGATGTATTTCAGTCAGAGAGCAGTTTTATATATTATTTTTTGGCGAGTTAGTGATGGGTTTTGGAAGTAGGGTATACGCGTATATCTTATAATATTGACAGGTGTTTGTACATTGTAGGTTTCTATTTAACTCACTAATAAGTGGGGAATTTTTGGAAAAAATGTGTTTGCGAGCATCTTTAACTTCCTGGTTACAGCGTCGCCACGGGAAACATACAGGAAACATATGGTTGGGGCGTTGGTTTTTATTCATAGCAAAAGAATCTGATTGTCGCGAGAATATGGAACCTGCTAGAATATGAAACAGGAGTATATATTCTATATCAAAATAAATAACCTTGAACTTGGAACTTGTGTTTTAACCAGACTTCGTGGCAAACCGAAAGTCCATAGTAAACGTATGGGGTGGGGTGGGCGTGGGTGTTAGAATCAAGATATGGCCTGAACAGGCTTAAAGTAATCGATTTATGCATATTTTTTCACTTGTTGTATGAGTTTGGTGATTGGCTTACGGAAAGTATAACTTATGGTCGAGTTGCTTAAATTCATGAGTACTGAAATTCGTGAATCTGTTTTTATCGCTCTCGTTCTATGATGTAACGTTGCATGGAACGCGTCTACACAGTAGCCACGTTTTGATTGACAGTTCTGAAGCTTTGACAAAGTGTTGAGCAAAATACAGTCAAAACAAGAAACATTTCATACAATTACTGATGGTAGTGATAAAAATTGCAAGCTTCCTTAATGCACTTTCTGAGATTACTTACTTGCGCTTATTTAGCACCTAAAATGAGCGATTTTTTCAATCCAAAGTTACCACCTGCTTTGGTTAAATTTTTTCGCCGCGTCGGATTAGCCTGATTGACGGGAGCGCGTCTAAATTTTATTGGAGAGGCTCTAGAGGAAGGGGTGGGTGCTTATTAATCATTTACCAGTGTCAAAATTAACATAAAGTGCACACATGGTTTTTTTAACGATATAAATTTTCTTTATTCTTTCCTTTATGCCTGCTGAACATGTTTTAAAGACCCTAGCATTAGCTCATTTCTTCAGCTCATTAATATTTGTGAATTTCATGTGACGTCACTACCTAACGAAAGCTGCATCCATTTGGGGTTTTTTTCTCTTCAAATGTATCAACTCACAACTGCTTTTATAGTTTATACATTCATTTGTAGCACAAATTTTTCTGTTAAAGCGGGCAAAATTAGCAGTTGAAACATTCAACAAACTAATAGTGATATTTAAGGATTTACAAGCATGTACCAGACAGCTGAAGATGCATAATCACCAATCCGCGAAATTCGGTACCGCTATTTCACACATAACCTGGCGAAGTGGATCAGTTCAAATGCTTGGAACTTGGGATTTTGTACTGAAATTTTTTCGTTTGTATTCGGAAGTGTTATTTCACATTGTGTTAAATTCTTGCGCAGATCTGTTTAAGAGTTTTCTTTCACGAGTGCAATACTTGCTTAGATTCGCGAACTTCGGTAGCTAAATGACAGTCAGTGAGTCACAATGTCGAACTTAGTTAATCACGGAAACGGAAAACTTATCGAATTAAATTCTTAGACGAACTTAATTATTCGAATTATTATGTATTATATCAGATTAATTAACGCAAAATACCGTTTGAATATGGAATCTCAAGTAAAACTGCATTTTAACAGTTAATCTTGGCTAAATTACCTGTGCGAGAATTGAAATGGTGTCTGTTGCTGTCAATTTACAAAAGCCATTCGTTTCCATATGCGCGCGAAAAACTTTCACAACGAGTCAATAGCCTAGATCCCGGTCTTCAAGCTTGTTTTTAGAGCGTTACTCAAATAAAATAAAATAAAATAAAATAAACTTTATTTGTTTATGAATATATATACATTGATTACAGGAATCCATCAAAGGCAATGCCTATAATGCGATGGAACCGTTACATATATAACGTACAGACATTACATTATCAAAGACAATACACCAACACTCTACACATAGCATAGACAATAAAAAGGAAATGATAAAAGAAAAGAAGGTTGGTTATATTGTCGTTTCCGTAAACTCAAACTTTTTAAATATTAATTTTAGTATTTTTTATGGCGATTATAACGCGCTGATACTTGGTGGCTTGGTGTCTGCTAGCGGTTTTGCTGTTGTCGGCGTATGGGCGCAAACACTAGACTCTTTTTTTGGGGGTGGGGGGCGGCGGAGGAGTTGCCAGGGCGGAACTTAGGCCACATGGGGCCCAGGGCAAGGTTTCTGACATGGGGCCCTGTTGGTGAGCTATATGCCTATATAGGGGTGACTCACCCCTCCTTAGGGGTGTCTGTAAGTCTCCCCACCTCCACCCCACCCCATTAAAAAAAAATTAGATGCTCTGAGATGCTAACTCCTGCATTCAGAGTGATAAACAACATAGTTGTTTTGATTTCTATCTTTGCCTTAGTTCACACATCAATTTAAGAAAATTAGAATTTGAGAGCAATTGCTACCTGAATTTGCATATTTTCTGTCAATTCACCCTACTCACGATTCGCATTATAGTGTTCAATATTATCCATTATGTTTGGTTTTAGTCAGTTGGAATATAGAAAATATGACTAAAAGACCATGAGCAATCCATTGGACCATTTCAATCACTTGTGAGTGTCTGCATGAATGTACATTGTATGCACGTGTGTGTGGTGTTGTAGTAGTAGTAGTAGTAGTAGTAGTAGTAGTAGTAGTAGTAGTAGCAGCAGCAGCAGCAGCAGCAGCAGCAGCAACAGCAGTACTGTAGTAGTAGTAGTAGTAGTAGTAGTAGTAGTAGTAGTAGTAGTAGTAGTAGTAGTAGTAGTAGTAGCAGTAGCAGTAGCAGCAGCGGCAAAAGCCGTAGTAGTATAGTTGTAGTGTGAATTATTTATTGGATCATGATCAGACCAGGCCAAGTGAGTGATTGACTAATGGTCAAATGAATGGGCATTACAAATGGGATTATTAGGAATAGATGAGCAATAGATGACTATGCAGGAAAAACAACAGTGACATTGGGATCCATGAGAAACGCATTTAACACGCTGTTGCATCTGTCACATGCTATGTTCTGTAAGTTACGAATTATGAGTACATTATTATCATTATAGCACACTTAACTATTAACCCATGTCTCCTCACTGCAATGTACAGTCTTTACAATTTACACACTGGAATTATGTTGAGAGAACAAGAACTTATAATCAATGAGTTGTTAATCTCTAAGTGTGTAACTTGTAAAGAGATGGTACATTGCAGTGAATAAACATGGGGCAGAACATAACATGTGACGGATGCAGCAGTATATTAAATGTGTTTCTCATGGATAGCAATTGTTTTCCTGCATAGCATGTAGCACTACAAATACTGCATTTCTAGAACATACGCTTAACAATGCACGACTGGTGATGTATCACGCTCAGTTCATAGTTATTAAAGTAAAACCTTTCGGGCTTTCTCACATGCAAACACATGTATAACATCTGATAAGTCTAAATCACGCAGTATATCAGATTCCATGCTCATACGAGCAAGATTAGTGAAACGTTTTTGTCCCATTGTGGTTCGATTCACATTTTTCAGAAGCTTCATCTTCGAAAATGACCGTTCACCTGAACAATTTGTTATCATTAGTGTCAAATAGATTTTGAGTGCAGTTGCCGTATTTGGGAAAGTGGCTTCAATGTCCTTTTCAATTATCAGTTTATACATGAATTGTCCCAAACTGGTGTTTTTCTCCTTTTGATCGAAAAATGCGCTGATAGAGGATTGGAAGTGCAACAGCTCATAGGAAAAGTTGTCATCCAGATCGTCTTGGTAAAACTCTGACAATTTGGTTGCAGCTATCATTACAGATTCTTGATTCATGGATGGTAAATCAATGAAGACCCCAAAACGATCTGATACATCCTTGTATGCAGCATGACGTGTCTCAAGGCATGTGACCAGTGAGTCGATGCAAGGAATGAAAGCCTTTGTACGGAATGCATCCTTTGGTGTCAGCTCAGCTTCATTAGAATGGCCATAGTCAAGGGGATCTAAGCGCACATTACGTCGACGTATACGTTTTTTCTTAGCAGCATACTCATTAGTGCCAGACAGGCGCATGCCAGATTCCTCAAAATGGTCGAAGCAATCTCGTTGTTCTCGAACAAAATCTAACAGGGATGTCAATACACCAGCTGCAACATTCAAATTGAGCTCTATAGACTGTAATGTTTTACTACTCTGGTTGAATCGTTCTAACATGACATTCCAAAATTCAGCAAAGATTCCTGTCTCTAGCCTTGTCATCTTGTCATGCAATCCACGGGCTGCACTACAACAATCAGCTTTTTGCTCGTTGTCCTCTGAAATATCAAGTAGTATGTCCATGATATCATTATAGCCTTTGATGAGAGCTCTGACTGCAGCTGCACGACAAGACCACCGAGTATCACTGAGTTTCTTGGGCATACAGATAATTGTATTATTTTCCTGTAACTTGTCATTAAGCTTTTTGTACCTTGCTGTGGATGATGTAAAGAAAACATACAATGCCTGAACCATATCAAAGAATGAAACTGCTTCACTACACGCAGCAGCTGCTTCTTTGCCAACCAAGTTGAGAGAATGTCCAAAGCAAGGAATAAATGTTGCAAACTGGTTAATCTGAAGTATTCTGCTCTGCATGCCCTGATATCGTCCTGACATGTTGCTGGCGTTGTCATATGATTGACCACGGCAGTCCACGATTTCAATCTCTACATCTTTCAGATATAACTGCAGTGCATTAGCCATGTCAACTCCCTTGTGTCCTGTAGACTCTAGAAAGGTAAAGAAGCGCTCGACTGGATGTGGTCCTTCCAAATAGCGTAGAACAACTGTTAGCTGGTCAATGTGAACATTATCCTCAGACGAGTCAACTGTTACAGAATAGTATTTTGCTGCCTTTACACGATCAACTAGAACGTCTAATACTTGTTGGCCCATGATTGCAATGAGTTCTTCACAAATACGAGATGACAGATAATTTGTGTGTCCTGTGCCTTTGTTAGCATGCATTTGAATATGTTGTGCCAGAAATTCATCATATTCTGCAATAAGCTCTAATAGTCCGAGGTAGTTGCCATTATGTGAAGAACCAAGTATTTGGTTGTCACCTCTAAATGCCAGCCCACGCACAGAAAGTAATTTGATGACACTGACGAGGCGCTGTAGTAATTTTACCCAATAGGTTGTCATCTCCTCAACTTGTTTTTGCATAGCAAGATCTACACGACCATTGGCATCGGCACGTTGTGCATAGCTTAGCACTGCACATGCATGACCTTTTGACTTTTCATGCTCAATAAGTCTTTCACTAGCGTGCTTCCAGTCATTGAAGCCATTATCAACAAGAGCTGTTGATGCTGGATTAAACAGCTTGCATTCAAAACAGTAGAGTCTGCCAGTAGTACCTGAATAGCACAACCATTTTCTTTCAATTCGTTCACCATTAGCCGATTTCCGATAGAACATGTCAACTGTGCATTGTCTGTTACTGTTAGAGTGAGATGATTTCACAAATCCATCTGCCCGCATTGTCTCCAGTTTGTCACGTTTGTGTATAACATTTCCCTTCCTGGTCCAGTACTCACGCATTTCATCTGTAGCTGGAATAGGCCATGCACCAATGTCACTTAACAGACCAGGATTTACAATGCCATTATTTATATGAACCTGACTTGTTGCCTCTATATCCATTTGACTTTCTTCAGTGTCATGTACTTCGACTTCTTTAAGTTCCCTGGATTTAGACCTATCTTCATTTGCTGCACATTGAGTAAACTGGCTTGAAGATGCAGAATATTCGACAATACTGTGTGTGCTTCCAGTCTGTTCATCTAGCTTGTCCTTCTTGAAGAATGTTGTGACCGGCGGTGTTTGTGACAGAACCTTTGTCAAGCGATCAGCTTCATCTTCTTTCTTTTTCCGTTTCTCATGCCCACTTAGATAAGTTCTTTTCATGATTGTTAATTCTGAAAAGAATTAAAGCATAATTTATTGTCTAGCGCAGTAAATCCAGCACAATCACCCTCACCTTGCTGCCATCGTTTGCATTCAGAATTTCAATATTTTACCATTTCATCCTCTTAAAGCTGACCAAAATTAATGAAAATAGAGGTGAATAGAGACCACTGGCTACCATAGTAAGGCAATGGTAGAATTAATGTTCCGGTTCCTATCTCATCATGAGGATTCCCGTTCTTGAAACATTAAACCACACGGTATAAAACCATTCCCTCAGTACTGAGCGTCTCAGTTCGCTGGCGAAGCTTGTCCAGAGCGCTATGCAGGTAGCCAATAGGCGCTCGATCACCTATTGTCAATCTGCCTACCTCTATCGACGACAGCTGCTGGTGAACTAAGACGCTCAGTACTGAGGGAATGGTTTTATACCGCTCAGAGGCCGGTCAGCCGGGTGTTGTTTAATGTTTCAAGAACGGGAATCCTGATGATGAGATAGGAACAGGAACATTAATTCTACCATTGCCTTACTATGGTAGCCAGTGGTCTCTAGTCACCTCTATTTTCATTAATTTTGGTCATCTTTAAACCCCGATGGTGACAATGGTGCGGAAAAAAATTAAAAAAGATATAGCCATTTTGACTTCCAACTAAATCATGGCCTCC
Source organism: Chaetoderma sp. LZ-2023a (assembly GCA_034401795.1). NCBI lineage: Eukaryota > Metazoa > Mollusca > Caudofoveata > Chaetodermatida > Chaetodermatidae > Chaetoderma > Chaetoderma sp. LZ-2023a. The sequence continues at coordinate 58,438,914 of CM067372.1, forward strand.
AAGAAGTAATCCCTGAACGTTTTTGAGGGAGCTTCCTGACTAGTCACCTTTTTCTTGGGGGGGGGGGGGGGGGTAGGTAATCAATGGCATCACAATGACTGTTGTATCTTCATTTCAAGATCCCCACGCAGTAAAACTGTTAAATATTTAAAAAGACCAATTTGACTGGAAGCTGTTAATTTAATTGGAAAGTATGCAACATCCTTAAAGACTTGCTCTATCTAGTCATTAATATTGATAGGGTTATGAGACCATGATGACCATCTGTTTTTCTGATCATGTTGGTGCCGCGCTTAAGACGGGTTAGAGTGTCTATAACAAAAATGTATTTCTTGGAGAGAATTCCGAGAGATGTATGTAATCAGAGATGGATTATTGCAAGGGTCTGTGGGGCTGCAACACTAAGGCCCGCTTAAGTGACCCAAAATTATCAAGCAAAATAATGTTTATAATATTTAACCCTTTGCACGTGTAATCTCAGTATCTCAATTTCATGGCATGAGGTAAGCTGCTGAATATGTAATTCTAATATTAGGCAGCAACAGCTTCCAGTCAAATTAGTTTCAAAATATTTGTTACGTTGTAAAGCATTTATTATAGTTGATCTGTCAGGGTGAAAAGGTATTAAAGTTTAATAATTTTAGCTTATCCATTATCAATGGCCAATGGGTACACATTCATTTAGTCGTGTGCTCCAACTATATAGGCTTAACCCAGCTTTGGGTATAACAGTAAATAATTTTATAACCACAAAAAAAACTTTGCAAACAGCATATACAGTATAATACAGAACCGATCAGAAAGAGAAATCTTTGATCCACGTACTACGTAGTCTACGCAAGTTACGCAACTGCAACAATAAAAACTTAAAATGTGTTAAATAACAATCAAAATATACTTTACTTACCTGCTATCAGCCTATCCTGCTATGAATAAAAGCTTATTCTGACGGATGATGATGCCTCATAACAATTTTGCCACGTCAGCGTTAAGCGTTTTGCTCATTACATAATGAAAATTACATCCGGTAATACTGAACAGCATTTCGCGGAAACTGGAAAGCATTAAACTCTAAATAAATAGTAGCTTAGAAATTGTATTGTAATATGAGTGTGGCCATTTGTGGGTGGCGGGGTGGGGGTGGTAGACTAATGAACCTAATTTTTAGGAAGAGCTTATTTCTGGTTATTTTTAATTTTCCATGAGCTTTAGTAATATGTAACTTATAATCTTATTTCAACATTTTATTTTTACTAGCATTGGGGGCCCCCTGACCACGGGCCCACGGCTGTTGTGGCATTTGGCCAGGTCAGCCCGCCAAGGTGCCCAGCCCGGCCCCCAGGGCCTCAAGAAATAACACTTAAATTTTTTAGGTGTCATGTTCGGGGGCCCTGGGCAAATCGGGGGCCCAGGGCACATGCCCCGTTTGCCCTGCCTATAGATCGGCCCTGGGAGTTGCTAGGGGTGGGGGGTGTTAAATTATTATGTTGTATTCACTTTCAAGGAAGGATAATAACAACGTCCATTATGGGCTTCATCCACATCTGTATACAATACAGATTACAGAAATAATAGTATATCGTTCGTTGTACACTACGAAATAATAGTATGACGTAAACTAAGAAATATTAGTATTGCGTCACAAAGGATTGCATATAGACAGTCATCAAATCTCAAAGAGTCCGACACGTATCAATTGTATGTCTTTGTAATTCTTTGCTATTTAACAGCAACAGCACCCAGTCAAATTAATTTCAAAATATTCAACAGCCTACTTGAGTAGTTCTGTGGAAATTGATAGGCTGGGTGTTCAGAGACCGATCCATCCCAACACGAGCGAGGTGTGGGTGGAGCTTAGCTAGAGACGGGCGGGGTAAAGCTAACCCCGGAAAGGTCCATTGGCAGCAGCACCTTTCAATCAAATCATTCTCAAAACAGTGAGCCGTTTTCATCAATAGTTTAATTGAAAACTAAGACGACCAGTTTCTGAGTGCGCGTAATTTGAAGTGAACACGTTTATCTAACAGGCATACCAGTAATATATGTCAGATGTCAGAACATGGGTTAAAGAATCAAAGTTAGATAACTATGCTGTCTGAAGTACGCAGGCGCGTAGCCAATAGGGTTCGGGGGTTCGAACGAATCACCCCACTTAACCAGTTCCGCTTTTCATTCAGTACAAGGGCCATATTTACCTCCAGAAATGCACGAGAAGCCATCTGAGAGAACTCAATTTGGAAAATTTTCTGGGGGAGGACCCTCAGACTTGGAACCATGTCCCACTTATCCAACATAAGAACCACGTACCCGATCTACCATGCTGCCTACGCCTCTGGTATGGTAGAGATTCCGCTGTTAAATATTAAAACCTATTTAACAGCAGTTGTGGAAAATTGCTTTTGCCACCCATATAAAATGGCAATAGCCGGATAGAGGAATCAACAAAGGAACTTGGTTCTGAAAATATAAAAAATAAATCTGCCCAAATTCTGGGGGTCCGCTAAAGATATGCTTAGCCCCCAACCTTTTTTCTAGGGGGGGGGAGGTTTAGCCCCCCCCCCCCCTAGTTGAATAGGTGTTTGCGCCCATGGCGAGGTGGGGGTCTGTGGGTGGGTGGTGGTTAAAGACAATTAAATTATACTTTCAAAGTTTTACAATAATGTTTTTCCAGTCAAATTATTTTCAAAATGTTCCGCGGCATATTGTTTACATCGTCAAATATTTGCAGGATACGATGTGATAAAAGCTTTTGGATGTTTTTCAAAACTTTTAGTTAGAGTCCAATGTTTAAAAAATATTAAATACAGTACGTAGGACATTTTCTCCAGTGAATTCGGTCTCCTAGCACCAATTACACACGTGCGCGCACGCACCCGCGCACGCACGTATGTACGTACGCACGCACGCACAATTGCACAAACCACGCCCCACCCCTCCACATAACCACCGCGTGCTTTGGAAGAGGAGTTAAGAGGTCGAGCAGGTCGAAGGGGGCAAGGCCGGGACGGATGGGGTGGGGGTGGTGGAGGAGTTGCCACTCCATTTTTTGTTATTGCAGTTGGGTGTGGGGGGGGGGGGCCAAAGAAATGAGTTTTCAACCGCACTTTTTGAGTGTCTAAACCAGAAATTCCATATTTAACCGACAACAATTTTTTGGTATGTCGATTATAACGCGCTGATATCATTGGTGGCCACCACCAAGTCTAATGGCGGGTTTGCTGTTGCTGGCGGGGTGGGTGGGTGTGGTGTGGTGTGATGGGTGCAGTAGTCAAGGACAAATTATATTTTCACCAGAATATTTTCTTATAGGCCTATATTGTTTACATCAGTGGCGCTGGAAAGAAATGTTGGTTGGGGAGTGGGTGGGGGAGTTATGCATTCATCGGGGTGGGGCCTCGCACGAATGTCCAAACGCAAATACTCACTGGGGAAATTTCCCGGGGCTGGGGTTGGGGTGGGTGGTGGTGGGGGCGGTAGGAATGTTGAAATCTATAGAGTTCTTAGACGGCATATCATGAATTTCTCGAGGAAAATAGATCTTAGAAAGAACCCTTTGAAAAAAATGCTTGTTTTTTGGAAGAGTAACTATTGCGTATGGGGTGGGGTGGGGGCATATGAGGATCTAGGCATGAGGTAATGACGAGAATTTTCTGCGGACGCCCATGCCCAGCCTGTATCCTCCAGGGCCCATCCTCAATAATAGCAACTTATAGCGTGTGCATTCACACTCTAATCTTAGACTCTAATCTTACGAAATTTGTGATTATTAGCTATGACCAGTTGTCCTTTATACCGTTATTTATAACTCAATTTAAAAAAGAAACTCCGTACTGTAAGGTAATCTTTATAGATACCGGTATGTTTGTCTGTAGCTCTAATTAAGCTAATAACTAAGTTAGCTGATATTTAAAGTTAAATCCTCACCTGTTACATTTCGACAGATAATCAGAATATGTCAATAAATCCCAATATGATACGGCGCTACCATGTATTATATTAAGATCAGGCAGCTAATTTAAGTAGAGAACCAGGCCTCATCCAAATAGACTGGAGCTGCTGCAGTAAAATGATCTCCAAGACAGTCAAAGATAGCTATCACGCTGTAACACGTGTAGCCTACATAACATCTGGCATCGAAGGATGGATGGACTGCGGACAGAATGTGAGACCTGTCAGTCTGACTCGAAGTGGTCATTGACAATAGGCCTAGTAATTAACAAGGATACCTGTAATAAATGTCAGGTGCCAGAAAGTTGAAGTGGGTAATGGAGGTTAGATAACGATCTGTATCAAGAACAGATTGTTTGTTATTTACGTTGACACGAGGCGCTGATTGTGGCTAAGGTCTCAACGCGCTTTGTATAAAGCACCACCTATATGGCTGCGGGTTTTGTTTTTGTTTTGCGAGATTCATAAAGTACCTCTGATTTCCTACTAAAAAAAATAAATTATTGAGGGATGGGGTTTGGGCCAACAACGTAGGCTACTACTACGACAACTACCACTACCACCACTACTGCACCGTCGGTAAGGTTGAGCGATATGACGTCACTAATTAGTTATCAATTGTCGATACACGTTTTAATCTAAATGACTATATATATATTCTATGATTTACTAAAAGTTTCAACAGATAAAAATATTAGTCGGCCTACTATATAACGATGCTAGAACTAATGTAACTAAAATTAATAACACTGCTAATTTTGATAAACATCATGTCCTGTAGGTCTACACTATTCAGTCGGTGTTCACACCAATCGGCCAGCTACAGTATCAAACTCAACTCTACAAAATGTCTAACAACAACACCCACCCCACCGACCTCTAGCGAGAGAATACATTAACTGGTCGTAGAATTACAAAGACAGTAATTTATGTTCGGTCTCAATCTCTAACCCCTATCGCGGGTCTCAGGCATCCACCAGACAGCCATTAAACTGTCAACGTCAAACTCCGCCTGTAAAAAGACGTTTTCATTCCACAAGAGGTCATGGGAAAGGTTTGTTGATCTCCGCCTCTGGTTATTTCCGCCCAGGCGGAAAAGGTCATACTTAGTGCGGAGGTGGCCAAATCTATGACCGGACATAGACATATATATATATACCTGTATTCATGCCTTCTGTATATTGCAATTGTTCTTGTTGGTATCACATATTTCTCCCAGACAGGCATATTTGTAGACAGGCACGACGAACCATCTCCCATCACAGTCACATCATCGCCAGATCTCTTTTGTAATTATTTTAGGACAGTGTATACGGATTCAGTAGGCCTAGTCAAGATTCAAAGGTAGTACGCTTGTAAACGACAAATTTATCCAAAGTGGTCGGTGTAGTGTTCTAGCCAGTATAGCTAGTACTTAATTAGAAGTAACGGTATGTAACTTCAACGAGGTAGACACAACTAGAACTTACTTAATACTGATACTTTAATAGATCAACTACTACACTGAATTATGACTATTGATACTTGTGTATAATATAAAGGTACGACTGTAACATATGCTTAATTGTACAATTGAGTAGAGCAGAGGTCAGTAGGTATGTACGGTACGACAATCACCAACTAACTGAGGTCCCTGGGAGATGCTGATACAGTGCCTGGTAATTAGGTGGGCCATCTCATGTTACCACAGGTTCAGGATAGGTGTACTTTGTTTTATGGGGAATGGATTTGTGCACGATACTACAGTCGGTTCATTTGCAGACCTTGAGAAGACTATTTGTGAAAATTGTTAAATATATATGTTATAGGCCTACGCCATGTTGGAATTGACAAAATGGCGGTAGGTGGACAAGGGAGGTAACTCATGTATAGTTAGCATTACTTGTGTATTACTGTACATGGAGTTGCTTCCCTTTATTTACGTCCATTTCTTGATACAAACAAGGAATTATGTTTTTAATGTAAAAGTAAATGGTGCCTACCGGGAGGCTACCTCCAAGGGTCTACAGGCACGTACGCAAACACCCACACATGTACGTACGCACACGTATCCACACAAGATCGCGCACACGTCAACGCACGCCTGACCCCCTGTACGCACGCACACACTCACTCACACAACTTTCTCAAGCCTGTGGGTAGGCTACGCCCGCCCGCATGTTGACACCTAAGTTTATTGTTGTAAACTATTGAATAATGATTTAGGCAATTTAATTGGTTAATGATTTATGTGTCCGTATCATATGTTTTAATTGAGAATTACGCTGTTGATTGAACGTACTGCAGGGATGTATTTTGATTTATTGTTGCTTACCGTTCAGCTATCAATGGTTAGATTTATCATTGTGTTTTAATGGATCAGATTGGATGGTCTAAATATTACGTTATATACACAATCTCTAAGGCATTCATTAATTGAACTTACGAATTGTTCACCTCGCCTAACACATTCTGAATATCTACTTGCACAGATATGGTTTGAAATCTGGTGGAAATGGAATCCATCCGATAGACACCTATTTACTACCCGCTGTCAGATCTGCTTCACTGATTGACCTCGCATGAAGGGAGATTTTGGCTATGTGTACTCAGAATGGAATTGATGTAATTTGTGTTGACGTATGTAACAAATTGGATGAATATTACTATTAATACTTGTCAGGTGGGACTCAGCTACGTGTTTCGGTAAGAGTTATTGTGGGCCACAACTTTGCTCATATTATGCTTAAAAAACACAGTACTGTGTGTGTGTGTGTGTGTGTGTGTGTGTGTGTGTGTGTGTGTTTAATTTTGAAGAGCGAAGTTGATGGCCTGAATAGTATGATAGCAGGATTTTATATTGTGTTGTGGGTTCCTTTGTTTTTTGTTTTTATGAGACACCGCTATTGTAGGGACCAATTTTTTCTCAATTATTCTCAAAAACGCATGATTAATTGCTTGAGTTTAATTTGACGAGTGAAATTGATGACCATGAACAATATCTTTGTCTCCAAACACTGGTGTTGACGAGTATTAGGGTTACTAGATGTATATTGATGTTGCGCCTCGGGTGTATGTAGGTCGGACACAATGAGATGCATATGTGTGTGATTGATGCATGGATGTGTGCCTACATGATGCATTGTAATGCATGATGTTAGCTGTTTCTCATGTCCTGACAAGGTAGGCCTATTTAGTGGAAGTAGCCTATTTCGTCCTGTTTGTTGATAACTATATTGATAAATATTTCTGTATGCGATTTGGAAGGTATGCTGGCCATTTTGAGGATGACACTAATGGTGAAATTTCTCAAAATGTCCAGTATGCTTTCAATCTGCATCAAGTGGTCACCTTGTCGGAATGCAGGAATCCTTTCATTTTTTCATTCTTTCAAAATTGTTTGTAACCGCCCGACACAGCCAGCTATGTGTCCCTCCAGATTTCTGGATGGGGACGGCTAATATGATTGTCTTACTGTACAGATGCATATTCACAGCAGATGGCTCAAAATAAAATTGTTAAAATCGAACTATGATGACCCGCGCTGCGCGAGAACTGTCGGCAACTCACTAGAGAATGTGTGTTCATGTCGCTTACGATTCGATTATAGCAACTATCGGGAACTACTTGCGCTGCCCGTTTCCAAGTCGTACGTGCGCTCACCTGGAAACGCAGCGTGAATTAACGGGTTATGTAATTATTTTGAAATGAACTTTCATATTTGCAATATATACACCTGTGCAAAAGTTAAGCACCAGCAAAAACAATAGAACGTAGAAACATGATGGTACAACTAGGCTGCCATACTTTTTGTCCCCGCGTTAGCTGACATAATTCCAAGTACGAAATGCACATGCATGCATGACTTCACGCCGCTTGATGTCCGAGCGTGGCGGGAAACAGCACACGTGTTCAGTTATGTAAAAGTCCAGTTTGAGGTGTAGAACATTACATACAGATTTAGGCGACAAGATTAGGAATTTTGTGTTCATGACCGTGGTTTATTTGTACAGAGAGAATTAGCTCTTGATTGTGAACCGCTATGGCAAGACGAAGGTTAAGTGATCGTGTGAAATGGCAAATCATAGGCATGCATACCACTGGTATGTCATGCAGAGAGATTGGCAGACAGCTGAACATTAACCATACTGTAATCAGTCGTTTGATTGCAAAACATGGGCAAACTAACGAGGTGAAGGACAGGCCTAGATCTGGAAGACCGAAGAAGACTACTGCCCGTGATGATCGAGCCCTAGTACGCCTTGTTAGGAGATCTCCATTCACCAACAGCAGAGTGCTCAGCCAGTAATGGGAAACGCGCAATAGAGTGTCAATGTCTACCGTCAAAAGGAGACTGTATGCTGCTGGCATGAAAGCTAGGAGACCTGTCAGACGTCATCTCCTCACTGCACACCACAAAGAGGAGCGTCTGAGGTGGTGCAACGAAAGAAGACACTGGAACATGAGATCCTGGAGACGGGTACACTGGTCCGATGAAAGTCGGTTCCTGCTTCATGCCACAGATGGTCGAACTCGTGTATGGAGGTCCAGACGCACGGCGTACGACCAACGTAACATCATGGAAGAAGTTCCATTTGGTGGAGGTTCCGTTATGATATGGGGGTGCATCTCATTTGATTGTAAGCTGGATCTGTTGACTGTACCTGGAACACTAAATGGACAAAGATATCAAGATTCCATACTGAATAGAGTTGTGGTCCCTCATGTTGTAAATCATGCACCTGGAACCCACCCTATATTCATGGATGACAACGCCCGACCACATCGTGCTAGAGCTGTGCATGAATACCTCCGCCAGAATGCCATCGAAACCCTACCATGGCCAGCAAGGAGCCCTGACATGAACCCGATTGAGCATATCTGGGACATTCTGGGAAACATGGTGAGAAGGAGGGATCCTCCTGTGCAGAACCTACAGGAATTAACAGACGCACTCCATCTTGAATGGCAACGAATACCACAATGGCGTATCAGTCGGTTGGTGACCAGCATGAGACGTCGTGTCCAGGCCGTCATCCAGGCACAAGGTGGATATACCCGGTATTAATAATGACAGTCTCAAACTCGTGCACAGATGTTAAACTTCATTTTCAGACACCATTAATGACAATCTAGCCACGTGTGTCAACTGTAGGGCAATAGTTGTCAGTTGTGTCAACGTAACCATATTCAGGCCTCGTTTTCAAGTTCAAACAAAAACATACAGTGTTTCCCCACCATCATAATCAGCATTCCTCTAGTTGCATTATTACCTCTTGCACTAAGATGGATGGGTACATAAATGTTTATGCTATTGCTTTCTTCATAGCACATGAATATACCCTCGCATGTGCGTAAAAATAGGGTGGTGCTTAACTTTTGCACAGGTGTATATGTTTGTTGTGCATTATCTCCTTAAAGATGTGTATATGCCTATTGTATCCCATGTATCCAAGCGATCATTAGATAATCTGTTGGTGTAGTTCGGATCGACCGATCGGATACCGGCCGTACCAGCTAAGCTGGGTACGAGCCGCCCGTCCTGGATTCGTTTCCTGAACTCGCCCCTCTGGGTAGAGCTATAAGCGTATATAGGCCTATGGGAGAGATAGCGTTCGTTAAGGCGCATGATGCGCATGCGCGCGCCAGGACGCTGTTTATATGGAGCGCGTAGTTACGACCTAGATAGGATGGCGCCCTGTCATCCTTATTGATTGCCTGTTCCCGTTAAATCTGGCATTAATCAAGACCAGAAGTCAACGGGCTTTTTAAATCTGTAAACCATTTCAAAATCGGTTGAGAAATGGCTGAGTTATCCAGGGAAAACTCTTCATGATTATCTTCAAAATATTGCCGTGACGTCATAACCACGGGGACGCAAAACTTCTAGAATGTTCTAGAACGTTCGACTGCGCTATTATTAGCTGCGCGCTGATTGGCTGTTGCTCGAACGATGATTGGATAGAACCTGCTCATGTGATGTCACGAGTAGTATAAAATGAGAAGCGATCCAGTGATCAGGAGCAGAGGCCTGCAAGGAGACTGAAACTCTAGACCACTTCTTCCTACGGTGCACTGAATATGCAGACATTAGAAAGGAACTTGTCAATACGCTGAGAAAGGGAAACTTCAATCTTGACCCTGTAGAAGACATTATAGCGATGCGTGACCGACAGATCAACCACGAATTAATCAAGTTCGTGCTTGCATCGGACAAACGCATCACATAATCAGAACACATTTTGATTAGCCCGAGACACCACCCGAAACAACAACTGAGACAACCCTCGTGAGGTGTCAGGTTCGAGGAGAAACGCAAATCACTTCCCCTAGGCGCATGAGGTGTCAGGTCCAAGGGGAATCGCATCACACTTTTTCCCCTAGGCGCATGAGGTGTCAGGTCCGAGGGGAAATACGTGTAAGCGAATGATTTGCTGTGTGCATGGCCTATATAGTATGTTATTTGTGATGTCAAAAAAGCAAACACGTGAGACAGCGCAAGAAGCACTCTTCTGCGGCCTCTACGACCCAGGCCTGTCCTGCGGCATTTACTGCCTTCCAATCCCCGGCCTCTCCTGAAGCATTTACTGCCTTCCCACCATCGACCTCTACGGCCATTGCGGCATTTACTGCCACCCCACCACCGACCCCTATGGTCACTGCAGCATTTACAGCCTCACCACCCTCGTGATGTGTCAGGTCCGAGGAGAAACGCAAATCACTTCTCCTAGGTGCATGAGGTGTCAGGTCCGAGGGGAATCGCATCACACTTTTTCCCCTAGGCGCATGAGGTGTCAGGTCCGAGGGGAAATACATGTAAGCGAATGATTTGCTGTGTGCATGGCCTATATAGTATGTTATTTGTGATGTCATTCTATGAATTGTTATTAAAATCTTGAAAACTTTTTATCTGGCTTGACTTCTCCACTTAAGGATCGTGACATTGTCATGAATTGATGACCCAGAGTATGTGAGTACATGCCCCAAAACACCTGTCCACACTGTCTGTTTTCTCCTTCTTTTTCTTTCAGCATTGTTCCCCTCCTTTTCTTTCAGAGCCAGAGCTGGAGCTGGAGCTAAAATGCAGCAACGAACACAACAATGACAGACGGGCAGAAAGACAGATGGAGGACTGGAATGGACAACAGAACAACAGATGGGCCTGCCTGCTGGCGGACCGCGAGGGATATGGACGTGTGTCCATCTCATTCGTGGCCCGTAGGCAGGTATGCTTGTCTGTCGAACGGACTGACAAACCAATCAACAAATGGACAGACTGACGGACAACTCTGGGCACAGCAAGCTGCTGGAATACGCTTAAGCAATGTACTTGGCCCCACTTGCTCAGTCTTCTCGGATGGGACTTTAAATTGAGGTCCCGTCATACAGTGCCATCACTGTGTGAACGTGAGCTAGGGTTAGGTAGGCAAGAAATTTCGGCATAATCAAAGTAAAGCGGATGCTGAATGGATTCGTCCTCGGATGGAACCACGCAACATACGGATTACAAAATCAAAACAAAATTGCTAGAATTAGATTCTTTCGGAACTTTCGATGGGACTATGGAGGGATGCAACCCGGATGACTGATCGAGTTCGTCCTCGGACGGACACAGTCACCATATGGGCTACCTAATCAATCAAAATCAAACAAGTGCACGCTGGTGCCTGCTCGGATGATGCCCAGAAGAGCAAATGGGTTCCAGGACCCGAAAGACCCCACACCCCAACCTCCCCACTCCCCCCCAAAGGGGCCGGGAGGTCTCTGACCTAACCCCCCCATGGGTACATCAGGTCATAAGACCGTACGCATCTACTCCCTCCCCCCCCCCGACCCAGCACCTACCCCATCCCTTCCCCACCCCCGTTAGGTCCAGGTTAGGCCATCCCCATCACCCACGCCCAAGCATGAGGAGCAACAGAAAAGCCATGGACAAGAACAGCAACATGAGACAAAATCGAGAGACAACGATCAACACACACACACACACACACACACACACACACACACACACACACACACACACACACACACACACACACACACACACACACACACACACACAGAGACACAAGCTAATGCACAAACCGACGTCACAAGAATTCACAAGAATTCAACAGAAACCATAAAGGCCAGGCGTGAGTCTAGACCCTAGCATTGGGAACTAGCATATAAACGCCTTAAATATTACAACACACACAGTGATCAGGAGTGTCCTCGGCAAGGGGCCGAACAGGTTGGACCTGTACTAGCTACTATCGACAGATATTACACATATGACTTCAGTTTCCATCGCGTTCCCGTAGCTACCAGTAGCCAACCCACCTCAGTAAAAGCAATTTGGTAGACTCCCTATTTACGGGAGCAATTTGGAACTTTCTATTTATTGTTCATGAATATCAACATCTCCTTCGGAACACAAATTTGCGGTGAGGCCTTTACGGCGTGAATATGTGAGTCTACAGATGTAGAGGCAGGATGTTCTTTGATGGATGACTCGCCGGATCTGCCGGCCATGCCTAAAAGTGGTATTTCAATTGTTGCCGCACTTACATCATGTCGGTTCTTTCAAATTTCGACTGCAGCAAGTAAACTCTGCCCAGTGCGTCTTCAGAGCTGGTTGACGTACCCAGCACTGTGAAGCTTTGTTTTGTATCTTCGTTTGCATCTGACAATCCCCGCTTATGACGGGTTGTTTACACCTTCCATCCGTGCCATCGGTGTATGGGAACTTTCTTCACCACATAGTACTATCATATCTTTTACTGACTGCTCGTTAGACATTCTATTAGGCCTACAGCACTAAGCGATGCACTCCCACCGTGAGTTTTCTTGCGGAGGTCTTGTTTGCGGAAAACAGCTTGCAGGAACCAAGCTGCGGGAACTTTCCAGCTTCCGGAGAGCATATCATCTCATGTCGACTACGGATCTACGTCTCAATTTCAGTAACACGGTAGCCTACCTTAGGAATGACTACCAAGTATTCAAGTAACTATACTTCACAGTATAATTATTTCTCTATATAGGTTTTGTTAATTATATTGTATCTGCAAAAACGGCCCCGATGACTAAAAGGAACCATAGCGGTCTTAGGACCGATAGTTATTATTTCTGTATTTGTTAATAATTATTATCATTTTCCTCAATGTGTTGCTAACTGCATTATAGTAGGTTCGTTAACCTTTACTAAAATATATATCTTAATCATTTGACACCGTTTTGTTTGTTCTGGTTAGATTATGTATATATATATGGCCAGTGGCCATCCGTTCATATGTTTTGCTTATTTATAGAAAATATAGGACTGCAGTGCATGTAGGAAACACTATACAGTAACACATATGCAGCACTTTCTCCCACCACCAACAATTTTTCACAGAGGTCGCTGTCCGTGCTATAACTCTGTTTAGCCCGGCATGCTACCGACTAACCTTTTCTATTCAGCTCGATAGGATAGGTTCAAAACGATTAGAGACACTGTCTTCATTACATACTGTGTAATATATTCTCTTCTCTTCTAGTCCAGTCAATCTAGGCCAAAAATATTTTAACCCGGAACATATTGCAACAGAATTTTTTTACCTCGGCCAGTGTATAGGGGGCCATCATGTACAACATATCAAAAGTCCTCCAAAATTCCAATATGGGAAAGGGTAAAATTTGCATAATTATTACCAGATTTGGGCCATTTCACCTGAAAAATCCATTTTTCTTTATTTCTTTAAAACCGGTATGTAATATATGTGTGACTGGGTATTTTTGGACTTTTTTAGTAATAAATGAATACGATTGACATATTCTCCACAAATTAAATGTATTGTGTTATGCCACTTGCATGAATTTACCTAATACCATCATTGGTATTGATACAATACATTTTATATTTTATTATGTCACGGTATTGTGTGTTTCTAAGCTAAGCTAAGATGAAATAGTATGGCATAGGTACCTGGTTTCTACTAATTTCATCTTGCATCAATTATCCAAGTCATCTTCCTCAATGAGCGTTATTGAATTCGAGCAACTGAGACCCTTACAGTCTTCGCAGGTGGATGTGCAGCTGAGCCCATGTTTTCTACAGGTGCATCTCTTTGATTCACAGCCAGTTTTGCAGCTGCATCTAAATGAATACAGTAAATCGTCAGGTGCTGCCAGCATGTCAGTCTTAACAGGCAGCATTTGGTGGTTGAGAACTTTCCAGCCCCATTCTGTTGGATCCATATCTCCAGCATCTCCTCTCCAAACTTGAATTTGGTAGTACACGCGAAGACTGTGAAACTTTGCGGATGCAGGTGTTGGTGGTAAATATCGTGCTTCAACATACTTGGAACTTTTTGCAACCTTCTCCCTGAATCGCTTGTACCGCAAAGCAACTAGACTATCCATTGAAGTGCCATTGTATAGAATAAGCATTGCCTTCTCACCTGCTTTTATCACGTCATCTTTATTCGCATTACTCATTGTAAACACTTCAGCAATTTGAGAGAGTTCTTTGCAGCACTGGATTTTGCTAAGGGTTGCAGATTTTCCAATTCCATAAAGCCTAGATGTTGAGTCACAGCCAAGGATAGCATGGATAAATAACAGCTGTGAGCACAAACAGAACCCCGAGTTTTTCCTTTGCCATTTTGATATTCCACAGTCGGGGTTTCTATGCATTTTGCTTTGGCTCTGGTCTGAAAAATAGCTGACAGCCATTCATATCAGTATGGTATAGAAGCAACACCAGTAGGTCGGTATCGTCTCCAACAGGAGCAGTATTTGTTGACTTTGAAGCCAAGATAGCCGTTTGCGTAATTAAGACATCAGCATCACCGCTTGCCTTTATCGTTAAGCATCCAGCCTGTTCGAGAGATGAACTTAAGATTGATATGAACCAATGTTTGTTCTGCTTGTTACTAAGAAAATCAGGCTTACTCAGAGTTACAACTGTTTGCGGAGTCAGTACAACAGTTGCGCCTGATCCACGAGTTCACCTCTTATGTGTTACATCTTTTATGTCTGAGCCTTGGTCATAACCATCAAAAACTACTGTAGCCTTTCCATATTTGCTTATGCAATATTTTACATATCTTTGACAAACATTTGCAAATGTCTCTCCACGCTGCCATGGAACACGGTCTAATAGAGCTCCTCCATCAAGCACATAGTGGACAGAATCTGGAAGGACTGCATCTTCATTTTGAATTAATTTCCACAATGCATCAGCATGTGCCGGCTTATTTGCTTCCCATGGAAGAGATGAATTATCAAAGAGTGCGGGCGGATGAGTGCACAACTCATACTCAAAATAAGATGCTGGATTCCCTTTTGATCCATTTGTAGCAATTAAACTGAGTCTTTGAAATAGGAGTTGTGGATCAATTTGTACACATTCATCATCAATCTTGAGAGATGTTTTGGATGCTAAGGTAATAGCTTGTCTCTTTCTCTGGAACGAAATGCTTGATACACATTGGCCACACATCGAATTAATAATTGATTCTCCAATATCTTTAGCATCGTCAACATTGACTGATTCATGTGCAGACAATCCACTAACAAGTCCTCTAAGAGAAGGGTCTGGTCCAAATGGATTCAGTTCACTAAGGATTTTGAGAATTTTGTAAGTATCATCCATATCACGCTTTATTCGAGATTGTGTGGAATATTTGTGTTGTTCACTTGAATCACAGTTTACCCCCAGAGAGCTCTTGCATTGCATTACACACATCTGCACATGCGGGCATAGACAACAACCAAACAAGACGCTGAAGTTCTGTCATTCCACGACCTCGTGTTAGACCACCACTTGACTTTACACTTCTCATAAAGACCTGCTCAATAACTAGATCAGTAGATAACCCTGCCCAATACCTATCACTTCGATGAATGACATGATGACCATTGAGGAAGCTGGTGTGTATATCTGGATGACTTTCAGGTATTTCTAACATCTTTTGTAAATATACATATGCAGACTTGGCGTACAGATTATGCCCAGCGGCTGCAAAATATGGAAGCATCTCACGAACGGTCTGAAGGTGCATGTTCCAATCACCAGTTCGTTCTGCCTTAATGAATTTGTGCAGAATGTCAACCAACTCCATATACAAAAGCCAGAGTCGTGCAGTCCTCTTATCTTTCATGACCACCTTCTCCGAGTCTAGTTTGTCCTTGACATCATGTAATGCATTTTCCGAGGACAATCTTGTAGCTACATACGGATTTTTGATAATGTCATCATAGAGCTCTCCAACTTTAACCAGACTTTTATTTAGGGAACTTTCAATCGTTTCATGTCCTGCAACATTATCATCATTGTCAAACAATTCTTTTGAATGCATTGCAGCGGAATATTCTACTGTGTCAACTTCAGCATCTTCAATTGTAGGTAGTGGTAGGTTGTATGCATTTGCAATCAAGATTGTACTGAGAGAAGCAAAAACCATGAGGTGTCCTCGAACTGCTCGAGAAATTGCCTTTCCACTAAGAATGTGTTTGACAGCATTCTCAGCGTAGACTACCTCTAGAATAGGCGCAAGACCGCTTCCTGCCATTAAGTGACCAATGCAGCCAAGGAAGCTCATATCCATATGAAGACCTCCGAGTCTTAGAATAATTTGCTTTAATGGACTCCAGCTCGGCTCAATCTCTATGATAGTCATAGCTTTCCAAAATAAGGGCTGATCAAATGTAATCACGGGTGCAACATGGTATCGGTTTGCCTGTTCACAAACATAAGTCAAAGTGGAAAAGATGCAGGTCATGTTACTTGGCTCTAGATCTTTCATCGGAAGGAAAATAACAGACGATTTACCTGGATAAACTCCTTGGTGAACAGTTTGCATCATGCCAGACCATGACTGTCTCGTTGAACGCAGAAACAAAGAGAAATCCCAGAGGATGTCAATGGCAGCTGTTGGGTCTGTTTGTTCCATCGCAGTTAACTACTTAAAGGTCAATGGGAAGTTCCTGGTATGCTGAGACTCAAAGTTCCTGATACAGATCTTGCCAACTTGCTTGATATCTTCAGATGTTACATTTATCCTTGGAATAAGTTTGCACGAAAGGTTTCCTGGTGTAACAGATGCAATGATTCCCATTCCATGAAATGTATTATGCCCATCTATTGTGCAAATATTGTGATCCACATTGTCGGCAACAAAGTGAATGAACTCGCCTGATAATGGCTGTGGTAGATCTCCACCATGAAGTGATGCACTGTGCTCAAACCTCTGTATCTCCGCGTATGAACATCCAAATCCGTGCTTGTACAAGGTGTCAACAATAAATCTAGATCCAAATTTATGGTGCATCTCACATGACAGCCCGAACTGCAAAGGTGCCAAAATAACTCTAGGACGAGTTCCTTGCATAATAGCCTGTCCAACTGATGCCTGTTTCATTTCTGTGTCTTTTCCAGTAAACAAAATCCGCAATAATTCCCGCAGTGTCTCTGGTAAATAATTCAATGCCTTTACTGGGTCGCTCATTTGCTCCCTTGATGGATAGCTTTCAGATGATGTGCATGAATCAATTAACTTAATATCGTGTCTAAGCAGTTTGGCAGCTGTCTGGATGATTAGCATGCTCTCTGATTTGGAATCCTTTCTCTTCTGTTCCTTATAGAAGTCAGTCAAAATAGTAGATGCTTTAGAACGAAAGGTAACAACGTTTGGCTTACCATTCACAGTGCTAATAAATATTTCATCGCCATAATTATCTTTTATTTTATCCTGCATGTATTTTGTACTGTATGCTTTATTCTCTTTATCATCGAGATACTCTTGCATTTTATTAACGAGGTCGTGCAGGGTCAGCTGCTCATCATCATTATTTTCAAGAAATGCCATTGTCGCACTAAATGCTCTTACTCTGTCCAAGTCTTCTGGCCTTCCATGTTTTTGGGATGAGCAAGATGAGTGCAGCTGAGGGATATTTTTCATGGTTCGAAAATTTACGCTGCAGCTTTGATGGTATACTGCATTGACAACGCATAAATCCGGCGTGAAGGCAAGCCGCCCAGCTACAAGTTTGCCCCATTCGTCTTTTCTCTGCTCACAGGCCTCGGCGATACTACATTGAAAGTCATGAGTACTTACTGGATAAATATCATAGCCACGTTTCTCTCCATCTTGAATCTTTGCAGGGTATCCGCATAGCAAACAATGTTCACTAAAATTGAATGTTGGACTTTCTGAACGGAGTGTTCGCATGGGTGGCGGAGATTGTTCAATTTTCTCTGCGTCACTGGCAATCCGCTTGGGATCAATGAACTCCCGTCGACATTTTACATGAACCCTCTGTCCTACTTCAGCTATGACATCGCTTTCACGGGCTCTGCTAGCATTGTTAATACCGTCACAGCCTTTAACTCGAAGCTTAACAGTTTGTGAGCCATTTTCTAGACTCTGGTTACAAATAACGCATGTATCTAAATCCATGTCCATATTGTGATTGAATTGTATAGAAATTTATTCAAATTGTGAGATAAAAGTGAAATTTAAAATGCAATTTATTTTAGATAAAATTTTAAAAGCGAAAAACAAAATTAAACTTACTTTAAATATAATTTTTTTTAATTACCCCGGCCCTGTGCATACAACCATATTTAATCTGTGGTTTGGAGAATTTGTACAAGTGGTTCAAGGCAATATTGCCAATTGCAGGTACGGGAAGTTTCATTATTCGGATAATGGCGGTAGCTAAATATGCGAATTTACCCACTTTCCCATCGAGGGATTTTGGAGGACTTTTGATATGTGACACCTGGCAGTCCCATGAATGCCGCAGAAAAGAAATAAATTCTGTTGCAATTTGTTCTAGGTTAATTTGTAGTTTTACTGGACTATTCCGGGAGTGCAATAATCTAGCCCCGCACTCCGGTAAGACTCATAAGTAAGATTTTGTCTCTCTTCGTGCTCCACTCAGCCTTGTGGCTTCTTAATTGTTTGGATGTCCCTATCAGCACCATGGGCTGATCCGACTCTGGGAAACTATTGGGGTTTCCGAGCGGTGATGGCCAGGGTGTGGTGTCACATACACCTTCCCACGTATCTCCGGATACTTAGTAGTTAGCACTTTAAGCCAATGTAGGAAAGCACTGCGAAAACATATGTATTAATTATTTTTTTTTTTACTGAACAATCCTTCCACACCGCAGTGCAAAACCGGGCAACTTGTATATAAACCTAACGAGAGGTAAAATGGTTAGTTCCATAGGACCCGGTGACGGGCGAGATACGTACCCCCACCGAATTCCGTTAAAATGTCTGGGCACGATATTTAGATCTGCCACGCCCCTGCGGGAAGGACATTTGAGGTGGGTATTCGTCTCTCTTACCCCCACCATAACGATAGAGCAATGCTTAATATAATGCTTTCGTGAAATGTAACCCATGTCTTGTAATGTTTTATGTGGTTATGGGCCGGGATGTCCGGATTCTTATCCAGTTCGGAGATCTTGTTACGTAACATGTATGAGTGCTGTCTTTAGTATTGATGTCTTAGGGCATCTGTTCTCCGTAACAGCCATGTCTAATAGCTAGGTAGATATCAGCCAGTTGCGGCCTAAAATAGCAGAAGGCTCGCATTAATAAAGCGGCAACTACTAATTCAGCATACCAAGAATCACATAAGACGGTAACGAGGGAATCCATTAGGAATTCCCCATCCCATCTTCACGTAAAACAGTACGCACTCCTATAGTCATAATCTCGCTAGGTATGGTCTTTTCTCTCTAAAAGCATTTTTGATTGAAATATTAGAGTAGGCCCATTTTTGCCTACTACTGTTTTCCCGCTTTAAGCAGTGGCGACACCTTCCCGAGACGAAGGCCCGCGCGAGGCACTTGCCTCTCGCAAGGATTCAGCGACGACGGTCCATGCCAGGATAATACTCCTCACCCAAACTAGCACTAGGAGTAGTGCCCGCCTGAGGCACATCACTTTTCGTCTGATATAACCTTCTTCCTTTCAGCTTAGAAGTATAATAACTTATATTAAGTTAAATAGTTAAGTCTCGTGTACGGGAGCCTCCCTTGCGGGGATGCCTCTGCGGACCTACGGGTCTGTGTGGTACCTCCGGGAGCCCCATGTTTAGAAGTTCATCTACTAAATTGTCTCTATGTCTCGTATTTTCGTATGCTCTTATTGTAGTTTTATCTAGCATATTTTTAGTTGTTTAGGTAAACTCATTGTATAGACATATTTTTAGGTCACCAAATCAAATCTTGTAAGTCCATAAATCACGAAATTGCTATGGACAGGCATACTGGTGACACAAACTCGTGGGATGAGACAGTTGTGTTTACTGTTAGCGACAATGGTCGCACGGCCCCACCGGAACGATTGAGTTCCACCGGCCTTAGGAGCCAGTTTTTGTTTCCCACAGGGCAGTCTCGTACAAGGTCCGTCACCCCGAGACCGGATGCTAACCAGCGTCATCACTCGGCGAGTCGACATGACACACCGGAACAGCCCGTTACTACCCAGCGAGCTACATTCCGCATCTTGCCACAAACACACATGTTATACAGAAAAAGGATAGTTTCCTTTCCTACGTTAATTATGTATTTTTCTTTTGCTACTTGCTTTAAATTGTAGATCATACCTCTTTCTAATACGCAGCCTAATAATCAATGATGGTTGAGGTTAATAAAACTATGCTCATGTATATAATCGTTCAGCAAAAACACTGGAATTAAAAATAAATAGAAAAAGCGTGTACGAGACGTTCCGGAACGTTCAACACAGCAGGGCAGTGAATTGAAATATAATGATATCAAGAGTTAACCATGGAATATGCCTCTCAACTTTAATCAAGCTACAGTTCTTATTAACGGAGGAGCAGCGATTTTAAAATTTTAAGAGCGTAGCCCGTACTAATTACAAGCAGGGAAGTGAATCGAACATCGGACTCTTTTACAGGTGTGGGTAGGCCTACATATTCCTAGAATTGTAGTCTGAAGTTTCAGCGAGATTGGATGAAAACCGAATGAGGAGTAGCCTAGGAAAAAGAACAAGAACATGACCGACCTTTAGAGATCCATTCCGGATCTAAAGGTTATCCGCTAAAATAGTTTTGATTTTCCAATGATTTTCATTACAGAGATAGTAAATATAATAGTATGCGAAAAGACTACGTTCAATGTATGTCGACAAATGTCGACGTCATTTAGTGACGTCATTTTATAGTAGCGTCAGTTGATGTTACGTCATGTGCTTGTGCCTTCAGATCCTTGATTGCCAGATCTGATCCATGAATTATGAGACTGTGCTAGCTTGAATTAAATAATCTTCTGCCAATTTTATTTAATTTTCTCATTTGCTGGCCATAAAAAGACGATAAAATTTACCGCTAATGACTGACTGTTATCCATCAGTTTCTGTGTACTGATTGGCTACATCAGATAATTCAGTTGCTGACAATCGTAATTACACTCATATCGATATTAACTGGCTTGCGATTGACGCCAACCGATCGTAGAAGTAGAACATGCTCTACTCCAGCGATTAGAGAGTTTTTGGACGGAGATTGAGGGCGATCGACGGTAAAGTACGTACCGCTCAAGTCAAAAGCAGGTACGCTCAAGTCAAACCTGTCGGAGACTAAATCAGACGCTGGGAGTTGCCGATAGTTGCTGGAAAATCCAGCGGCGACTAGTTGAGTCGCAGTGCAAGGTCGGCCTGACCGCAAATTTATTCTCCCGTTTCTGTCCATTTTTTCTTCATTCACTTACGGAGACAGTTCGAGATTTATCACCAAACAAGTCAAGCGTAGTTTCGCTCTAATGAGTTTAAATGACGTTTTCTGAGAGCTGTCTCGATGTAAGTTTCAATTTGCCACGTCATGGTGTTTTAATGCAGGCGGACATTCAGCTATTTTTACTTTTTGACAGAAATGACCAAGCAATGACATACACCTTTCAACCATGCAGACCAGATGCGGGTAATGTTAAAGAGAGCTTCTGTTGATTATGAAAGAAACTGGTTGTACTGGACGCTGTTGTTATCTATTCAACAATGTAGTTTTGCCATTTAGTTCTGGAAAAGTCAGTAATTTGCCTTTATTGATTGCTTGCGTTTTCAGCGATGAAAGGCTTATAGATGTTGGTCTGCTAATACGATATGTTAGGCCTACTTGAAGTATTTAGCTTAAGCCAGAAAAATGTGCCGAATTATCATTTGTGTAAATTAGTGATAATATCTGTATTTTATTAATAGCTCAGGCATGCGCTATTTAGGCCTACCGACTTCGCGCAATCGTGGTTCCTATACACTGTAACCCTCTCAATCCAAGAAATTAAACCATTTTGATTAGTTATCAAGACGGTACCATACTTTCCATACGCGTGCGCAGCTAATATGTCCTCCAGCGCGCATTCTCACACACGCTCACGTTCGCTTGCACTACTGCACGTGCAACGCATGCACGCTCATTTGCCCGCCCGCGCGTACATCCACGCACGCACACGGCCACGCCTCACCTTTACTCACCCGCGCACACGTCAATTGACGTAATAAATATAATTTGATTTTATGTTCTTGCATTGTGATTTGTGTTAACAACAACTAATGGTAAACGAATTGTAAATTTATTAGGAAATTCGGATCATCTTTAGTTTCGACTTGCGCCTAGTATGGGTCTGTCTGTCTTTCCTGTTGTCTGTCCTGCTGTGTGTCTGTCCTGCGGTCTGTCTGTCTGTCTGTCTGTTGACATTTCTGACAAGGCTGTCTAGGTCCCAATTAGTGTTATAGTTCTTAAACTCTAAAATTGTTGCTTTATATAATTAAATAAATAAATACTTTTCTTTATTGCTGCAAACCAATGTTTGGAGCACATTGACACTGAATATTTTAGAGTTTTTACTTAATTAGGTTCACAGTTATACCATTAAGTGCCCATGTACACATTATAATACCTATACATAACCTTCGTGTGCGCGCGTGCGTGAGTTTGCCTGTGGCCAAGGGGTTGTGTTTGGCTAATTGTGTGCGGATGTGGCTATCAGAAACATCCATAGGCACAATGTTGAATATATTGTTCCAATATTAAAAAAACTATGTCAAATTTCTAATTTATTCACGCCCATTTCTGGATCCAGACCATAGAGTTATCTATACTACCATAGAGTTTTTCTATACTAGCATAACTACCTCTCATTCGTATCTCGCGAGATCTCCTTCGATTCGAGATCGAGAAAAGTATCTCGTATGTATTGAGTAGCCATTGGCGTAGTGATTTCCACCAGAATATGGTGGTGGGGGAGAATTGAAACTTAAAAGGACACGAACGCTACTCTCCCCATACCAAACAATATTAATTCACGTAAAACGAGATGATATAAAGCCTATAGTAGTCTGTATGACAAGTAGTTAACAGAAAAATAGTCCCTCTGAATTCGTCGTGAAATTCAGATCTGTCGCACACAAAATTAGGTCAAGAATTTTCTGATGTTGCGTGGATATTGATACCACATGAACCACTGGGTGGATCAAGTCCATTTTAATGTAGTGATACAGAGGTTAAGATGATACCAAAATCAACACGATCCATAGTGTTCCTTTCGCAGGCCGCTACGGAGATGGGCTGGGTCCCTATATGTATAGTCGCCAAAGTGGAGTCTGTGTAACAGTCTAGTCGTGGTGACGTAATAAGATGGCCGGTCAATTCATTAGAGGTGTATTCTCGTTAAAATCGCGCCTCTATTTTTAAATTGAACTACCTCTATGTCAATATAACTATCTCTATGATACAGACAAGCATTTGGAAATGAATGGTGGAATAGGGGGAGGTAACCTCTTATGGGTAGTTTCTGCATCGTGTATTGAGATTATATTGCATTCCCTTGAGATGTGTGAAAAGGAAATAAATATTCAAGAGATCAAAATAAAGTGTGTTGATTGGCTAGTAGTTGTTGTACGCCCGGTACACCACCGAACAGAACAAAATTGGCTATTGGAATGACAGAGCCAGCCATTTCAGTGGTAAATTAAAAAAAAATAGTTTTCTCACGGAAAAACTCGGTAAGCCCATGCACATAGGTCTATTTCATGTTTTTTCTGTGAAAATAATGTGCACTCTCACGCGGACAGAGGCACAGAGCCGATCGCAATATCCTCTTCTTCTTACGGGGTGTGGGGGGGGGGGGGGTGCAAGGGTAACTATACAGGAAGGACGTTGTATATTTTTATAGTAAATGACAAAATGATGAAGTGAAAACCCACCACAACAAATAATATTCTTCTCGATTACGTTATAGGAAACAGCAAATTCATTGAAAAGATAAGGGGAAATTTTGATCCAATTATAGCAGATATCCACTGTGTACTAAATATGGGAATCCAAGTTATAATAATAATAATAATAATAATAATAATAATAAGAAGAAGAAGAAGAAGAAGAAGAAGAAGAAGAAGAAGAAGAAGAAGAAGAAGAAGAAGAAGGTGAAGAAGAAGAAGAAGAATTAGAGAACATTTACAGAAGTAACTGTAAATCTGCGATGTCTAGCCATGAAGAACTAGTATAAGGCCTCTTCAAGATTCAAGATTCAATGTTATTGTATTTTCGTTCAGAATTTTTGGGGATTTGTAACACTATATATTTTTGGAAAGCATTTTATATGCCAATTTCAAAAACCAATGTTTGCATTTGCATAAATGTCTTCATGGCGGCCATCTTGAATTTTCAAAATGGCAGCCATCTAAATCCTTCGAAATCCAATATATCTGCAACCATGTACCCTAAATTCACAATTTTGATGTCTATATCTAGGTTTTCTGGGTCAACGAATGCATTGGTAACATTTACAATAAACTTCAAGTGCCAGAAATAATGTTTTGGTTGATAATTCCCAAAATAATAAGCAATTTTCACACAACATCTGCAAATGTCGCACCTTTTTTCTAAATCAATATTTGTTACAATATTTAACGGTAACAGTAGCCCATAGTAATCCTATAGAGGGGATAGAATGAGGATATGGCCCAATGGCCTGTTATCTACGTAATCACGTTGTCATCATGTTTATTAATAAACATATTATGACAGAGTATGCATATGGTGAGCGGCGTGTCACAATTTTACAATAATGGATGGCCCAGGGTAATTTTCACATTCACCAGTAAAAGTAAACAGAAAGCAAATTTTTGCAGAAAAGTTGTTCAAATGATCGTCTGCTCATAGATTTGCAATAAGCATAATCAGACAGCAATAATCTTCAGGATTATCGTTTGTAATCTTGCAATAAGCATTGATCAAATATATTTTGTCATCAAATTTGAGTAAATGATGAGCGATGTACAGCTTGATGCAACACAGGAGTTAACAAACTGGAAGCTATGCATTTCATGCCAGACAGATGCTACTGTTAAAGGACCAATGGTGCAGCATCCAAGAATAGACTCATTTACCAATTTGTTGCAAGCAGTCGAAGAGAGAGCAACATTGAAAGATGGTTCATACATTGAAATTCAGAAAAGACAGACTTTGCATATATGGTGACCTATCTTCACATAAAGTGGGTTGGCATCGCAGTTATTATTCTACTGCCACTAACAAAGAAGAAATACGACGGCACGAAATCGCATAGAGGATGTACTATCTAGTGGGTCTTACATTACTAAGAAACGTGGGATAAAGAGGAAAAGTGCTATTGATGAGGCATCGACATCAACTTCAGTATTTACACGTTCCTCGACAATTCCACCGTGTAAGGAACTGTGTTTCTTCTGCCAGACAGACGATCATAATCAGTAGTTGTTCAAATTACGAAGTCATAATGCTGGTAAAGCCCTAAGAGATGCATTGGAAATAGCATAAGATACAGCATTACTTACTAGATTAAATACCTCGCTTTCCCCGTGTGATGCACATGCAATTGATGTCCGGTATCACAAGCCATGCTGGAGGAAGCATGTTTTCCACATTTTACGAGATTCAGATACTACAAGAAATGCTGAGAATGATCTCTCCCAGCAAATGGCATGTCTGATTGGAAGTATCCATATTGTTGATACACACACCCGAAATGGGGCTTATCTGTCTATGGCTGACATAGAAATAACATATATAAACATGTTTGACCGTAAATCCTTGGACAATCATTCACCTACATTTAGTAGGCAGTGGCTGAAAGAGAAAATCCTTTCTGAGCTAAATCATGTAAGATCTGTCCTTCAAAAGGACAGGCGCAAGTGTGCCGTTCTGTACTCGCTAGAAGCATGTGAGGAAGAAATGGTTCATTCTGCGATGTGTGAAGATGATGGTTTGGAAGGCATGAAGGCGATCTATAGGGCAGCACAGATTGTTCGAAAAAGCATCACAACATTCACTAAGAATGATAGTGAACCTGGTTCAGCCCTTGTTTCCAGCAATATGGATGACATCCCGTGTGAGCTATACACACTGATACGATGGATAATGGTTGGACCTGTAGATAGTTTGGATAGCAAAACCAGAGAGTGTCTGGTTGATAGAGCAGTGCTTACATCTTGTCAAACCCTCATGTTTGGACTTAAATCGGATAGGCAAGTGACGCATAAACCTAAAGCTTGCCAATCTGATGTAAGGATTTAAGACTGTAAATTTTCAAATTAAATTAAAGGATGAACTTATGTTCATCGCTTAACAATGACGGTAAAGGATGTTGTTGCCATAGACAGCAACATTCTCTACCAAAACGGCCGAGAAATGCACACAGTTTCTTTGCTATTGACACATTAAGAGCAAGGATATTGATATCAGAGTGGCAAGAGTTGAATGTGTGTCATTATTTGAGTTTTGTCATTACAAGTATATGGTGAATTGTTGGACTAGTGTGACCTAGGCGTCATTGCTGCCTAAGCTGCATCAGCCTCCAGCCACACCCATCCAAATGAGTAATTTGAGTCATGCCTGTGTAGAATACCAATAGCATCCTGCCGATAGCGGGGTGGCCATAGCGAGGAATAGATTCAAGGGGAAAAGGCCAATAGCAATGCATCATCTTAAACATGTAATTTAAAGGCACGCAACAAAGAATGCAAAGCTAGGGTGCACAACATATACCGGACACTTACTGAGAGGCTACACGCATATAAAAAAAACAAGTATATGCTGACGTCATGAATGATTCTAAACAGTCCGTCTTTAGTGCTTAATAAGCTGTCGCGTTGTAAGAATTGTATGCTTTTTACCATTTAATAAACATTCCGTTGAATACTGCACCCAGTCAAACTAGCCTCAAAATACCCAACAGCTTACCTGTACAGCTTTCTGGAAATTGATAGATAGCGTGTTCAGGGATCGGTCAATGCCAACACAAGCGAGGTGTGGGAGGAGCTTAGCTAGAGATTGGCGGTGTATGGGTAAAATTGAAAAGGTCCATTACAAGGCAACTATAGCAGGATAACAATAGCCAATAACAATGCATCATAGTAATAAACATTACTGTGTAGGCACAACAACAGATAATGCAAAGCTAGGATGCACAACATATACTGGACACTTACTGAGAGGCTACATGCATATAAAAAGACAAGTGTATGCTGAGGCAACCATTCAAACCAGGCCCAAAATACGCAACAGCTTGTAACCCGTATATTTTTTTGGAAATTGATAGATAGCAAATTCAGAGATCGATCAATGCCAAAAACCAGCGCGGCGTGTGTGTGGATTAGCTGGAGATGGGCGGGGCATAGGTAAAAATTGAATAGGTCCATTACAAGACAACTATAGCAGGATAACTACAGCAAGGCCAACAGCAATGCATCATAGTAAACATGTAATGTATAGGCACCACAACACATAATGCAAAGCTAAGATGCACAACATATACTGGACACTTACTGAAAGGCTCCATGCATATAAAAAGACAAGTGTATGCTGACATCATGGATGATTCGAAACAGTCCGTCTTTCACGCTTAATAGTCCGACACGTTGTACTAATTGTATGTTTTTATCATTTAATAAACATTCTGTTGAATATTTTGAAACTAGCTTGACTGGATGCCGTTGCTGCCATAAGCAACAACAGCACCCAGTCAAACTAGCCTCAACTACCCAACAGCTTACCTATATAGTTTTCTGGAGAGTACGGCCATTGAACACGTCTGGCGCTGATTGAATGTACTTGTTAGACGAACCTACGGAGCCCGTTAGACGACATGGACAAAATTATGTTCACGGTGTTCCCTCACCTTTGAAAGACGTTGCCTCGCTTTCCAAAGGCGTTCACTCGCCTTCCAAAGGTCCGTTCCCCATTGAAATGCGTTCCCTCGCCTTCGAAATGAGTTCCCTTGATTAGTAGCGTCCGGGTTGGCTGTCTCGTTGGCCAATGGTGCATTTCACCTTGGTCAACAGTGTCAAGGGCACGAATATTTTGCATTTCCTGCTCAAATCTTTGCCTGTGACCATTTCCCCGTCGGTAAATGACATCTGTTGGGACACTTGGACCATTTGACAATAGTGTCATGGATGGTTACCCCCACCCTCCCCACCCCCACGCCCCCACCCCCTGGTCAATGGCACATTCCCGCTGGTCAATAATGTCAAGAACGCCAATATTTGTGCATTTTCTCTCGAGATCTTGGCATGTGACCATTTGTAAATGCCGTGTTTTGATTCTTGCACCATTAGCCAATGACCTGTTATCCGATGGTCACTCGTGCCAAGCACACACATATCTTTGTTTTTTTCGCACAAATGTTCATATTTCAGGCCCAATTGTTTTCCAGGAACCATTGAACCATTGGGAATTGTGCATTCCTTATTAATCACCGATGCGTGTCCTATTTGGTGAGTAGTGTATGGAATTTGATTCTTTTACCATTAGTGTCAGGGTTGATTGTCTCGTTGATTTGATTTAAACATATTTTATTGTAGGTTGATGGCGGAGTATGTCTGTCAATTATGAGTGTGACATCAGCCTACGTGTGACGTAAATGATTGTGACGTCATATACTTGACTGACAGATCGGATTCATCCATTGCAATAGTTACGAACCACTTCGTGGCGAGACTAATAATGTTACATTTATTATTTCTACTCATATGACCAGCCATGCGGACTCTCTTCAAAGGCTGTTTGTCACTATGTGGTATGTATAGCATCTTTGTCACTATGTGGTATGCATAGCATCTTTGTCACTATGTGGTATGCATAGCATATTTGTCACTATGTGGTGTGCATAGCATCTTTGTCACTATGCGGTATGCATAGCATATTTGTCAATATATGGTGTGCATAGCATCTTTGTCACTATGTGGTATGCATAGCATCTTTGTCACTATGTGGTATGCATAGCATCTTTGTCACCATGTGGTGTGCATAGCATCTTTGTCACTATGTGGTATGCATAGCATATTTGTCACTATGTGGTATGCATAGCATATTTGTCACTATGTGGTGTGCATAGCATCTTTGTCACTATGTGGTATGCATAGCATCTTTGTCACTATGTGGTATGCATAGCATCTTTGTCACTATGTGGTATGCATAGCATATTTGTCACTATATGTTGTGCATAGCATCTTTGTCACTATGTGATATGTATAGCATCTTTGTCACTATGTGGTATGTATAGCATCTTTCGTCATTGAGTCTACATCATACATCTTGATGACTCATCCCTTCCTGCTGTTTCCAATTGCCTCACTCCTATTTTCTGGTGAACAGACAAGGGTGGGTGTAGGTGGGTTTGGGTTACATTGGCATCAACATTTGATCCCTGGTGTCTGTTAAATGGTCCACACCTGCAGAATAATGCCATAAACATCACGCGCTACCAGATTCCGTTCTCATTCATCAACAGCGCTTTTGAACGAAAATTATGCACATAGCCTCGATCTGGTGGTGTACGTAAACTATGTCATACGCAATATTTCATAATTAGCTATTCACCTAGCAGGTTTGGTAGGCCCCGACAGGCAAATTAGCCCGTGCCCACTTATTACCGCTTTATAAACCAGTTTTTGAATGCCCAACTCCAATTAGGAAGCCTTCTGTATTTGAATTTTCAGTTTCGATTTATCTGTTCATAATCTCAAACACGTTAATCTTGTCCATGTACTGTGTGTTTAAATTGACGCACATGTAAACGCAATGTTTCGTCCTATTTTAAAATGAAATGTTTCTATGCATATATACAGTAATACTGTATAGTTGTTGCGCCCGTGAGACGAACACAAATAAAGCAATATATGTCAACAACGAGATGGAGTGTTTGTCTGGATATTTGCCAGTATTTAAGAAGTATTAACCAGTATTACTTTGAACATAACAAATTAAAAAATGTCGCTGCAAGCAACTTCAATATGAAACGAATAAAAAAAATCTTAAAACAAATTTCCAATTTGTGTTATGGTTGCAAATACTAAGCCGCATTACTGGTAACCATATGCTTAAATATTCTGTGGTTGACGTACATTATCATCTGCTACATCTAGACTGAAATAGGTAAACATAAGTATAGGCCTTATATAGTAATCCCTGCCCACAATGAATACTTTATGGTCCAGTTAAACTGGTTGCCGGTAATAATAGTAAATGGTTACTTAATATTTAAGTAGTTTGCCAAAATAGCCTTTGCCGCCAAAGACTGTGGTTATTCAAGACGGTGGTCTTACGGCTACTACTTTTAAAGAAGCGCAATTTTGTGGTCCCATACGCAGGTGTCCGCTATAGACATATACTATTGTATGATACGAGATATGCTTGATTCATTTCGGATGTATTTCTCAATACGTCTTTGTGCTAATCATTTCATGTCATGTAATACTGGTGAAAGACTGCGTTAATCTGAATAGAAGGTGGGGATCAGAGTGTTTAGAGAACACCACATGAAAGTGTGCCAGTTAGGGGTGAGTATACCTGTGCACTTGAAAAACACACCCTATATAAATATGGTTTCGTTGCCACAGGGATCTGTTTGAGAAGACGTTATCTATACTTCTTCTTCTAACGGTACGTTTTAAATGTAATTCTAACAATTTATAAATGGGTTTTAAAAGAATTATAATTTAGCCATAATATACTCTTTTAAATTATTGCTAATTTGATTTACTAAACGTTAGGCTGGCAGTAAACAATTTACACATTCAGAGTCTTAACCATACAACCATTGAAATTGTCTTGTTATTGGCGAAAATGTTCTCCTATATATCGGTGTGTTCCGTTTGTCAGGCTGTCTGTTTGTCGGTGTCTGATCAGGGTTACCTTTATATCTCGGTAGGATTTCACCCTATTGGGACTAAATTTGGCCACACACTTCCTTATATCAAGTGGATGGAGCAAAATGATATTGAGGTCATGCAGTCAAAGTTCAAGGTCACTGTGACTTTGGTATAAAACTTTTTACGGTTAAGTTTTGCGCTTAACTCAACATATCCACTTATATCTCGGCAGGGTTTCACCCTATTGGGACTACACTTGGACACACGCCTCCTTATATCAACCGTATGGAGCACAACGATATTGATGGCACGAGGTTAAAGTTCAAGGTCACTGTAACATTGGTATAAAACTACCTTTTACGGTTAAGATTTGCGTTTAGCTCAACATATCCTCTTACATCTCCGCATGGCTTCACCCTATTGGGGCTAAACTTGCACACACGCCTCCTTATATCAAGGGGATTGAGCACTGATATTGAGGTCGTGTTGTCAAAGTTCAAGGTCACTGTGAACTTGGTATATAATTCTATTTTTCTTTCGGTTAAGATTTGTGTTTAGCTCAATGTCGCTATGTCTTATATCTCGTCATGGCTTCAGCCTATTGGGATGAAACCTGGACACGTGATTACATATATTAAACGGATAGAACAATGATATTGAGGTCAAAGGTCAAGGCCACCAGGATCTTGGTTTAATACTCTATTGTTTAAGTTTTTAGTTTTGTTCAGGATATCGTTTTATATCTAAGGATTGGTTCAGCCTATTGTGACAAATTTGGATACCTGGTTACGTATATAAACCAGATGTAGAACAATCTTGTTGAGGTCAATGATTAAGCTGTCTGTGACGTTAATATAAAACTATATTCTTTTCGGTTAAATCTTTGATTTAGCTCAAAATATTGCCTTATATCTCAGGATTAGTTCACCCTACATGAATTTAGCTTGGTCACATGTTTAGCTATATGAAGTATAATGACATTGAGGACAGAGGTCAAGGTCATTGTAACATTTGTATAAAATGCAGACTTAACAGTTTGGTTCTGCTTAACTCATCTGGCCTTTATCTCAGAAGTGGCCAAATTATTGGAACTAAGCATCGTCAGCCAGAGGGAGCAGCACAAAGACATTCAGACTGTTGAGGTCATTGTGATCATGAGACAAAACTAGATTTGCATTTGGAAATGCAAAATGTCAAGATTTTCTGGAATATTACGTCAGTGTAACACTTATATTTTGTCTTGATTTCAAGACAACTAGACAGAAACCCTATTATAAAAATAAAATATTTTGAAACTAATTTGACTGAAACGTGTTGCAACAGCTCCGCGTCAAATTAGGTTAAATTATTCAACAGAATATTATTGATATAAGAAAGAATTTGGCGTTTCTGTTCTGGGAGGATTAACGTGTTATCCCAGGTTATTAATTCCGATATATTTTATATAAATGCTATACCTCTGGAATAAATAAAGGTTGGGGATATATTGTGCACCGAGAGCTGTTCACGAGCTGACCATTCCATAATGCCATATATATGGGGCCTACTATGAAATGTTCTTGGTGTCTGGCACTGCGGAATTTGCAATAATCCTGATATGACTAGCTGCATAGGATAATAATGTTCCAGTCATCGTCACGAGGGTCCATATGCCTCCATGGATGTAGAGGATACCATAATGTTCCAGTCATCATCGCTAGGGTCCATATGCTTCCATGGATGCTGATGACACCATAATGTTCTAGTCATCGTTACGAGTATCCACATGCCTCCATGGATGCTGATGGTGCCATAATGTTCCAGTCATCATCAGCAGGGTCCATATGCTTCCATGGATGCAGAGAATACCATAGTGTTCCAGTCATCGCCACGAGGCCTCCATGGATGCAGAGGATACCATAGTGTTCCAGTCATCGCCACGAGGCCTCCATGGATGCAGAGGATACCATAGTGTTCCAGTCATCGCCACGAGGCCTCCATGGATGCAGAGAATATCGTCTGAGAACATCTAGGCATTCCGGATGCATTGCTAGCAGTGACACGCCTATTTCTCGCTAAATAGCGGGATGCATTGCTAGGTGTGACACGCCTATTTCTCGCTAAATAGAGGGATGCATTGCTAGGTGTGACACGCCTATTTTCGCTAAATAGAGGGATGCATTGCTGTGTGACACGCCTATTTCTCGCTAAATAGACGGATGCATTGCTAGCTGTGACACGCCTATTTCTCGCTAAATAGCGGGAGGCATTGCTAGCTGTGACACGCCTATTTTTCGCTAAATAGACGGATGCATTGCTATCTGTGACACGCCTATTTCTCGCTAAATAGCGGGAGGCATTGCTAGCTGTGACACGCCTATTTCTCGCTAAATAGCGGGATGCATTACTAGCTGTGACACGCCTATTTCTCGTTAATTAGAGGGCTGTATTGCTAGATGTGACACGCCTATTTCTCGCTAAATAGCTGGATCCATTGCTAGCTGAGACACGCCTATTTCTCGCTAAATAGAGAGATGCATTGCTAGCTGTGACACGCCCTATTTCTCGCTAAATAGAGGGATGAATTGCTGGCTGTGACACGCCTATTTCTCGCTAAATAGAGGGATGCATTGCTGGCTGTGACACGCCTATTTCTCGCTAAATTGAGGGATGAATTGCTGGCTGTGACACGCCTATTTCTCGCTAAATAGATGGATGAATTGCTGGCTGTGACACGCCTGTTTCTCGCTAAGCTATGCCGACTTTACACACGTGTTGGAATCGATTTAAATCTATGAAACCTGAATTCCCACAATCTAAAGTTCAAGGAAACCATACGGATAAGATGTTGAATATTTTGAAACTAATTTGGTTGGGGCTGCTGCTGTCTATGGCAGCAACAGCTCACAATCAAATTACAAATTGTTATATTGGGTTCTGGCCCGTAGGGCTGAGCCACAGTTTGGTTCAAAATGTCAAAGTTGGTGAAATCGTGGAGCCATCTATAATTTATCTAGTTAAGTTGGTACATGTATTTAACAACCTGCATTTCTATTTCCTTTCAGTGTTACTATTACTGGCTTATGATGGAGACATTTTATTCTGCCGAGTACTTACAACGTCTAGTTGGCGCACTGTCATCATTTCGCGTGACTGATCACTTGACCGATGTCAGCATTCGTGTGCAGAACTCAGTCTTCCGCTGCCATAAACTTATTCTATCTGCAGCTTCTCCATACTTTGATGCAATGTTTTCATCTGGACTGAAAGAAAGTCTTGATAACTCAGTCGTTATTCGCAATCTTTCGGAAGAGACGATGTCAGCAGTAATTACATACGCGTACAGCGGTACTGTAACTATTACATGGGACAACATCGAAGAGGTATTGGAGGCGAGTTGTCTCTTCCAAATAGATTCCCTCAATGTTCGTAGTATTCGTTTTCTGCGACAGAATCTGACCGCGTCAAACTGCCTCGGTATTTGGCAACTCGCCTCTCGCTTCAGCTGCTGTCAACTCGAACATGAAGCCAGGCAAATTGCAAGGGACAGATTTGGTGATGTATGCAACAGTGATGAATTCCTGGAACTATCCTGCAAAAATCTCTTAGAGTTGGTGTCTGACAATGATTTGAATGTGTGCAAAGAGGAGGTTGTATGTGATGCAGTGCTTAGATGGCTGGACTCGAATAGAATAGAACGATGTCAGCAGATGTTTACTGTTCTTGAAAATCTGCGACTCGCGCTTCTCAGTCCGGAGTACTTGCTGGACATCTTGGAGCCTCGTGTACATGACAATAGCTACCAATGCCAAGCTCTTCTGAACGATGCAAAAAGATATCAGATGTTGCCTGCGAGAAACTTTGACACGGACACAATTCAGACTAAGCCAAGAGCAGCATTTCTGCATCAAGAAGCCATAATTATTTTCGGCAATAAAATAGAAGGCAACACATACACCAACGAAGTCAAATGTTGGTTTATCAAGAGCAATCAGTGGATATCTCTGCCAAAGTTTCTTGACTCTCAGACATTTGACTATGCAGTGTGTGGACGAGGTGTGGATATTTATGTATCTGGTGGTTCGCGTTCATTAACAAACATTTACCGTTTTCATGTACCGTCTCAAACATGGCATACATGCGCAGCCATGCCATTGGGACGAGTACGGCATGAAATGGCGTCTTTGGGTGAGCACATCTATGTACTAGGTGGATATTCTAATCATCATATTATAAAGAGCATAGAAAAATATTCAATAAAAGATGATAAATGGAGCCAAATGACTGATCTCGTGGAAGGCATTTGTTTCTCGTCAAGTGCTGTGCTTGGACAGATGATTTATATTCTTGGTGGTCTTGTAGATGAACACCTGAGTACATCTATTATACAATGCTATGACACGCACAATGACACCGTAGCGATAGTAAGTAATCTTCCCATAAAATGTGCCTTACATAGATCATTTATTTATGGACATAGGATTTACATCATTAGTAGAAATGGCAAACTCATCCAGTTCATCCCCGGAGAACGACCCACCATTATATCTGAACTTCAAGATCATAACAGAAACTTTTTCGGGGCATTTGCACATCACGACTTCATATATATACTCGGTGGTCGTACAGGTGCTATTATCAGCACCGATATTCAGTGTTATCATTTACCAACACAAACATGGACGATATGTGATAGTAAGCTTGTAGATCCGATGTCAATTACTGCATGTGTTAGAACGTTAGCTCCAAACCCAGATATCAACGCTGAGAATGGCTGAACAACGCGCCTTACTTGTCTTGCATGCAAAGACATGTCGAAGTGTCTTCATTTCAAGATTAGTTCTTTGCCTAAAATGTTGAAAAAACAGTTCTGATAAAATAAGTATAGCACAGAATAAAATGTCTTGTCTGCCAATATTCTCTTTCCCAATACAGATCCGATGAAATGTACGAATTATGTCAATCTCTACTTCCGATACAATATGATCTGTTTATGTCGTTATGCTGTCTCCGAGAGGGAGAGACAAACATGTGGTCAAGCGTAGTTCTAATGAAATTATCGAATTCTGAAGATAGGTTGAGATGCAGAGCTCGATCAAACGAGAGGACCAGGACCTGTGCCACTCACTTGGAACACGGTCACCTGCAACACGGTCACCTGGAACACGGTCACCAGGAACACGGGTATTTGAAACAGACTAGGTTCTTAAAACGTAGCAAGACTTAGTCTAACAAGGTAGCGTTAGTTGTTTGTTACAAACGTTGATTAAAAAGTTTACTAGGATGGGGTGAGCTATTTAAAAGATTTATCAGAGATTTAGGAAAATTCAAGATGATGGGCAATCGGATTTAGCAATGATATATTTGTACACATGTTTGGCATTGTTTTTAAACTTTTCAGCTAGGATGCTTCCAATAAGATTTGTTTTAAATCCACAGTGGTATTGTGGTTACAGAGTAGTAGCCGTTGTATAAATTAGCTAGGTAGCCTAGTCTTTAAAAGAATTAACTGTAAAAGTCAAAGAAATCAAGATCTGCCTCAATAAAATTACCAACCAAGCCTTCTGTATACAAGTTAGGAATCTAGTGTCCTTGCAGCGAAGTTTGGGATATATCCACCAAACGGCACAGATCGATGATCATTTAATAGATTGACCAATTAGCTCTTTTTATCTTAAGCCTATCCCATAGGGTACTCCCAGTCAAGTTTACTTTCAAATCAGATAAGTGGGAAATGAAGATGATAATTCAGAGATTTTTCTCGGAATTTTGGAAAATACAGAATGGCCACCTAGAAGATTATCCAATTATATTTCTGTGCCGAATATCTTAAGCCTATCACAGTATTGTCCTTCCACAATATTTGGTTGAAATTTACCTATCATTTATGAGTAGCTATTAATTAGTGGTATCACAAAAAGATCCTGATATAGTCAATTTTCCTTAAGATTCACCAACAACAAACAAATATTTGAAATAGGGTTGAAATAGTAAACCAAAAGCATATTTCCTTTGTTGTTCAGTG
The DNA here is from genome assembly GCA_034401795.1 of Chaetoderma sp. LZ-2023a. Taxonomy (NCBI): domain Eukaryota; kingdom Metazoa; phylum Mollusca; class Caudofoveata; order Chaetodermatida; family Chaetodermatidae; genus Chaetoderma; species Chaetoderma sp. LZ-2023a. The sequence continues at coordinate 58,475,982 of CM067372.1, forward strand.
AAACACGAAAGGTTGTATTTGATACAAGACACACCTTTGGCATATAGCACCGTGACATCCCACGTTGGTGATTATATATGAAAGTATTGAAATTAAAACCTGGATGCACAATGTTCAGTGTTCTGAGGAAAGTAGGCCACACTGACCTGTATAGTTTTCTTGAAATCGATAGTCAGGGAGTTCAGAGATCGATCGACCGATCCCATCATCACAACACGAACGAGGTGTGGGTGGAGCTTAGCTAGAGATGGGCGGGGCATAGGTAAAAATGGAAATGTCCATTGTCCAGATTTGCCCCCAAAACAATTAAATCCTTTGCTTGGTCAATGTTCAATTACAGGCCAAGAAGACTTTTCTTGAACATTTATCACTGGAATGATAATCAAGCCAGATATTCCTGTGGTCAAATTTCCAGTCTTCTCTTGGCCAGCAAATGAACATTCATTTCTCAAGACCACTATGATATATGGCTTGTCTTTGACACACGCCAGATATGATTGTGTTATCAACTAGCAAGATAACAAGGGGTCAGAACATCAAAGGAAACAAAAATGGATGCAGAGTGGATAGAAAAAATGTGGAATCCTAGTGTATGGTCACACTTTCCTGGGTTAAAATTTGAGCCACATCGGACTAGTTTCGCGCACGCTCTCTCTCTCTCTCTCTCTCTCTCTCTCTCTCCCTCCCTCCCTCCCTCCCCCATCCCTCGCACGCACACTCTTTGTCGTAATGTTGGTGTATCTCTATTTTCTTCCCGAGTAAATACTGAGTGAGGAAAAGTAATCTGGCAGAACTTGGGCCTTACCTTCATCTGCATCGGTCAACTGACCTGTACCTGGGATTTCCAAATTTGTTACGTCAACCTTCGTTTTCATCTTGCCTTTTGCATAGCTCAAGTATTGATTAGGATTGGACTTTATTTGACGTGCAATATCGTTCTCACACTGTCTCAATGATTTCATAGTCAGATTACGAACTTGATTCCTCAACTTGCAGTAAGCTTGGTAGCTGTGTTGATCTCGATTCCTCATGTACTTTCTCCATTGTGTGTGCTTTTCTTTGATCTTTTCGCGGGTTTTCTGTTCTAGTGGCAATTGTTTTGTCTGCTTGCTTGGCTTGTGAGATGAGATGGGATGCATTCTCTAGTAGCTTTATCTAACTTCTATACGAAGATATTATATTGCTGTGACACATCGTGTGCCTCCTGAAGTTGCTTACAGTTGAGGTTCATCATTGATCTCATTTTCTCATATAATCACCTTTATCATAGTACAATTTTTGTCTGTAGCTTAGATTATCTCCAATATATCAGTTGTAGCAAAAGGAGAGAACAGAATCATCGTTTGTTCCTAGAGGGCTCAATATTTCAATACCTTTAATCATACTTTCCTCATTTGTAAAAACAAGGTCACTTAAGGTGTATTCCATGGTATAAGCTTTATAATGAATTTCCACAAGGATTGCGAAAGTTTTCAGACTGGTATCAGACGTATTCGAGCAGGAAAGACGTTGTCGACTCAGGAACTACGCAGTGAAATGAGCTGATCGGGATGGTATCGCAATGCAGACATCTAGCAGTAGATTACAGAAAGCACTCACTGAAAAACCAAACTTCGACCATCTCGTGAAATACGGATGCACTGGTGAAAGCAGTGACAAACCAGCTTCATCATTTAGCAGCAATAAGAACGTACGACCGAGCCAAATTAAGCATAACGGGACGAAAAAAAGGACCACCAACACCTAAACTTAAATGCATCAGGTGGGGTTATGACAAAGAGTGCGCACATCGTAAAGTAGCATGTTCTACTAAAGACAAGCAGTACATCGTCTGCAAACAACGCAGACATTTCGAGGGGCTTGTAGCAAAAGGAGTGTTCAGAGCTTTGCTGTGCAAAGAAGACAGTTTGCTATCTATGTATGACTACTTTATTCTGTGGCTGTAGTAGTAGAAACATCCTACCACTGCAATCAGTCCTTCGCTTTTGACCAATGTGTCTTGTCCTCATATGAAATCCTTAGTGTCCTCAGTTCCATTCTTGATTTCAGTGTACTGAGGCCTGCTTTCTTAATGTCACCTCGTAGCATGCTTAGCAGATTTATGCAATGATGTCCTCTCCTGGCTTTGTATTTGCTGGCGAATTCCAAGGCTCTCTATGCTGGTGTATCTTCTGGCATCCTTAACACATGTCCAAACATGGACAATCTTTGTTGGGCGACTTTTACAAACAGCGGCGATGTATTACACACCTTGTATCGGTGTCCAGTGATGGTGTGTAGGTGTTTGAGGTGGCAGGCATCAAGTTTGTCTAGAGCTGCCTTTGGAGCTGGCCAGCAGTTACAGTTATTCCGCATCAAGGATACACAGGTTGCATTCCATAAATGTAGTCTTTTTATCAAGGGCATCTTTGATCTACGAATCGATAGCTTCCAGAAGGAATGGAACGCTATGTTCTCCATGACGCAGTTCGCTATGTCAGTGACAAAATCTCAGACAACAGTGGTAATACCAGTGACTCCGAATCAGATGATGAAAGTCAGAATAATTGCACGTTGCATGTGAGATAAGTCAGATAAATGTTATGAGGATGAGATAGTCATCATTTTTATTAATGGAGATGAAACACAAAAATGAATAGACTCGGATTGCAAAAAGATACTGCTCAGTTTACGTGCTTAATATCGGAAAATCTAAGGTGATTGCACACTGCACTGGACAAGTGTCGAATTTCCTCCATACCGAACGAAGCAATTCCTACTACTTGAAGGATGGTCCAAAGTGGCACTCAAAGAAAAATGAGGTAATCGATGTGACTGTGATATATGATAATGTTGTGGATGATAAAGTAGAGAGCTTGTTTGGTGCAGAAAATGCCAAGGCGCTTGACCTACTCATAATCAATATGGACCGTGCCAACACATCCAAGCAAATAGTCGCATCAACAGGCACATCAAAAGGTGTAGACGACATCCTAAGCAACTTTGATTCAATATTTAAAGGAATCAGTTCATTCAGTGATGGAGAAATTGAGTGTCAGCTAAAATCAGACGGATCACCTGTCATCCAGAAATGTAGACCAATAGCCTATCGTGAGAGAGTTGAGACACCTACAGGAATTGCTCGATAATGACATAATAGAGGGACCCCTAGATTGGAATGAGCCACTAGACTGGATATTCAATATAGTAATAACTGATAAAACTGGTGCGACAGCACCAACATTCGTAAAGGTTCAAAATATTTGACAAACTTCAGACCACATCAAGATATCTATCGTTTCAAACGACTTGTAATGGTAGCTACTCATGCCAGTGAAGAATTTCATGAGAAACTCTGACACATGATCTGTGATTTATCAGGCCATGTTCAGATAAAAGACAGCATTGGAGTATGGACAGACTCAAGCAGAGCATCATCTGCATCTTTGTAGAATGCTACAACGCCTCAATGACAAAGGCATCTCTCTAAGTAAAGACAAATCAGAAATAAGGTACTTTGGATATGTCTTCTCGGAAAAAGAAATATCAGCACATCATGATAAAGCAATAAGAAACACACACAGCCCTAAACGGTTCATCGAGGTCAAGAGTTTTTTACATCTGTGCCAGCATAGTGCATTCTTTATGGGACAAAATGGTGTAATTTTTAGCGATGATGCCACCTCTTCATAACTTATTGTGCAACCGATCAGTGTGAAAAAGCAGTAGAGAAACTGAAAGCCGCCTTGCGACATAATGTGGTAATGGGCGCATACTCATCTATCTATGAAACAAAACTCATCGTCGATCATGGGCCTCTGGAATAACAGCGACAGTGATGCAAAAAGATCATGAAACCAAACAGTGGCGCCAAAAAACTTACACTAGTCGTGGAAAGATGGAGACAGAAAAAAATTATTAAACCATTGAAGTAGAGAGCCTAGTGATCTTGCTGGAAATAAAGTCCAACATAATTTATCTTCATGGCATACATTTTACAGTTGTAACGGATCACAAGCCGCTGGTTAGTGTAGCAATCCCAAACGTGATGGACCAATGGGAGTCGATCATCATTGTGTCAAGCTGTAATGATTTGACTTTACAGCACAGTACGAGCCCGGTTGACTTAATCCTTCTGATTTTAACAGTCGTCATCCCCTACCATTACCACAGTATACACCAGATGACACGTGAGGAGGACTTAGGCATTGAGGATGGTGTAGAGCTATTCATAAATGCAGTAATCGTGCATGGTTTACTTGATGTAGTATCCATTCAGATCATGCAACTAGCAACAAATAATGATGATGATGGCTTAGCCATGATAAAAGCAGACATTCTTCAAGGACAAATATCAGACCGAAACGAGGTTCAACCATATAGTAAAGTATTTGGTGAACTTTAAGTTACAAAATCACTTGTAATGAGTCGCATAGTCGTGCCCTAATCCCTGCAAGCAGATGTCATTGCTTTTGCACATGAATGACATTAGGGCTTGCCGAAAACCAAGCAGGATTTGGGAGCTAGGGCATAGTTTCCCGAATGGATAAAATGACAAAAACATTCATTGAGACATGTCTAGCATGCCAATCTTCATCAAACAACCACCACGCATAACCTCTGAAACTAACATTATTACCTGACTGAATATAGACCAAGTACTGTACTTTAGATCCGATCCGAGTTTCATCCAAGGAAGTTGGGATCGCAGTTATCTCGCGATGGCGTATTAAATCTTGCGAGAATATGAATGTGTGTCTTCAAGCAAACTCTTCTGTGAACAGTTCAACCAATCATTTACAAATATATATATAAGAATTATTTTCTAAATAGATCGATCACGTGACCCAGTTGTTATTATTAGCCTGTTAAATTCACATACTAGTCGAAAGGAGTTTGTTTTAGACACAAAGCGGCGAAAGAATATATTCTGCTTTCAACAGTTTATCAAGGGTGTGTCAAATATTTAACGTCATGTGTGTATAACCACCATTCATTGTGGCTAAGATCATAGTATCCATTCATAGAAAGAAAACTTATTCTTCATATAGTGATTCGATAATTTTTGTCGTGCTAGCCAATCAGAAGCGGGAATGGAATGATCAGCAGAAGCGGCTTAAACGATATATATATATATTTCCCGAAAAAACATGTGTTAGGCATCACTCATTATGCTTTTCATGATTGTCGCTGGTTAGTATCACAGGCATTTTTATTATATATAAAATAGTGGAATATGTGGTATTGAGATGGGTGGACGAAAATTCGAAGGCCTGTGCTTTCGTTTTTAACAATGCTGATACTAAAAACCAAAAATATATTCATATTCGGTTTTTCTATATTTATATTTCATAAGCGTTTTTGAAACCGTCAGTGCATGATATCAGTTTTAAATATGGTATCTGTGTATCATGCAGCCATACCACAAAGCCGTCATACACAGCTACTCAGCAGCTATGATCAATGATCACAGCTCGTAGAGGGGACAAAGTCAGAACTTGCGATGCATCAAAATAGAAAACTATACTGAAGAGGTCAGAATATCTTCATCCTCAATAACCTGAACAGGGAGGGAATGGGGAAGCAGAGAGCAATGATGAGATTGATCGTGGACTCTTGGAACATAAGGACAATCAAAGGAACATTGTAACAACAAGGCGTTACCATCAATGAACACATTATTAAATTAAATGTTTGTTACATGTTAAATGTAAGGGGTCCACTGCAGTTTTCTTAGCTTTATTCATAGTTAATTAATCTGTGATACAATGACAGATTATTGTTTTCTTACTGGATCTTTCATATTTGTATTCCCGGTCACGATTTGTCAAACGCATCGCCTCCTACACTTTCTATCTGATCAACTCTAAACTTTGTCAACTTCAAGAACCTATAATGGCGCTGGATGCTATACAAGAATTTGGAGCTTCCCAAGGATTTTCGAGCTACCCACTTTTCCATGGGCAAAAAATGTCCCATAGAAAATGTATGGGGATTTTCAATATTGATCTTTGAAGTTCGACTACACCTTGAGATCATTGTTTTCTTACCGGATCTTTCATATTTTTATTCTCGGTCGCGATTTGTCAAATGCAATTTCTATCAGATCAACCCTAAACTTTGTCAACTCCAAGAACCCATAATGGCGCTTATTAAAATTGGCCCAGTGGTTAATAACCTAACTTGGGAGAAGCATATAGAAACAGTTATATCTAATGTAGCAAAGAACATTGGTATCATGTGCAGACTCAGGCCATACCTTCCACCAAATATCATAAAAGACCTATACTGTACACTAATCCTCCCCCACCTAACATACTGTAATGCTATTTGGACTAACACACACAAAAATAAGCTAACAAAACTAAAATCATTGCAAAAACAATCTATTAAACTATTCACCCAAACAGCAGAGGGACAAGATATTTTCAAAATAAACAAAATTCTAAAACTTGAGGACATTGGAAGGGTCCAGCTATACACGATTCTTAGGGACTACTACAATGGCAACCTACCCTTATCCCTTTCAAATATATTTACTAAACAGCCAGACATACATTCTCATAACACAAGATCACACAATAACCTATGCACAGCCTACCACCGAACACAGGCAGCTCAACAAACACCATCATACCAAGCAATACAATTGCCGACACTAAAGTACGCACACAAATCATAACGCAATTGTCATTTAAACAAAACATTAAGAATATGATCATCGGTAAATACTACCACAATGTTTCAGCAACCACCAAAAGTTGATCACCATGGCAGTCAGGAACTAGATATAATAGCACCCAGCCACCAAAATCACTAAAAAAAAACCAAAGCAAATAATATCAACTTTAACCCAAAGTCAACAACAATAATAATAATAATAATAATAATAATAATAATAATAATAATAATAATAATAATAATAATAATAATAAAAGGATAAGCACCCATTTCCCCACTCTATGTAAATGTATGTCACGTAAGTGTAAACTGTTATGTCACCTTCGTATAATGTGTGATCTATGTTGTCTAAATGTTTTCTAAACGTTAATATTATACTACTATCATTACCTTTTTAACTTTCTATACCATAATGTTGATATGTTAGCCACCACATGATAGTGATATGGTGGTCGTGTTTTTATTTATGTTGTACAATTGTTCTATGTTATGTGTGTAAGGAGTCCACCGCCATATAGGCTCTGCCTTTGGTGGATTACCTGTTGTGAAATTAAATATGTACAAAAAAATTAATGGAATAAATAACAAATAACATAACATTGAATAAATAGTCTTTCTATGATTTTCGCCAAAATTTACATAAAATACAATATGTCTGCCAAAATTGCTAAATTTTGATTGATTCTTGATGTTTTTTGATGTATTAACTTTCCATTGACAAACTTTAATGGTGTGTAGGCCCTAATCATATCTCCCAAATTTCGGCCTGATCCGTTCTGGAGAAGTTATTTTCGCGAAAGCTAGGTCATCCAAGCTGGCTGCTGAAGCATTTAGCCAATCAAGTTCCCTCAATCAAACTTGGTTCAGCTGTTGCTCGGGATGATGTTTCATGAGTTTAGAATCGATCCCACAAGCGGTTTCGTAGATTTTTAAAAGATGTTTCTTCATCATGTTATGCTTCTCTACGTCATTTCGTCCGCCATCCATTAACCCCTAAATTGACAAGCTCTGATTTCTGATTTTAGAAATAAACTGCATACTTTATTCTGTACCAGCCACGTAGTACCTATGTGTGCTATTTATGCTCCTGTTTTGAGCCAGCCATTCACTAACCGAATTTAACTTATTTGATGACTATAGCCTATTTTCTTCATCTAATCTTGTTATGCTTCTTTATGTCATTTGCCCATCATCCGTTAACACCTAAATTGATATCTTCTGATTTTTGTTCAAAGGCATAACAAACCTAGCCCTCCTAAATTAGCATCCCATTGCCAAACTGAGGAAACTTAAGTAGCAATTTACTTGTTCGTATGTCCACTTGTTTGTCTCTCTTATATTGTTGTATTTGCTGTCCTTAATAACAAAGCTCCACTCATCACTCCCTTCCACTCATCCAATGCCCATCAAGTTCCCTTGTTCTTCCTGTGGAAAACCTGTTAAGTCTAATCAATATGCACTATTATGTGATTGGTGTGGTGACCTGATGACTTGCTCCAATCTTACTACCAACGAATACACTGAATTAGAAGTTTCAACAGAATCATGGTGGTGCACTAACTGTAACAAAGACACATTTCCCTTCAATCACTATGACGACGACAATGACTACATGCTTACAATCCTAGACATAGACCAAGACTACAATCACAGTATCTTACAAGATGCGCTTGCTAATCAATTAAAACTTAATAAACGCTATGATAATTGTTTGCCAGATAATGACTCCGACATTGAAGAAATCCAATATCCTTTACCAGAATGTAATTACATTCTCCCTTTACAATTCAATGAAAATATTATTAAGAGTGTTAATGAAATTACAACCTTTTCATTAATTCACTGTAATATGAGTTCTATTATGAAGAACATCGATAAACTAACTACTTTTCTAGACACAAACTCGCAGGAATTTGATCTTATTGGAATTACTGAGAGGTGGATAAAAGTTAACTCACTGGTTGACCTACTAAATAAAGAGCACTATAATTTCATAGAAAAGCACAGACAAGAACAAGCAGGAGGTGGAGTAGGTATCTACATAAAAGAAAACTTACAGTATACTATAAGGGAGGATCTAGCCTGGATGGAAGAATACATAGAAGCCTTTGTCATTGAGATGCCATTGAGCAAAGCGAAAAATAAAATTGTGGCAGTTATTTTCAGTTCTCCAGGATGTGACAAAGCACTGGACAAAATTTTACAAAAAATTCACAATGAAAATAAAACAGGTTACATTATGGGAGACTTCAACATTGACTTACTAAAAGAAAATTGCTTTCATACACAAAATCTTCTCAATTTATTAGAGGCCTATGGCTTCTATCCATTAATTACCAAAACAACAAGACTTACAAAGACAACAGCTACCATCACCGATAACTTCCTCACGAATAGTACTGTCGATAAAAAACGAAGATAGGTATCTTCATTACAGACATATCTGATCATTTACCCATATACTATTTGGAAAAAGAAATGTCAAGCAAAACCAATTCTTAAATTAGCACATACATTTTCGAGACTTTGGAAAAGAAAATATTGTTCAATTCAAAACCATTATGGCTAATACAAACTGGAATGACATTATTAACTGTCAATCAAGTGAAGATGCCTACAAAAAATTCCATACTATATGCACAGATCTTTATGAATGCCACTTTCCACTAAAAAAGACTAAAAGATTTAAGAGAAACCCCACAAAGCCATGGTTAACGCGGGGGTTGATAGCTGCATGTCACAAGAAGAACAATCTTTATCAAAATTTTATTAAACACAGAGTACAATGAAACAAAATATAAACAGTATAGAAATAAATTAAACCAAATGATTCGAACAGCAAAAATAAACTATTTTCATAGCATATTTGACCACCAGAAAAATAACATCAAGGAAACATGGAAATTAATTAAGTCATTATTAAATAAACAAAACGGTAAATCTGAATCCTTAAGATTTATCTATAATAACAAAGTTCTAACTGAAAAGGAAGAAATGGCAACAAAATTTAGTGAATATTTTATTAACATTGGTCCCAAATTATCGAAAGAAATCCAAATTGACCCTCACGCAAGTATACAGGACCATTTAACAGGCAGCTATCAATCTTCAAATTTTCTAAATCCTACTAACCCAAAAGAGATTTCTAAACTACTAATGCAAATTAATACTAATAAAAGTGCAGGTATTGATAACGTTAAATGGAGTATCTTTAAAAATTGTCTAAGAGAGATATTAATTCACATATGCAATCTGTCTCTGGAGCAGAGGGTCTTTCCATCACTGTTAAAAATAGCACGTGTGACACCACTATACAAAGCTAAAGACTCATCTGACTTCACTAACTATCAACCCGTCTCAGTACTTCCACTGGTTTAAAAACTTTTGGACAGAACTTTCTATAATAGATTAATGAATTATCCAAATAGGTACTCAATAATATATGAGGCACAATATGGCTTTCGAGAAAAACATTCCACAATGCTGGCCCTCATTGACATGCTGGAAAAAATCTCAAACTCACTAGAAAAAAGGAACACATCCTTGGTAATTTCTTAGACCTTTCGAAAGCTTTCGACACAATTGATCATGCCATCTTAATACAAAAATTATCCTGCTATGGAGTAAGAGGAATTGCATTAGATTGGTTAAAGAGTTACTTAAGCGATAGGGTACGATGTGTACAATACAATGAAGTTTGCTCTAGCAAAGAAAAGCTGGTTTGTGGCCCCCTCTTATTTCTACCCTATATGAATGACTTACATACTGTCTGCGCCCACCTCTCACTAATAGTGTTCGCAAATGATACTAATGCTTTTTGCCACCATAATGATATAGCCACGTTGTACAAAAATGTAAATGAAGAAATGGCAAAAGTAATGAATTGGTTTAAAATAAACAAATTATCATTAAATGTTTCTAAAACTAACTATATGCTTTTTACAAAATCTAGGACAAGTAATTTATCAAAACTCTGTATTAATAACCAAGAAATAAGAGGCTGAATTTGTTACAAAATTTTGGGTTTACTTGGACAAAGATCTGGCTGGGCAGAAGCACATAAAGGTAGTGGCATCTAAGCTGGCAAGGAACGCTGGCATCATTCAGGGACTTAAACATTACTTACCACCAGCCATACTAAAACATACTCACTCTAGTACTCCCACAAATCACATATTGCAACACTGTTTGGACTAATACACACAGCAATAAATTAGCAAAACTAAAATCACTTCAAAAGAAAACTATTAAACTCTTCTCCAAAATGGGACGGGGCCAAGATAGATATATATATATATATATATATATATATATATATATATATATATATATATATATATATATATATATATATATATATATATATATAAAGCAGAAAAATTACTAAAACTTGTAGACATTGGAAAACTGCAGCTATATAAAATTTTAAGGGATTTTTAATGGTAATTTGTCAAGCTCACTAGCAGGGCTCTTTAACATAAATGCAGAAATTCACTCATATAATACGAGAACATATCACAATCTGCATATACCATATACCATATAACAGAATGGAATTGTCCAAATCTAATCCCTCTATACAAGCCATAAAACTATGGAACAATACAGGCATAACATTACGCAAACAAATTATTACACACAATTCCTTTAAGAAGACCGTCAAGCAGAAAATTATAAATAATTATTAACACTATATGTACATGTCCTAATCCCTTTTTTCAAAGACAAATACACAGCAATGTATCTCAATTTCAACACGACCACACAGAACACCCCCTAATCTTTTGGCATTTTTGGTTCTGTGTTTATGGTAAAGAGTCCTGTTGGAAAAAAACCCATGGCTCTGTCCTTAACCTTGAGCGTATCTAGTCGCCATTGCAAGTACAGTACATCTCTTGGGTGAGTGGACATGCCTCCAATACAAAAATAGAGCATGTTAGTTAACCCATACCGCTATGGTATATAAGATTTTATTTATTCAAATTAAATTAAAACATGAACTGGTGTTAATTTTTTCAAAGATTTGTTGGAAGATGGTGCTGTCATAAACAGCAACATCGTCCACTAAAGTTGTTCAAAAATGTACACCAGTTTCTTTGCTATTGACAGTAAAATATATAATGTTGGCATGGTAATGGCTAAAACAATTTGAACACCATGTAAGAACTTTTTTTTTACGTTGTTGGAGTGAAAGATATTGCTGCATTTAAGGCAACTCTATCTTCCAATCCAATTGTGTCGGGAATACCCAACAACACAGTCCAAAATATTCAGCCAGACGTTTTAGCTTGTTTGGGGGATGTGTTAGCTTATCTCTGAGTTGCACTGTATTGATGTACATTTTATAGAAAAAGTAATAGCAACAATATACATTTTATCCTAATACATGTAGTCATGAAAGCAGAAGAAAAAAGTAATACAAGTGATGCTAATTATAATGTTGATAATAGTGATGATGATAATAATATTAATATTGGTATTGATATCTGTTGTAGTTATTCGTGTTGTTATTATTATTGTTGTTGCAAATAATGATGATAGTCATAACGGTGGTAATGATACATGCATTGATAGTGATGATGATGATGATGATGATGATGATGATACTAGTGCTAATGTTGATGTCTGTTGTTACGCGTTGTAGTTGTTGCTGTTATTTTTATTGTTATTAATGATTACTATAGTGACGATAGATGAAGATGAAGTTGATGGTAATAGTGATTTCTCTGGTGCCCATCCTGTATCTGATTTCTAAAAAATTTCTTGAAATTCATTGAAACACCATTCATCCTCAAGTAATGGCCTGACCTCAACATATTTGTTAATGAAAGGATTCATGGTGATGGGCTTCATCACTTCTCGCAGGAATCTTGATTTATTCAATCTTGTTCAGGTCCATCTAGCACTTTCTGAAAATCCTCTAAAAGGTATCCTAAACCATTGTCCAAATTCTGCAGCATGGATCATGCAGTGGTGGCATCCAGAACCTCATCAGCTTTTATAAGCTCTGAATCAATGAAAGGTCTAGTCAATGTTAAATATAGTGATGATGATGACATTATCATAATAATCATTAATGATAGTAATAGTTGTGATTCTACCTGTAATTAATAATTATAATAGTGATCATCATGATAATACTGATGGTAATAATAATAATAATAATAATAATAATAATAATAATAATAATAATAACCGAAGCAGGAAGCAACAACCCATCCACGCCCACCCCTTCCCACGACCCTTCCCTACCCACAATTTGATGAGTAGAAAGCATATGATATAAATAGTCAATACTGCTATGCAATGCATCAACTAATTGAGAGACACTAGGTGGAATGTTAATGTTTTGTCTGTATATGATATAATGTCGACTGCCTGTTATACTGTTCTTTTGTCTTCTATATAGATATATTATATACTATTGTTTTATGTATGTTTGTCTAAGGGGTTCACGGTATATAGGCTATGCCTCTAGTGGACTCCCTGTATGCAAAATATATTGTAAATATCATTCAGCCAAATAAATGAAGATTCAATTCAATTCAACCTAATGTTCAGATAAATTATCGAGGTACCCCGCTTACCCCGATTACATATCCGAACGCCTGAGAATATAATCGGATAACGGTGCAAATTCTACTCAATTACTCCTGCTTCAAGCAAGGTTAAGTGTGCGCATGCGTATATAGGTAAAGCAAACACGTGATTCTTCCGAATGGCGTACCTCAATACTGAAAGCGAATTCAGCCTCAAAATCGGCCAAAATCCAAGTTGGCCACCGCCTGATTGGCCGATTGGCTTCCTTTGAACAAACTTGGATCCCTATGACCTAATGATTCTTCCTGTCAAATATACTTGAAATAGGCTCAGTGGTTCTTGGGAAGGGGACAATTTAAATTTTCCATTTCTGTAGTATGGCAGTTTTTGGCAGGAAATACACCCAATAAGGCCATCAAACCGTTTATCCGACAGTTTCGAACATGGCAAATTTGAAATCAGAATACCCAAAAAGCTATTTAAACAAATTTTGGCTTCAAAATCCATCAAATAATAATCATCCAATATGGCCGCCAAACACGCTACATTTTGATTGGCCCACGGCAGCCATATTTTTTATGATGGATCAACTTCCCTTGAACAAACTTTAATGGCCCTTAGTACCTATCATATCTGCCAAATTTTGGGCTGATCCATTCAGCGGTTCCAGAGAAGACTTTTCGCTTAAACTAGGTCAACCAAGATGACCGCCGAACCATTTGGCAAATCAAATTCCCTTGAACAAATTTGGTTCAGCTCTTGCCCTAGATCATATTTCATGAGGTTTATATCGATCCCCCAAGTGGTTTCGGAGAAGATTTAAAGATATTTCTAAAAATTGTGAAGAAACTTGGATCCCTAGGCCCTAAGGATGCTTCCTGTCAAATATAGTTAAAATCGGCCCAGTGGTTCTCGCAAAAAAAATTTAAAACTCCCAATTGCTTTAGTATGGGAGTTATTTTGCTGGAAGAAGATCCCCAAGATGGCCGCCATGAAACTTAGCTGACAGTTTCAGAAAGGACAAATTTGACAGCAGATTACCCAAACCTCTATAAAACCAATTTCGGCTTCAAAAGCCATCAAATAAAATTATCTAATATGGTCACAAAACATGCTACATTTCTATTAGACCACGGAGACCATGTTTTTCTAAGCATCAACTTCCCTTGAACAAACTTTAATCACCATTAGTCCCTTATCATATCTAACAAATTTTGGATCAGCGCTTCTGGGGGTTGCTTTCGCGAAGATGAGGTCATCCAAGATGGCCGCCGAACTATTATGCCAGTCAAGTTCCCTTAAACAAACTTGGTTCAGCTCTTGCCTTAAATAATATTTTATGAGTTTTGAACCGATCACCCAAGACATTTAAAAAAATCGGCCAAAATCCAAGATGGCTGCTGGCCAAATTGGCTTCCTTTGAACAAACTTGGATCTTCATTCCCTAAGGATGCTTCCTGACAAAGATAATTGAAATCAGCCCTGTGGTTCTTGAAAAGTTCTTCAAAGAAAGGTTGACGGATGGACGGTCGATGGAAGATCGGCACGGCATAAGCTCACTTGGCCTTTCAGGCCAGGCGAGCTAATAAATGGGGATTTCCAGGATGTAAGTTTGAATTGCGAGTACACCTAGAGTTTTGATCAGATCATTACCATACTTGGTTAGGATGTTAACATTGGGGATTTAAAAAAAAAATTTAAAAAAGGCTGCCAGGTCGCACATTTTCGACAATAATACTGGTTTTCAGGCCGAAATAAACTCGGATGAAATGTTTTGGCAGTAATGTAAACGGGGAAATTTTTTTTTCAAAATCCTTGCCGAAATTTGTTTTGATCCGATCGACTTCAAACTTATCTGATAGGTCCTATATACACTGGACTTCATATTAATTTTGACGAGGCTCAAGCTAACGGTTTTTCAACAATTCAGCTTTTCCATGCCACATGTCCTCATAGTAAACCTATGGAATCAATATTTGAACTGCATTTTATCCTAGAGTTGTATTCCCACCATTCTCTTCAAACCTGGTCAGTTTCTAAAACACTGAGAGATCTCAATATTTTCTAATGCAAATTTTAATATCTCCCTTGGGGTGAAGGTGTGTTAAAATTTGCAATTTTCATGTTTGGAATAAGTAACCTCCCTCTCATCATACAAGTTAGAAGACAGCTTTTCATATCCTTTAGGGGCAAGCTGACCTTTTAGTGGTCAATGCTATCAGTTTTCTAGGAAACAGCTTTTCCATGCACAATATAAACATATGGGAATTTCAACTATGGATCTATAAACTGCGAGAACACCTAGACCTTCTATCTGATCTGCACCAGTGTTCAATGGTCATATAAGAAGAGGCCTTAAAATATTCCTTAATGACCAGATATCACAGATTTACAGTTACTTCAATAAATGTGTTATAGTTATTGTTCTTGTTAAATTTCGCTTTCGTGTACCAGTGATCCTGTAAGTATATACTACTAACATAGTTCTAGGCTTGTTACTTACATTTCACTTTCGTGTATCAGTGCCACGGTAAGTAAAGACTATTAACATACTTCTAGGCGTGTTACTTACATTACACTTTCGTGTACCAGTGCCCCTGTACGGAAAGACTAATAACATACTTCTAGACTTGTTACTAACATTTTTCTTTCGTGTACCAGTGCCCCTGTACGAAAGACTAATAACATACTTCTAGACTTGTTACTAACATTTCAGTTTCGTGTACCAGTGCCCCTGTAAGTAAAGACTACTAACATGCTTCTAGACTTGTTACTTACATTTCACTTTCGTGTACCAGTGCACCTGTAAGTAAAGACTACTAACATACTTCTAAGCGTTTTACTTACATTTCACTATCGTGTACCAGTGCCCATGTATGTAGAGACTACTAACATACTTCTAGGCTTATTACTTACATTTCATTTTCGTGTACCAGTGCCCCTGTACGTAAAGACTACTAACATACGTCTAGACTTGTTACTTACATTTCACTTTCGTGTACCAGTGCGCCTGTAAGTAGACTACTAACATACGTCTAGAGGTGTTACTTACATTTGACTTTCGTATACCAGTGCCCCTGTAAGTAGACTACTAACATACTTCTAGACTTGTTACATACATTTCACTTTCCTGTACCAGTGCCCCTGTAAGGGAAGCCCACTAACACGCTTCTAGACTTGTTTCATTTCACTTTCGTCTACCAGTGCCCCTGTAAGTAGACTACTAACACGCTTCTAGACCTGTTACTTACATTTCACTTTCGTTTACCAGTGCCACTGTAAGTAGACTACTAACATACTTCTAGACTTGTTACTTACATTTCAGTTTCGTGTACCAGTGCCCCTGTAAGTAAAGACTACTAACATACTTCTAGGCGTGTTACTTACATTTCACTTTCGTGTACCAGTGCCCCTGTATGTAACTTGTTTCATTTCACTTTCCTGTACCAGTGCTGTAAGTAAAGACTACTAACATACTTCCAAACTTGTTACTTACATTTCACTTTCGTGTACCAGTGCCCCTGTAAGCAGACGACTAACACACTTCTAGACTTGTTACATTTTACTTTCGTGTACCAGTGCACCTGTAAGTAAAGATTACTAACATACTTCTAAGCGTATTACTTACATTTCACTATCGTGTACCAGTGCCCATGTATGTAAAGACTACTAACATACTTCTAGGCTTATTACTTACATTTCATTTTCGTGTACCAGTGCCCCTGTATGTAAAGACTAATAACATACTTCTAGACTTGTTACTTACATTTCACTTTCGTGTACCAGTGCCACTGTAAGCAAAGACTACTAACCTACTTCTAGGCCTGTTACATTTAACTTTTGTGCACCAGTGCCCCTGTAGGTAAAGACTACTAACCTACTTCTAGACTTATTACATTTCACTTTCGTGTACCAGTGCCCCTGTAAGTAAAGACTACTAACATGCTTCTAGACTTGTTACTTACATTTCACTTTCGTGTACCAGTGCACCTGTAAGTAAAGATTACTAACATACTTCTAAGCGTATTACTTACATTTCACTATCGTCTACCAGTGCCCATGTATGTAAAGACTACAAACATACTTCTAGCCTTATTACTTACATTTCATTTTCGTGTACCAGTGCCCCTGTATGTAAAGACTAATAACATACTTCTAGACTTGTTACTTACAATTCACTTTCGTGTACCAGTGCCACTGTAAGCAAAGACTACTAACCTACTTCTAGGCATGTTACATTTAACTTTTGTGCACCAGTGCCCCTGTAAGTAAAGACTACTAACCTACTTCTAAACTTGTTAATTACATTTCACTTTCGTGTACCAGTGCCCCTGTACGTAAAGACTACTAACATACTTCTAGACTTGTTACATACATTTCACTTTCGTGTACCAGTGCCCATGTATGTAAAGACTACTAACATACTTCTAGGCTTATTACTTACATTTCATTTTCGTGTACCAGTGCCCCTGTATGTAAAGACTACTAACATACTTCTAGACTTGTTCCTTACATTTCACTTTCGTGTACAAGTGCCACTGTAAGTAAAGACTACTAACCTACTTCTAGGCCTGTTACATTTAACTTTTGTGCACCAGTGCCCCTGTAGGGAAATACTACTAACCTACTTCTAGACTTGTTACTTACATTTCACTTTCGTGTACCAGTGCACCTGTAAGTAAAGACTACTAACATACTTCTAAGCGTTTTACTTACATTTCACTATCGTGTACCAGTGCCCATGTATGTAGAGACTACTAACATACTTCTAGGCTTATTACTTACATTTCATTTTCGTGTACCAGTGCCCCTGTATGTAAAGACTACTAACATACTTCTAGACTTGTTACTTACATTTCACTTTCGTGTACCAGTGCGCCTGTAAGTAGACTACTAACATACTTCTAGAGGTGTTACTTACATTTGACTTTCATGTATCAGTGCCACTGTAAGTTAAGACACTAACATACTTCTAGGCTTATTACTTACATTTCACTTTCGTGTACCAGTGCCCCTGTAAGTAAAGACTACTAACATACTTCTAGACGTGTTACTTACATTTCACTTTCGTATACCAGTGCCCCTGTAAGTAGACTACTAACATACTTCTAGACGTGTTACCTACATTTCACTTTCCTGTACCAGTGCCCCTGTAAGGAAAGCCCACTAACACGCTTCTAGACTTGTTACATTTCAGTTTCGTCTACCAGTGCCCCTGTAAGTAGACTACTAACACGCTTCTAGACTTGTTACTTACATTTCACTTTCGTTTACCAGTGCCACTGTAAGTAGACTACTAACATACTTCTAGACTTGTTACTTACATTTCAGTTTCGTGTACCAGTGCCCCTGTAAGTAAAGACTACTAACATACTTCTAGGCGTGTTACTTACATTTCACGTTCGTGTACCAGTGCCCCTGTATGTAGACTACTAACACACTTCTAAACTTGTTTCATTTCACTTTCCTGTACCAGTGCTGTAAGTAAAGACTACTAACATACTTCCAAACTTGTTACTTACATTTCACTTTCGTGTATCAGTGCCCCTGTAAGTAGATGACTAACACACTTCTAGACTTGTTACATTTTACTTTCGTGTACCAGTGCCACTGTAAGTAGACTACTAACATACTTCTAGACTTGTTAGTCTCATTTCACTTTCGTGTAAAGGTGCCCCTGTAAGTATAGACTACTAACATACTTCGAAACGTGTTACTTACATTTCACTTTTGTGTATCAGTGCCACTGAAAGTAAAGACTACTAACATACTTCTAGACTTGTTACTTACATTTCACTTTCGTGTATCAGTGCCACTGTAAGTAAAGACTACTAACATACTTCTAAACTTGTTACTTACATTTCACTTTCGTGTATCAGTGCCACTATAAGTAAAGACTACTAACATACTTCTAGACTTGTTACTTACATTTCACTTTCGTGTACCAGTGCCCCTGTAATTTTAGACTACTAACATACTTCTAGGCTTGTTACATTTCACTTTCGTGTATCAGTGTCCCTGTAAGTAAAGACAACTAACATACTTCTAGACTTGTTACATTTCACTTTCGTGTACCAGTGCCCCTGTAAGTATAGACTACTAACATACTTCTAGACTTGTTACATTTCACCTTCGTGTACCAGTGCCACTGTAAGTAAAGACTACTAACACACTTATAGACTTGATACATTTCCCTTTCGTGTACCAGTGCCCATGTAGGTAAGGACCATTAACAGAGTTCTGGACTTGTTACTTACATTTCACGTTCGTGTACTAGTGCCCCTGTAAGTATAGACTACTAACATACTTCTAGATTTGTTAGTTACATTTCACTTTCGTGTACCAGTGCCCCTATAAGTAAAGACTACTAACATACTTCTAAACTTGTTCCTTACATTTCACTTTCATGTACCAGTACCCCTGTAAGTAGACTACTAATATACTTCTAGACTTGTTACATTTCACTTCCGTGTACCCGTGCCCCTGTAAGTATACCACTAACACGCTTCTCGACTTGTTACTTACATTTCACTTTCGTGTACCAATGCCCCTGTAAGTAGACTACTAACATACTTCTAGACTTGTTACTTACATTTGACTTCCATGTACCAGTGCCCCTGTAAGTAGACCACTAACATACTTCAACTTGTTAGTTACATTTCACTTTCGAGTATCAGTGCCCCTGTAAGTATAGACTACTAACACACTTATAGACTTGTTACATTTCACTTTCCTGTACCAGTGCCCATGTAAGTATAGACTACTAACATACTTCTAGACGTGTTAGTTACATTTCACTTTCGTGTACCAGTGCCCCTGTAAGTAAAGACTACTAACATGCTTCTAGACTTGTTACTTACATTTCACTTTCGTGTACCAGTGCACCTGTAAGTAAATACTACCACCACACTTTCTGAACTTGTTAGTTACATTTCACTTTCGTGTACCAATGCCCCTGTAAGTAGACTACTAACATACTTCTAGACTTGTTACTTACATTTCACTTCCATGTACTAGTGCCCCTGTAAGTAAAGACTAATAACACACTTTCTGAACTTGTTAGTTACATTTCACTTTCGTGTACCAGTGCCCCTGTAAGTAGACTACTAACATACTTCAACTTGTTACTTACATTTCACTTTCGTGTACCAGTACCCCTGTAAGTAGACTACTAACACACTTCTGGGCATGTTATATTTCACTTTCGAGTATCAGTGCCCCTGTAAGTATAGACTACTAACACACTTATAGACTTGTTACATTTCACTTTCCTGTACCAGTGCCCATGTAGGTAAGGACCATTAACAGAGTTCTGGACTTGTTACTTACATTTCACATTCGTGTACTAGTGCCCCTGTAAGTATAGACTACTAACATACTTCTAGACGTGTTAGTTACATTTCACTTTCGTGTACCAGTGCCACTATAAGTAAAGACTACTAACATACTTCTAGACTTGCTACATTTCACTTTTGTGCACCAGTGCCCCTGTAGGTAAGGACCATTAACAGAGATCTGGACGTGTTACTTACATTTCACTTTCGTGTACCAGTGCCCCTGTAAGTATAGACTACTAACATACTTCTAGACGTGTTAGTTACATTTCACTTACGTGTACCAGTGCCCCTGTAAGTATAGACTACTAACATACTTCTAGACTTGTTAGTTACATTTCACTTTCGTGTACCAGTGCACCTGTAAGTAAAGATTACTAACATACTTCTAAGCGTATTACTTACATTTCACTATCGTGTACCAGTGCCCATGTATGTAAAGACTACAAACATACTTCTAGCCTTATTACTTACATTTCATTTTCGTGTACCAGTGCCCCTGTATGTAAAGACTAATAACATACTTCTAGACTTGTTACTTACATTTCACTTTCGTGTACCAGTGCCACTGTAAGCAAAGACTACTAACCTACTTCTAGGCATGTTACATTTAACTTTTGTGCACCAGTGCCCCTGTAAGTAAAGACTACTAACCTACTTCTAAACTTCTTAATTACATTTCACTTTCGTGTACCAGTGCCCCTGTACGTAAAGACTACTAACATACTTCTAGACTTGTTACATACATTTCACTTTCGTGTACCAGTGCCCATGTATGTAAAGACTACTAACATACTTCTAGACTTGTTCCTTACATTTCACTTTCGTGTACAAGTGCCACTGTAAGTAAAGACTACTAACCTACTTCTAGGCCTGTTACATTTAACTTTTGTGCACCAGTGCCCCTGTAGGGAAATACTACTAACCTACTTCTAGACTTGTTACTTACATTTCACTTTCGTGTACCAGTGCACCTGTAAGTAAAGACTACTAACATACTTCTAAGCGTTTTACTTACATTTCACTATCGTGTACCAGTGCCCATGTATGTAGAGACTACTAACATACTTCTAGGCTTATTACTTACATTTCATTTTCGTGTACCAGTGCCCCTGTATGTAAAGACTACTAACATACTTCTAGACTTGTTACTTACATTTCACTTTCGTGTACCAGTGCGCCTGTAAGTAGACTACTAACATACTTCTAGAGGTGTTACTTACATTTGACTTTCATGTATCAGTGCCACTGTAAGTTAAGACACTAACATACTTCTAGGCTTATTACTTACATTTCACTTTCGTGTACCAGTGCCCCTGTAAGTAAAGACTACTAACATACTTCTAGACGTGTTACTTACATTTCACTTTCGTATACCAGTGCCCCTGTAAGTAGACTACTAACATACTTCTAGACGTGTTACCTACATTTCACTTTCCTGTACCAGTGCCCCTGTAAGGAAAGCCCACTAACACGCTTCTAGACTTGTTACATTTCAGTTTCGTCTACCAGTGCCCCTGTAAGTAGACTACTAACACGCTTCTAGACTTGTTACTTACATTTCACTTTCGTTTACCAGTGCCACTGTAAGTAGACTACTAACATACTTCTAGACTTGTTACTTACATTTCAGTTTCGTGTACCAGTGCCCCTGTAAGTAAAGACTACTAACATACTTCTAGGCGTGTTACTTACATTTCACGTTCGTGTACCAGTGCCCCTGTATGTAGACTACTAACACACTTCTAAACTTGTTTCATTTCACTTTCCTGTACCAGTGCTGTAAGTAAAGACTACTAACATACTTCCAAACTTGTTACTTACATTTCACTTTCGTGTACCAGTGCCCCTGTAAGTAGATGACTAACACACTTCTAGACTTGTTACATTTTACTTTCGTGTACCAGTGCCACTGTAAGTAGACTACTAACATACTTCTAGACTTGTTAGTCTCATTTCACTTTCGTGTAAAGGTGCCCCTGTAAGTATAGACTACTAACATACTTCGAAACGTGTTACTTACATTTCACTTTTGTGTATCAGTGCCACTGAAAGTAAAGACTACTAACATACTTCTAGACTTGTTACTTACATTTCACTTTCGTGTATCAGTGCCACTGTAAGTAAAGACTACTAACATACTTCTAAACTTGTTACTTACATTTCACTTTCGTGTATCAGTGCCACTATAAGTAAAGACTACTAACATACTTCTAGACTTGTTACTTACATTTCACTTTCGTGTACCAGTGCCCCTGTAATTTTAGACTACTAACATACTTCTAGGCTTGTTACATTTCACTTTCGTGTATCAGTGTCCCTGTAAGTAAAGACAACTAACATACTTCTAGACTTGTTACATTTCACTTTCGTGTACCAGTGCCCCTGTAAGTATAGACTACTAACATACTTCTAGACTTGTTACATTTCACCTTCGTGTACCAGTGCCACTGTAAGTAAAGACTACTAACACACTTATAGACTTGATACATTTCCCTTTCGTGTACCAGTGCCCATGTAGGTAAGGACCATTAACAGAGTTCTGGACTTGTTACTTACATTTCACGTTCGTGTACTAGTGCCCCTGTAAGTATAGACTACTAACATACTTCTAGATTTGTTAGTTACATTTCACTTTCGTGTACCAGTGCCCCTATAAGTAAAGACTACTAACATACTTCTAAACTTGTTCCTTACATTTCACTTTCATGTACCAGTACCCCTGTAAGTAGACTACTAATATACTTCTAGACTTGTTACATTTCACTTCCGTGTACCCGTGCCCCTGTAAGTATACCACTAACACGCTTCTCGACTTGTTACTTACATTTCACTTTCGTGTACCAATGCCCCTGTAAGTAGACTACTAACATACTTCTAGACTTGTTACTTACATTTGACTTCCATGTACCAGTGCCCCTGTAAGTAGACCACTAACA
This sequence comes from Chaetoderma sp. LZ-2023a, assembly GCA_034401795.1. NCBI lineage: Eukaryota > Metazoa > Mollusca > Caudofoveata > Chaetodermatida > Chaetodermatidae > Chaetoderma > Chaetoderma sp. LZ-2023a. The sequence continues at coordinate 58,499,455 of CM067372.1, forward strand.
TACTTCAACTTGTTAGTTACATTTCACTTTCGAGTATCAGTGCCCCTGTAAGTATAGACTACTAACACACTTATAGACTTGTTACATTTCACTTTCCTGTACCAGTGCCCATGTAGGTAAGGGCCATTAACAGAGTTCTGGACTTGTTACTTACATTTCACGTTCGTGTACTAGTGCCCCTGTAAGTATAGACTACTAACATACTTCTAGACTTGTTAGTTACATTTCACTTTCGTGTACCAGTGCCACTATAAGTAAAGACTACTAACATACTTCTAGACTTGCTACATTTCACTTTCGTGTACCAGTGCCCCTGTAAGTATAGACTACTAACATACTTCTAGACGTGTTAGTTACATTTCACTTTCGTGTACCAGTGCCCCTGTAAGTAAAGACTACTAACATGCTTCTAGACTTGTTACTTACATTTCACTTTCGTGTACCAGTGCACCTGTAAGTAAATACTACCACCACACTTTCTGAACTTGTTAGTTACATTTCACTTTCGTGTACCAATGCCCCTGTAAGTAGACTACTAACATACTTCTAGACTTGTTACTTACATTTCACTTCCATGTACTAGTGCCCCTGTAAGTAAAGACTAATAACACACTTTCTGAACTTGTTAGTTACATTTCACTTTCGTGTACCAGTGCCCCTGTAAGTAGACTACTAACATACTTCAACTTGTTACTTACATTTCACTTTCGTGTACCAGTACCCCTGTAAGTAGACTACTAACACACTTCTGGGCATGTTATATTTCACTTTCGAGTATCAGTGCCCCTGTAAGTATAGACTACTAACACACTTATAGACTTGTTACATTTCACTTTCCTGTACCAGTGCCCATGTAGGTAAGGACCATTAACAGAGTTCTGGACTTGTTACTTACATTTCACGTTCGTGTACTAGTGCCCCTGTAAGTATAGACTACTAACATACTTCTAGACGTGTTAGTTACATTTCACTTTCGTGTACCAGTGCCACTATAAGTAAAGACTACTAACATACTTCTAGACTTGCTACATTTCACTTTTGTGCACCAGTGCCCCTGTAGGTAAGGACCATTAACAGAGATCTGGACGTGTTACTTACATTTCACTTTCGTGTACCAGTGCCCCTGTAAGTATAGACTACTAACATACTTCTAGACGTGTTAGTTACATTTCACTTACGTGTACCAGTGCCCCTGTAAGTATAGACTACTAACATACTTCTAGACTTGTTAGTTACATTTCACTTTCGTGTACCAGTGCACCTGTAAGTAAAGATTACTAACATACTTCTAAGCGTATTACTTACATTTCACTATCGTGTACCAGTGCCCATGTATGTAAAGACTACAAACATACTTCTAGCCTTATTACTTACATTTCATTTTCGTGTACCAGTGCCCCTGTATGTAAAGACTAATAACATACTTCTAGACTTGTTACTTACATTTCACTTTCGTGTACCAGTGCCACTGTAAGCAAAGACTACTAACCTACTTCTAGGCATGTTACATTTAACTTTTGTGCACCAGTGCCCCTGTAAGTAAAGACTACTAACCTACTTCTAAACTTGTTAATTACATTTCACTTTCGTGTACCAGTGCCCCTGTACGTAAAGACTACTAACATACTTCTAGACTTGTTACATACATTTCACTTTCGTGTACCAGTGCCCATGTATGTAAAGACTACTAACATACTTCTAGGCTTATTACTTACATTTCATTTTCGTGTACCAGTGCCCCTGTATGTAAAGACTACTAACATACTTCTAGACTTGTTCCTTACATTTCACTTTCGTGTACAAGTGCCACTGTAAGTAAAGACTACTAACCTACTTCTAGGCCTGTTACATTTAACTTTTGTGCACCAGTGCCCCTGTAGGGAAATACTACTAACCTACTTCTAGACTTGTTACTTACATTTCACTTTCGTGTACCAGTGCACCTGTAAGTAAAGACTACTAACATACTTCTAAGCGTTTTACTTACATTTCACTATCGTGTACCAGTGCCCATGTATGTAGAGACTACTAACATACTTCTAGGCTTATTACTTACATTTCATTTTCGTGTACCAGTGCCCCTGTATGTAAAGACTACTAACATACTTCTAGACTTGTTACTTACATTTCACTTTCGTGTACCAGTGCGCCTGTAAGTAGACTACTAACATACTTCTAGAGGTGTTACTTACATTTGACTTTCATGTATCAGTGCCACTGTAAGTTAAGACACTAACATACTTCTAGGCTTATTACTTACATTTCACTTTCGTGTACCAGTGCCCCTGTAAGTAAAGACTACTAACATACTTCTAGACGTGTTACTTACATTTCACTTTCGTATACCAGTGCCCCTGTAAGTAGACTACTAACATACTTCTAGACGTGTTACCTACATTTCACTTTCCTGTACCAGTGCCCCTGTAAGGAAAGCCCACTAACACGCTTCTAGACTTGTTACATTTCAGTTTCGTCTACCAGTGCCCCTGTAAGTAGACTACTAACATACTTCTAGACTTGTTACTTACATTTCAGTTTCGTGTACCAGTGCCCCTGTAAGTAAAGACTACTAACATACTTCTAGGCGTGTTACTTACATTTCACGTTCGTGTACCAGTGCCCCTGTATGTAGACTACTAACACACTTCTAAACTTGTTTCATTTCACTTTCCTGTACCAGTGCTGTAAGTAAAGACTACTAACATACTTCCAAACTTGTTACTTACATTTCACTTTCGTGTACCAGTGCCCCTGTAAGTAGATGACTAACACACTTCTAGACTTGTTACATTTTACTTTCGTGTACCAGTGCCACTGTAAGTAGACTACTAACATACTTCTAGACTTGTTAGTCTCATTTCACTTTCGTGTAAAGGTGCCCCTGTAAGTATAGACTACTAACATACTTCGAAACGTGTTACTTACATTTCACTTTTGTGTATCAGTGCCACTGAAAGTAGACTACTAACATACTTCTAGACTTGTTACTTACATTTCACTTTCGTGTATCAGTGCCACTGTAAGTAAAGACTACTAACATACTTCTAAACTTGATACTTACATTTCACTTTCGTGTACCAGTGCCCCTGTAAGTATAGACTACTAACATACTTCTAGACGTGTTAGTTACATTTCACTTTCGTGTACCAGTGCCCCTGTAAGTAAAGACTACTAACATGCTTCTAGACTTGTTACTTACATTTCACTTTCGTGTACCAGTGCACCTGTAAGTAAATACTACCACCACACTTTCTGAACTTGTTAGTTACATTTCACTTTCGTGTACCAATGCCCCTGTAAGTAGACTACTAACATACTTCTAGACTTGTTACTTACATTTCACTTCCATGTACTAGTGCCCCTGTAAGTAAAGACTAATAACACACTTTCTGAACTTGTTAGTTACATTTCACTTTCGTGTACCAGTGCCCCTGTAAGTAGACTACTAACATACTTCAACTTGTTACTTACATTTCACTTTCGTGTACCAGTACCCCTGTAAGTAGACTACTAACACACTTCTGGGCATGTTATATTTCACTTTCGAGTATCAGTGCCCCTGTAAGTATAGACTACTAACACACTTATAGACTTGTTACATTTCACTTTCCTGTACCAGTGCCCATGTAGGTAAGGACCATTAACAGAGTTCTGGACTTGTTACTTACATTTCACGTTCGTGTACTAGTGCCCCTGTAAGTATAGACTACTAACATACTTCTAGACGTGTTAGTTACATTTCACTTTCGTGTACCAGTGCCACTATAAGTAAAGACTACTAACATACTTCTAGACTTGCTACATTTCACTTTTGTGCACCAGTGCCCCTGTAGGTAAGGACCATTAACAGAGATCTGGACGTGTTACTTACATTTCACTTTCGTGTACCAGTGCCCCTGTAAGTATAGACTACTAACATACTTCTAGACGTGTTAGTTACATTTCACTTACGTGTACCAGTGCCCCTGTAAGTATAGACTACTAACATACTTCTAGACTTGTTAGTTACATTTCACTTTCGTGTACCAGTGCACCTGTAAGTAAAGATTACTAACATACTTCTAAGCGTATTACTTACATTTCACTATCGTGTACCAGTGCCCATGTATGTAAAGACTACAAACATACTTCTAGCCTTATTACTTACATTTCATTTTCGTGTACCAGTGCCCCTGTATGTAAAGACTAATAACATACTTCTAGACTTGTTACTTACATTTCACTTTCGTGTACCAGTGCCACTGTAAGCAAAGACTACTAACCTACTTCTAGGCATGTTACATTTAACTTTTGTGCACCAGTGCCCCTGTAAGTAAAGACTACTAACCTACTTCTAAACTTGTTAATTACATTTCACTTTCGTGTACCAGTGCCCCTGTACGTAAAGACTACTAACATACTTCTAGACTTGTTACATACATTTCACTTTCGTGTACCAGTGCCCATGTATGTAAAGACTACTAACATACTTCTAGGCTTATTACTTACATTTCATTTTCGTGTACCAGTGCCCCTGTATGTAAAGACTACTAACATACTTCTAGACTTGTTCCTTACATTTCACTTTCGTGTACAAGTGCCACTGTAAGTAAAGACTACTAACCTACTTCTAGGCCTGTTACATTTAACTTTTGTGCACCAGTGCCCCTGTAGGGAAATACTACTAACCTACTTCTAGACTTGTTACATACATTTCACTTTCGTGTACCAGTGCCCATGTATGTAAAGACTACTAACATACTTCTAGGCTTATTACTTACATTTCATTTTCGTGTACCAGTGCCCCTGTATGTAAAGACTACTAACATACTTCTAGACTTGTTCCTTACATTTCACTTTCGTGTACAAGTGCCACTGTAAGTAAAGACTACTAACCTACTTCTAGGCCTGTTACATTTAACTTTTGTGCACCAGTGCCCCTGTAGGGAAATACTACTAACCTACTTCTAGACTTGTTACTTACATTTCACTTTCGTGTACCAGTGCCCCTGTAAGTAAAGACTACTAACATACTTCTAGACGTGTTACTTACATTTCACTTTCGTATACCAGTGCCCCTGTAAGTAGACTACTAACATACTTCTAGACGTGTTACCTACATTTCACTTTCCTGTACCAGTGCCCCTGTAAGGAAAGCCCACTAACACGCTTCTAGACTTGTTACATTTCAGTTTCGTCTACCAGTGCCCCTGTAAGTAGACTACTAACACGCTTCTAGACTTGTTACTTACATTTCACTTTCGTTTACCAGTGCCACTGTAAGTAGACTACTAACATACTTCTAGACTTGTTACTTACATTTCAGTTTCGTGTACCAGTGCCCCTGTAAGTAAAGACTACTAACATACTTCTAGGCGTGTTACTTACATTTCACGTTCGTGTACCAGTGCCCCTGTATGTAGACTACTAACACACTTCTAAACTTGTTTCATTTCACTTTCCTGTACCAGTGCTGTAAGTAAAGACTACTAACATACTTCCAAACTTGTTACTTACATTTCACTTTCGTGTACCAGTGCCCCTGTAAGTAGATGACTAACACACTTCTAGACTTGTTACATTTTACTTTCGTGTACCAGTGCCACTGTAAGTAGACTACTAACATACTTCTAGACTTGTTAGTCTCATTTCACTTTCGTGTAAAGGTGCCCCTGTAAGTATAGACTACTAACATACTTCGAAACGTGTTACTTACATTTCACTTTTGTGTATCAGTGCCACTGAAAGTAGACTACTAACATACTTCTAGACTTGTTACTTACATTTCACTTTCGTGTATCAGTGCCACTGTAAGTAAAGACTACTAACATACTTCTAAACTTGATACTTACATTTCACTTTCGTGTACCAGTGCCCCTGTAAGTATAGACTACTAACATACTTCTAGACGTGTTAGTTACATTTCACTTTCGTGTACCAGTGCCCCTGTAAGTAAAGACTACTAACATGCTTCTAGACTTGTTACTTACATTTCACTTTCGTGTACCAGTGCACCTGTAAGTAAATACTACCACCACACTTTCTGAACTTGTTAGTTACATTTCACTTTCGTGTACCAATGCCCCTGTAAGTAGACTACTAACATACTTCTAGACTTGTTACTTACATTTCACTTCCATGTACTAGTGCCCCTGTAAGTAAAGACTAATAACACACTTTCTGAACTTGTTAGTTACATTTCACTTTCGTGTACCAGTGCCCCTGTAAGTAGACTACTAACAAACTTCAACTTGTTACTAACATTTCACTTTCGTGTACCAGTACCCCTGTAAGTAGACTACTAACACACTTCTGGGCATGTTATATTTCACTTTCGAGTATCAGTGCCCCTGTAAGTATAGACTACTAACACACTTATAGACTTGTTACATTTCACTTTCCTGTACCAGTGCCCATGTAGGTAAGGACCATTAACAGAGTTCTGGACTTGTTACTTACATTTCACGTTCGTGTACTAGTGCCCCTGTAAGTATAGACTACTAACATACTTCTAGACGTGTTAGTTACATTTCACTTTCGTGTACCAGTGCCACTATAAGTAAAGACTACTAACATACTTCTAGACTTGCTACATTTCACTTTTGTGCACCAGTGCCCCTGTAGGTAAGGACCATTAACAGAGATCTGGACGTGTTACTTACATTTCACTTTCGTGTACCAGTGCCCCTGTAAGTATAGACTACTAACATACTTCTAGACGTGTTAGTTACATTTCACTTACGTGTACCAGTGCCCCTGTAAGTATAGACTACTAACATACTTCTAGACTTGTTAGTTACATTTCACTTTCGTGTACCAGTGCACCTGTAAGTAAAGATTACTAACATACTTCTAAGCGTATTACTTACATTTCACTATCGTGTACCAGTGCCCATGTATGTAAAGACTACAAACATACTTCTAGCCTTATTACTTACATTTCATTTTCGTGTACCAGTGCCCCTGTATGTAAAGACTAATAACATACTTCTAGACTTGTTACTTACATTTCACTTTCGTGTACCAGTGCCACTGTAAGCAAAGACTACTAACCTACTTCTAGGCATGTTACATTTAACTTTTGTGCACCAGTGCCCCTGTAAGTAAAGACTACTAACCTACTTCTAAACTTGTTAATTACATTTCACTTTCGTGTACCAGTGCCCCTGTACGTAAAGACTACTAACATACTTCTAGACTTGTTACATACATTTCACTTTCGTGTACCAGTGCCCATGTATGTAAAGACTACTAACATACTTCTAGGCTTATTACTTACATTTCATTTTCGTGTACCAGTGCCCCTGTATGTAAAGACTACTAACATACTTCTAGACTTGTTCCTTACATTTCACTTTCGTGTACAAGTGCCACTGTAAGTAAAGACTACTAACCTACTTCTAGGCCTGTTACATTTAACTTTTGTGCACCAGTGCCCCTGTAGGGAAATACTACTAACCTACTTCTAGACTTGTTACTTACATTTCACTTTCGTGTACCAGTGCACCTGTAAGTAAAGACTACTAACATACTTCTAAGCGTTTTACTTACATTTCACTATCGTGTACCAGTGCCCATGTATGTAGAGACTACTAACATACTTCTAGGCTTATTACTTACATTTCACTTTCGTGTACCAGTGCGCCTGTAAGTAGACTACTAACATACTTCTAGAGGTGTTACTTACATTTGACTTTCATGTATCAGTGCCACTGTAAGTTAAGACACTAACATACTTCTAGGCTTATTACTTACATTTCACTTTCGTGTACCAGTGCCCCTGTAAGTAAAGACTACTAACATACTTCTAGACGTGTTACTTACATTTCACTTTCGTATACCAGTGCCCCTGTAAGTAGACTACTAACATACTTCTAGACGTGTTACCTACATTTCACTTTCCTGTACCAGTGCCCCTGTAAGGAAAGCCCACTAACACGCTTCTAGACTTGTTACATTTCAGTTTCGTCTACCAGTGCCCCTGTAAGTAGACTACTAACACGCTTCTAGAGGTGTTACTTACATTTGACTTTCATGTATCAGTGCCACTGTAAGTTAAGACACTAACATACTTCTAGGCTTATTACTTACATTTCACTTTCGTGTACCAGTGCCCCTGTAAGTAAAGACTACTAACATACTTCTAGGCGTGTTACTTACATTTCACGTTCGTGTACCAGTGCCCCTGTATGTAGACTACTAACACACTTCTAAACTTGTTTCATTTCACTTTCCTGTACCAGTGCTGTAAGTAAAGACTACTAACATACTTCCAAACTTGTTACTTACATTTCACTTTCGTGTACCAGTGCCCCTGTAAGTAGATGACTAACACACTTCTAGACTTGTTACATTTTACTTTCGTGTACCAGTGCCACTGTAAGTAGACTACTAACATACTTCTAGACTTGTTAGTCTCATTTCACTTTCGTGTAAAGGTGCCCCTGTAAGTATAGACTACTAACATACTTCGAAACGTGTTACTTACATTTCACTTTTGTGTATCAGTGCCACTGAAAGTAGACTACTAACATACTTCTAGACTTGTTACTTACATTTCACTTTCGTGTATCAGTGCCACTGTAAGTAAAGACTACTAACATACTTCTAAACTTGATACTTACATTTCACTTTCGTGTACCAGTGCCCCTGTAAGTATAGACTACTAACATACTTCTAGACGTGTTAGTTACATTTCACTTTCGTGTACCAGTGCCCCTGTAAGTAAAGACTACTAACATGCTTCTAGACTTGTTACTTACATTTCACTTTCGTGTACCAGTGCACCTGTAAGTAAATACTACCACCACACTTTCTGAACTTGTTAGTTACATTTCACTTTCGTGTACCAATGCCCCTGTAAGTAGACTACTAACATACTTCTAGACTTGTTACTTACATTTCACTTTCCTGTACCAGTGCCCATGTAGGTAAGGACCATTAACAGAGTTCTGGACTTGTTACTTACATTTCACGTTCGTGTACTAGTGCCCCTGTAAGTATAGACTACTAACATACTTCTAGACGTGTTAGTTACATTTCACTTTCGTGTACCAGTGCCACTATAAGTAAAGACTACTAACATACTTCTAGACTTGCTACATTTCACTTTTGTGCACCAGTGCCCCTGTAGGTAAGGACCATTAACAGAGATCTGGATGTGTTACTTACATTTCACTTTCGTGTACCAGTGCCCCTGTAAGTATAGACTACTAACATACTTCTAGACGTGTTAGTTACATTTCACTTACGTGTACCAGTGCCCCTGTAAGTATAGACTACTAACATACTTCTAGACTTGTTAGTTACATTTCACTTTCGTGTACCAGTGCACCTGTAAGTAAAGATTACTAACATACTTCTAAGCGTATTACTTACATTTCACTATCGTGTACCAGTGCCCATGTATGTAAAGACTACAAACATACTTCTAGCCTTATTACTTACATTTCATTTTCGTGTACCAGTGCCCCTGTATGTAAAGACTAATAACATACTTCTAGACGTGTTAGTTACATTTCACTTTCGTGTACCAGTGCCACTATAAGTAAAGACTACTAACATACTTCTAGACTTGCTACATTTCACTTTTGTGCACCAGTGCCCCTGTAGGTAAGGACCATTAACAGAGATCTGGACGTGTTACTTACATTTCACTTTCGTGTACCAGTGCCCCTGTAAGTATAGACTACTAACATACTTCTAGACGTGTTAGTTACATTTCACTTACGTGTACCAGTGCCCCTGTAAGTATAGACTACTAACATACTTCTAGACTTGTTAGTTACATTTCACTTTCGTGTACCAGTGCACCTGTAAGTAAAGATTACTAACATACTTCTAAGCGTATTACTTACATTTCACTATCGTGTACCAGTGCCCATGTATGTAAAGACTACAAACATACTTCTAGCCTTATTACTTACATTTCATTTTCGTGTACCAGTGCCCCTGTATGTAAAGACTAATAACATACTTCTAGACTTGTTACTTACATTTCACTTTCGTGTACCAGTGCCACTGTAAGCAAAGACTACTAACCTACTTCTAGGCATGTTACATTTAACTTTTGTGCACCAGTGCCCCTGTAAGTAAAGACTACTAACCTACTTCTAAACTTGTTAATTACATTTCACTTTCGTGTACCAGTGCCCCTGTACGTAAAGACTACTAACATACTTCTAGACTTGTTACATACATTTCACTTTCGTGTACCAGTGCCCATGTATGTAAAGACTACTAACATACTTCTAGGCTTATTACTTACATTTCATTTTCGTGTACCAGTGCCCCTGTATGTAAAGACTACTAACATACTTCTAGACTTGTTCCTTACATTTCACTTTCGTGTACAAGTGCCACTGTAAGTAAAGACTACTAACCTACTTCTAGGCCTGTTACATTTAACTTTTGTGCACCAGTGCCCCTGTAGGGAAATACTACTAACCTACTTCTAGACTTGTTACTTACATTTCACTTTCGTGTACCAGTGCATCTGTAAGTAAAGACTACTAACATACTTCTAAGCGTTTTACTTACATTTCACTATCGTGTACCAGTGCCCATGTATGTAGAGACTACTAACATACTTCTAGGCTTATTACTTACATTTCATTTTCGTGTACCAGTGCCCCTGTATGTAAAGACTACTAACATACTTCTAGACTTGTTACTTACATTTCACTTTCGTGTACCAGTGCGCCTGTAAGTAGACTACTAACATACTTCTAGAGGTGTTACTTACATTTGACTTTCATGTATCAGTGCCACTGTAAGTTAAGACACTAACATACTTCTAGGCTTATTACTTACATTTCACTTTCGTGTACCAGTGCCCCTGTAAGTAAAGACTACTAACATACTTCTAGACGTGTTACTTACATTTCACTTTCGTATACCAGTGCCCCTGTAAGTAGACTACTAACATACTTCTAGACGTGTTACCTACATTTCACTTTCCTGTACCAGTGCCCCTGTAAGGAAAGCCCACTAACACGCTTCTAGACTTGTTACATTTCAGTTTCGTCTACCAGTGCCCCTGTAAGTAGACTACTAACACGCTTCTAGACTTGTTACTTACATTTCACTTTCGTTTACCAGTGCCACTGTAAGTAGACTACTAACATACTTCTAGACTTGTTACTTACATTTCAGTTTCGTGTACCAGTGCCCCTGTAAGTAAAGACTACTAACATACTTCTAGGCGTGTTACTTACATTTCACGTTCGTGTACCAGTGCCCCTGTATGTAGACTACTAACACACTTCTAAACTTGTTTCATTTCACTTTCCTGTACCAGTGCTGTAAGTAAAGACTACTAACATACTTCCAAACTTGTTACTTACATTTCACTTTCGTGTACCAGTGCCCCTGTAAGTAGATGACTAACACACTTCTAGACTTGTTACATTTTACTTTCGTGTACCAGTGCCACTGTAAGTAGACTACTAACATACTTCTAGACTTGTTAGTCTCATTTCACTTTCGTGTAACGGTGCCCCTGTAAGTATAGACTACTAACATACTTCGAAACGTGTTACTTACATTTCACTTTTGTGTATCAGTGCCACTGAAAGTAGACTACTAACATACTTCTAGACTTGTTACTTACATTTCACTTTCGTGTATCAGTGCCACTGTAAGTAAAGACTACTAACATACTTCTAGACTTGTTCCTTACATTTCACTTTCGTGTACAAGTGCCACTGTAAGTAAAGACTACTAACCTACTTCTAGGCCTGTTACATTTAACTTTTGTGCACCAGTGCCCCTGTAGGGAAATACTACTAACCTACTTCTAGACTTGTTACTTACATTTCACTTTCGTGTACCAGTGCATCTGTAAGTAAAGACTACTAACATACTTCTAAGCGTTTTACTTACATTTCACTATCGTGTACCAGTGCCCATGTATGTAGAGACTACTAACATACTTCTAGGCTTATTACTTACATTTCATTTTCGTGTACCAGTGCCCCTGTATGTAAAGACTACTAACATACTTCTAGACTTGTTACTTACATTTCACTTTCGTGTACCAGTGCGCCTGTAAGTAGACTACTAACATACTTCTAGAGGTGTTACTTACATTTGACTTTCATGTATCAGTGCCACTGTAAGTTAAGACACTAACATACTTCTAGGCTTATTACTTACATTTCACTTTCGTGTACCAGTGCCCCTGTAAGTAAAGACTACTAACATACTTCTAGACGTGTTACTTACATTTCACTTTCGTATACCAGTGCCCCTGTAAGTAGACTACTAACATACTTCTAGACGTGTTACCTACATTTCACTTTCCTGTACCAGTGCCCCTGTAAGGAAAGCCCACTAACACGCTTCTAGACTTGTTACATTTCAGTTTCGTCTACCAGTGCCCCTGTAAGTAGACTACTAACACGCTTCTAGACTTGTTACTTACATTTCACTTTCGTTTACCAGTGCCACTGTAAGTAGACTACTAACATACTTCTAGACTTGTTACTTACATTTCAGTTTCGTGTACCAGTGCCCCTGTAAGTAAAGACTACTAACATACTTCTAGGCGTGTTACTTACATTTCACGTTCGTGTACCAGTGCCCCTGTATGTAGACTACTAACACACTTCTAAACTTGTTTCATTTCACTTTCCTGTACCAGTGCTGTAAGTAAAGACTACTAACATACTTCCAAACTTGTTACTTACATTTCACTTTCGTGTACCAGTGCCCCTGTAAGTAGATGACTAACACACTTCTAGACTTGTTACATTTTACTTTCGTGTACCAGTGCCACTGTAAGTAGACTACTAACATACTTCTAGACTTGTTAGTCTCATTTCACTTTCGTGTAACGGTGCCCCTGTAAGTATAGACTACTAACATACTTCGAAACGTGTTACTTACATTTCACTTTTGTGTATCAGTGCCACTGAAAGTAGACTACTAACATACTTCTAGACTTGTTACTTACATTTCACTTTCGTGTATCAGTGCCACTGTAAGTAAAGACTACTAACATACTTCTAAACTTGATACTTACATTTCACTTTCGTGTACCAGTGCCCCTGTAAGTATAGACTACTAACATACTTCTAGACGTGTTAGTTACATTTCACTTTCGTGTACCAGTGCCCCTGTAAGTAAAGACTACTAACATGCTTCTAGACTTGTTACTTACATTTCACTTTCGTGTACCAGTGCACCTGTAAGTAAATACTACCACCACACTTTCTGAACTTGTTAGTTACATTTCACTTTCGTGTACCAATGCCCCTGTAAGTAGACTACTAACATACTTCTAGACTTGTTACTTACATTTCACTTTCCTGTACCAGTGCCCATGTAGGTAAGGACCATTAACAGAGTTCTGGACTTGTTACTTACATTTCACGTTCGTGTACTAGTGCCCCTGTAAGTATAGACTACTAACATACTTCTAGACGTGTTAGTTACATTTCACTTTCGTGTACCAGTGCCACTATAAGTAAAGACTACTAACATACTTCTAGACTTGCTACATTTCACTTTTGTGCACCAGTGCCCCTGTAGGTAAGGACCATTAACAGAGATCTGGACGTGTTACTTACATTTCACTTTCGTGTACCAGTGCCCCTGTAAGTATAGACTACTAACATACTTCTAGACGTGTTAGTTACATTTCACTTACGTGTACCAGTGCCCCTGTAAGTATAGACTACTAACATACTTCTAGACTTGTTAGTTACATTTCACTTTCGTGTACCAGTGCACCTGTAAGTAAAGATTACTAACATACTTCTAAGCGTATTACTTACATTTCACTATCGTGTACCAGTGCCCATGTATGTAAAGACTACAAACATACTTCTAGCCTTATTACTTACATTTCATTTTCGTGTACCAGTGCCCCTGTATGTAAAGACTAATAACATACTTCTAGACTTGTTACTTACATTTCACTTTCGTGTACCAGTGCCACTGTAAGCAAAGACTACTAACCTACTTCTAGGCATGTTACATTTAACTTTTGTGCACCAGTGCCCCTGTAAGTAAAGACTACTAACCTACTTCTAAACTTGTTAATTACATTTCACTTTCGTGTACCAGTGCCCCTGTACGTAAAGACTACTAACATACTTCTAGACTTGTTACATACATTTCACTTTCGTGTACCAGTGCCCATGTATGTAAAGACTACTAACATACTTCTAGGCTTATTACTTACATTTCATTTTCGTGTACCAGTGCCCCTGTATGTAAAGACTACTAACATACTTCTAGACTTGTTCCTTACATTTCACTTTCGTGTACAAGTGCCACTGTAAGTAAAGACTACTAACCTACTTCTAGGCCTGTTACATTTAACTTTTGTGCACCAGTGCCCCTGTAGGGAAATACTACTAACCTACTTCTAGACTTGTTACTTACATTTCACTTTCGTGTACCAGTGCATCTGTAAGTAAAGACTACTAACATACTTCTAAGCGTTTTACTTACATTTCACTATCGTGTACCAGTGCCCATGTATGTAGAGACTACTAACATACTTCTAGGCTTATTACTTACATTTCATTTTCGTGTACCAGTGCCCCTGTATGTAAAGACTACTAACATACTTCTAGACTTGTTACTTACATTTCACTTTCGTGTACCAGTGCGCCTGTAAGTAGACTACTAACATACTTCTAGAGGTGTTACTTACATTTGACTTTCATGTATCAGTGCCACTGTAAGTTAAGACACTAACATACTTCTAGGCTTATTACTTACATTTCACTTTCGTGTACCAGTGCCCCTGTAAGTAAAGACTACTAACATACTTCTAGACGTGTTACTTACATTTCACTTTCGTATACCAGTGCCCCTGTAAGTAGACTACTAACATACTTCTAGACGTGTTACCTACATTTCACTTTCCTGTACCAGTGCCCCTGTAAGGAAAGCCCACTAACACGCTTCTAGACTTGTTACATTTCAGTTTCGTCTACCAGTGCCCCTGTAAGTAGACTACTAACACGCTTCTAGACTTGTTACTTACATTTCACTTTCGTTTACCAGTGCCACTGTAAGTAGACTACTAACATACTTCTAGACTTGTTACTTACATTTCAGTTTCGTGTACCAGTGCCCCTGTAAGTAAAGACTACTAACATACTTCTAGGCGTGTTACTTACATTTCACGTTCGTGTACCAGTGCCCCTGTATGTAGACTACTAACACACTTCTAAACTTGTTTCATTTCACTTTCCTGTACCAGTGCTGTAAGTAAAGACTACTAACATACTTCCAAACTTGTTACTTACATTTCACTTTCGTGTACCAGTGCCCCTGTAAGTAGATGACTAACACACTTCTAGACTTGTTACATTTTACTTTCGTGTACCAGTGCCACTGTAAGTAGACTACTAACATACTTCTAGACTTGTTAGTCTCATTTCACTTTCGTGTAACGGTGCCCCTGTAAGTATAGACTACTAACATACTTCGAAACGTGTTACTTACATTTCACTTTTGTGTATCAGTGCCACTGAAAGTAGACTACTAACATACTTCTAGACTTGTTACTTACATTTCACTTTCGTGTATCAGTGCCACTGTAAGTAAAGACTACTAACATACTTCTAAACTTGATACTTACATTTCACTTTCGTGTACCAGTGCCCCTGTAAGTATAGACTACTAACATACTTCTAGACGTGTTAGTTACATTTCACTTTCGTGTACCAGTGCCCCTGTAAGTAAAGACTACTAACATGCTTCTAGACTTGTTACTTACATTTCACTTTCGTGTACCAGTGCCCCTGTAAGTAAAGACTACTAACATGCTTCTAGACTTGTTACTTACATTTCACTTTCGTGTACCAGTGCACCTGTAAGTAAATACTACCACCACACTTTCTGAACTTGTTAGTTACATTTCACTTTCGTGTACCAATGCCCCTGTAAGTAGACTACTAACATACTTCTAGACTTGTTACTTACATTTCACTTCCATGTACTAGTGCCCCTGTAAGTAAAGACTAATAACACACTTTCTGAACTTGTTAGTTACATTTCACTTTCGTGTACCAGTGCCCCTGTAAGTAGACTACTAACATACTTCAACTTGTTACTTACATTTCACTTTCGTGTACCAGTACCCCTGTAAGTAGACTACTAACACACTTCTGGGCATGTTATATTTCACTTTCGAGTATCAGTGCCCCTGTAAGTATAGACTACTAACACACTTATAGACTTGTTACATTTCACTTTCCTGTACCAGTGCCCATGTAGGTAAGGACCATTAACAGAGTTCTGGACTTGTTACTTACATTTCACGTTCGTGTACTAGTGCCCCTGTAAGTATAGACTACTAACATACTTCTAGACGTGTTAGTTACATTTCACTTTCGTGTACCAGTGCCACTATAAGTAAAGACTACTAACATACTTCTAGACTTGCTACATTTCACTTTTGTGCACCAGTGCCCCTGTAGGTAAGGACCATTAACAGAGATCTGGACGTGTTACTTACATTTCACTTTCGTGTACCAGTGCCCCTGTAAGTATAGACTACTAACATACTTCTAGACGTGTTAGTTACATTTCACTTACGTGTACCAGTGCCCTTGTAAGTATAGACTACTAACATACTTCTAGACTTGTTAGTTACATTTCACTTTCGTGTACCAGTGCACCTGTAAGTAAAGATTACTAACATACTTCTAAGCGTATTACTTACATTTCACTATCGTGTACCAGTGCCCATGTATGTAAAGACTACAAACATACTTCTAGCCTTATTACTTACATTTCATTTTCGTGTACCAGTGCCCCTGTATGTAAAGACTAATAACATACTTCTAAACTTGTTCCTTACATTTCACTTTCGTGTACCAGTGCCCATGTATGTAGAGACTAGAGACTATCTAGAGACTGTCCCATTCTCCAAACAACTGAATATTTATATTTGTTGTAAATACATGGTTTTATTGTTTGGTCTTAAATCACAATTTCAGGACAAACTGTATAAATATACAAATATGAAAACTACATTTTATTTAAACCATCCATAAACGTTTCTATAATACTTTAATCAAAAACTATATATATATATATATATATATATATATATATATATATATATATATATATATATATATATAGATAAAAATGTATTCGCATCAAATCACAAAATCTACAGATCAGAGATAATCATGCTTAGTTTCAACATTAGAATTGGCCTTAGACAAAAACGGTTTTCTAGTCTTTCAAAATTTAGCCAATCAATTGGAAAATTTTCAATAATTTCTAAAATAATCAGAGAACTCAAATAGGAGCAGATATGGTTCAAACACAATCCCAAGTAATGGCTTTATTAGTTTGTCACGTACCTGTTTGGAAGTGGATTCATCAGGACACTCTAATCTTTTTGGAATTGAGCCTGTGAAGCCATTTCCAAATTTAATAATTTGATGGACAGTTGCATTCCCAAATCTTCTCTCAAAAACTCATTAAAGAAATAATGCACACCAGTTAGATGAATCATGGCATGAAATTAAATGGAAGTAGAAGTGAATGAATTAATACACCTTTCTCACATTGTCGTTATTACAAGGGAATTCCCCATAATCAGTGCTCAGAGAGCAGGCCCTGGCTGCTAACCGCCACTCACTGAGAGCCAATATATTAATTGTCATTCTTTAACATCAAAATCTTTCTAAAATTTTAACAAAGTATATTAAATATTTATTTATGTATACAAAATAAACTATCAAAATGATATATATATATATATATATATATATATATATATATATATATATATATATAAAAATAAAATAAACTATAAATTATTAATGATACATGCTGCATCTAACAAGCAATGAGACAGATTCATTTCATTTGTTTTAATATACCTCATTTTAATAAACAGGCCTCACAGTTGTCCTACCTTTGAGACAATGCTACTATTTTGTTCTACTGTTTCTAGTTTATGGTTGTCCCTGCTTGTCTTAGTTTAAAAGATCACATATTCAGCCTTTAATGGCTAAATTTGGTCAAGAAAAACTAATTTGTGTGTTGAATGTCTATTTACAGGCCAACAAAATACTTTTGAAAATTCACCACTGAAATGACTGGCTATTACAGACCAAACAGGCCAGTTGAATATCTTAAAATTAATTAAAACTAAGGTAGCAACAGCTTCCAGTCAAATTAATTCAAACAAGAACGACAATCAGAGATGCTATGGTCTGGCCCAACCCCCTTTCTGCCAAGCACAACATCCTACCCGAAATTAGTACAGATCCATTCAAAAGAACTCAAGTTATCATCCAGAAATGCAATATGTCATTAATTAAGTCACCATGACCGTGACCTTTTGATGCAAATATCGATAGAATTCTTCAGACCACGAAGGACAACCTCCACCGAAGATTGGCAAAGATCCCTTCAATCTAATTCAAGTTATCATCCAGAAACACAATATTATGTCATTTATTAGGTCACCGTGACCGTGCCCTCTGTTTGACCCCAGAATCCATAGGGGTCTTCAGACCACAAAGAACCTCCCACGAAAGATGCGTAATGATCCCTTCAATAGAACTCAAGCCATCATTCGGAAATGCAATATTACATCATTAATTAGGTCACCATGCCCATGACCTTATTACCCAAAAATCGAGTGTTCATCGTACCAGCAAGGACAAGCTCCCATGTCAGATTGGTAATGATCCCTTCAATAGAAATCGACTTATCATCCGGAAATGCAATATTGTCATTAATTAGGTTGCAGTTACCTTGACCTTTGATCCCAAAATCGGACCACCAAGGACAAGCTGCTATGTCAGGTTGGTAACAATCCCTTAAATAGAACTCGAGTTATCACCCGGAAACGCAATATTACATTATAAAGTAGGTCATCGTGACATTGACCTTTGACAACAAAGTTTAGAGTACTTCGGACCACCAAGGACAAGCTCCAACCCAAGATTAGTACTGATCCCTTCAACCGAACTCGAGTTACCATCCAGAAACGAAATATTATATCATTAATTAGGTCAGTGATGTTGACCTTTTACCGTTTGACCCTAAAATTGATAGGGTTGTTTGGCCCACCAAGGACAAGCTCCCACACTAGATTCGTAATGATCCCTTCAATAGAGCTTGAGTTATCATGCGGAAACGCAATATTACATCATTAATTGATCAACATGAACTTGCCCTTTGACCCAAAAATTTATAGGGTTCTTCAAACCACCAAGGACAAGTTCCCACCCAAGATTAGTAGTGATCCTTTCAGTCGAACGTGAATTATCATACGGAAGCACAATATTATGTCATTAATTAGGACCCTGTGATGTTGACCTTTGACCAAAAAATTGATAGTGTTCTTCGGACCACCAAGGACAAGCTCCCACTCAAGATTGGTAATGATCCTTTCAATAGAACTCGAGTTATCACCCGGAAATGCAATATTACGTCATTAATTGTGTCACTGTTACCTTGACTGTAGACCCCAAAATCGATAGGTACTTCAGACCACCAAGGACAAACTCCCATGCCAAGTGGTAATGATCCCTTCAATGGAACTCTAGTTATCCTTCGGAAACGCAATATTAAGTCATTAATTAGGTCACCATGACCGTGACCGTTGACATCAAAATTGATGACACCCAAAACCAACCTCCAAACCATGTTTGGTGAAGGTTGCTTCAGTAGAACTAGTTATTCATCCACTATATACACCCTATATATTTATATGGGGGGGGGGAGCATAAAAAGATGAAGCTGAAATCTAATCATCTTAGACGATACCGATGCTAACAAAATGCTCTAAACATGGTGATTAAATAAGGAAAGATGATAATTTACTAGAAAATCGGTTAATTTTCAATCAGTCAGTATATATCTTTGCATAGGAAATTGGCAAGAATAAAACAGTGAAAATAGGCACATGTGAAAGGACATACCATAAGAACATACAGCATTCAAATACTAGGTCAATCTCCCACACAAAGGTTTAAGGATAGGTCATTTAAACATAGGTCATATTCTCTCAAAGATAGATCAGCTCAGATTATTAGTCAAACCAAAACAAGAAGTCGAGATACTAGGATTAACAAAGTTTTCTTCTTCTGCAGATATATTTCTCCAAATATCAGGATATCACTCAGAAAGTAGAGATAAGAAAAACAAAGATGGTGGTGGGATTATTGCATATATTGCCCATAACATATCATTTAAGCGTAAGTCTGATTTAGAAGTTAATGATTTAGAAGTGATGTGGTTAAAAATTAAGGCATATAAACGATAAGTCTTAATTTCTTATGTAGCATATGTTTATAGACCCCAAGTACAGTGTAGCTGGGTCGATCTTTTTGAGGACATGTACTCAAAAGCTCTTGATGAAAGTAAAGAAATTATTTTGTTAGGTGACTAATATTAATCATAATCTAAGAGATGAAAATACAAGATGGCATGAAGTGATAGATATGTTACATCTTACACAAAAAGTTAAGCAGCAAACTAGAATTGCAAATAAGACATCCACCTTGATAGACCATATCTCGGTATCAAATGAACAGCTTGTTAATAAGATAATGGTCTCAAATCCACACAATTGTTCATATGCGGCAAATGACAACAATTCTCTGAAGATGCATTCAAGACAGATATAGGTAGCCAGACGCGATCTACACAGACGAAGATCAACGTTAAAAATTCTATCTGCGCAAAATCTGATCAAAAATACATTTATATAGTCTAAGACAATAATCCATACTTGTTTTAGACAGTATTTAGCATTATTACTTTGATTATTTTGTGCAAACTGCGAAAATCGTTGAATCGACGGGTTAAATAGGGCTTTTTTCTTAGTTGTCACCCGTTTCCGTGATTTGTTTACCGTAGCAACGGTAGATAGTCAGTTCTACCTGGCACATTCCTGCAAAAATAATCAATTTTCAATTGTATTGTAAACTTGATAGAATCAAAATGTGCATAAAATAGTTTAAAATATGAGATTATTGTCCATATAAATTATGTTTTAAAAAAATAAAAAATAATATTAAAAAAAGCATTTGACTTTAGGATAAAATATTAACCAAATTTATTTTTAACAGTTTAAAATGCGATATTGATTTCCATACAAACTATAGCAATAATTGGTTATAGTTACCGTGTGTTAACCTATACTTAAAGCTGAACACACACCTTAAACTTTCATGAATTGTTTACCGTTGTTAGGTCTGCTGCATTGATCGTCAAGCGACATTGCATCATTATAATAGTATGCCAGAATAGATATAGTTAATTCAACAAATCAAAATCGTTTGCAAATACACATACGCACACATTTAATAATAAATGTAGAAATAAATAATAGAAATTAACTCTTAACTCAACTAACTAGTAGGAGTCTCTTTGTTTTTGTGGCGTCTTGCACTTTAGACACTCAGAAATGACTGCATGTAATGACTGTGGTAAATTACACCATACTGTTAAGAATAGACATTGTGATTACTTTCTTTGTGATGCCTGCTTCTATGTTAGATTTCCGCAGTATAGACCTAAGGGCACACCAGTAGGACAGAAGGTTCCGAAAGAAACAACGATAACAAGCAAAAAAATGTATTTCTATTCTGCCATCTCCTCCGCCAAGCGATTCAGTGACACGAAGCGAGAATCTAACCTCATGTATTACTAACACAACCTCTAGCCAAACTAATGAATCAGTAACAAATAGGCATAGTAATAAGTCTCCTACCCTAATCTCACTCTCAGCAGCACTGAGCACTATGACCATCAGTCAAGTAGATAAAACCAGCCAAGTAAGGCCCCCCTAGTACCATTCTTGCAGTAGCTGACATACACAATGATGCTACAGTTAAATCTGCCTCAATAAATGCCAGTGACGTTAAACGGTTTGAAAACACACCCGAAAATGCCACCGAGAATAAAACATCTGAAACCACCCAGCAAATGGTTGCGGGTGTGGAAACCATAATAACACTTATATGATACTATGCTATGATTGCAGAAATTGGACACTATACATGCACACAGTTGCCAATCTACATGCTCTCAGCATTAGCTACATCCAAGCGTAGATACTCATGTATCGCATGCACAGTAATATTAAAGGAGATTAACGAGTTTTTAAAATGGCATAAGTCTGTCTATGACTGAGTACAAGTGTGAGTTACCTAGACACAATCTATGCCACAAACAGAAACCTAAATGAAGAGTCAGAAACAGATCAGGTATCAGCAATTTCGTTCCAGTCGCCGATCAGTAACACTGACATTATTGAGCATAATACAAATATTGTAGATCTAACTGATGTCACACCATATAGCAACGCTGATGTTATTGAACAAATCACAACTAGTGGGAATCTAACTAGTACTAATGTGAATGCATCATCACACATAGTACTGGCGTTTCTATATGCAGTCACATTGACTTATCGAAGGACACTTTCTCTAGACATAATGCAACAGATAGCGACACCGAAATGAGTACAAATGGTAGTATACTGAGATCATTGCTAAACGAAATAACAGAAATAAAGACACGCTGTTATGAGGAAACAAAAGCAATAAAGGAGGGATATTTTGCCTTACAATGTCAGCTCAACGGAATATATATATCGATTGTAAGGATGAGAATTGCAATCTGCAAAATAGTATACCAGTGATTGTAGGTAAACAAGCCAGTACGCAACAGGTCAGCAATCCCCTTGAGACCATCTGTTAACCCTACTATTTCCAAAAGCACAATGAGAAATTCTAGCAATCCATCGGCTATGAGTACCCCTACACAGCCTAGCTACAGTCAATCAACTTCTCATCAATGTGAAACAGGCATCAATCAAATTGGCGCCATGAAACAAACACATGCCAACCAAAACATGGGTAGAATTGGCAGCTATGCAGATGCTGTGGCCAGACCTAGGACAGCTGTGCAAAACAAAATACATACAACTAGCATGACTAATCAACAACTCATGCAGAACAGTAGGCCTGTAAATACCGCACAATATGAAAGAGTTAATGGAAATATACCATACTCTAACATACCTAACCAACAGATACAAGATAAACATTCTATTTTATTGATAGGGAGTTCAACCCTCCGCAAATTTAGCTACTAATTCATACTATGCATGCGAATTGGTAAATCGTCCTTAGAAGAGTACAATTACAGATTACTAAAAGATGATACACCTATAGAATTCATTAACACTGAAATAGATATTGGTGTTATCATTGATGACAAGTTGACCTTTGAAAAACATATTGTTGATAAGGTCAACAAAGCAACCGTAATCATGGGAATTATCCGGCACACATTTGTGCATTTAGACATAAAATTGTTCAAAACACTTTACACATCATTGGTAAGACCTCATGTCGAATATGCAAACCAGGCATGGAGTCCTCATTATAGAAAACATAGAGACCTTCTGGAAAATGTACAGCGACGCGCAACTAAAGTAGTACCAGGCCTATCATACTTAAGCTATGAAGCCAGACCTAAAATACTCGATTTACCAACTTTGGCATATCGAAGAAAAAGGGGGGATATGATAGAGACCTACAAAATCCTAACTAAAAAATATGACCCAGAAATCAATGAATTTTTTCAGTTAAGAGAAAATCTTATAACTAGTGGTCATAGTCTAAAGTTATACAAACCAATAGTCTAAAGTTATACAAACCAAGAGCAAGACTCGGCTTGCAAAAATACTCTTTCAAGCATCGAGTTACAGACTTATGGAATAGCCTACCACAACACGTAGTTGACGCCCAAACAATATTATCTTTTGAATCTAGGCTGGATAAGTTATGGAAGACTCAACCGTTATACTATGATTACCTCGCAGTTGATATAAAACCCGATTGGTATCAGACCAACTATTAAAAACGGTACACTAATTAATACCCTCAGATAAAAATTTAAATACCCAAACAACCTGTCATAACAGGCTGATAGGCCTTCTTACAGGATATAGATTATGATTGATTGATTGATAGATTATTTTCACTGGGAAAACATATTTGCTATAAATGATGTTAGAGTTCTTTATGACATCTTTCTTGAAGATTCTAGATAAACATGCACCAATGATAGAAAAGCGAGTTAAGCATGGATATCTACCAGAATAGATAAATGATGAAATCCTAACCTCAATGAAAAGTACAGAATTATTAGGCTTAGAAAGACACAACAATATAGACCACTGGCGCAACAAAACAACGGCCCTAATAGAAAGAACTAAACAAAAGCTACTACAAACAAGCATCACAAATCAAAATAACTGAAATGATATTTGGAAAATTCTTGGAAAACTAAATCCTAGAAAACATGAAGCCAACACTGAACCCTTTATTCACACAAGCAGTACTTTGTTATCGGAGCCTAAAGAAATTTCAGATGCTTTCAATGTTTTCTTTGCAGAGGCAGCAGACAACTTATTGAAGCTGCAGCCGCCATATGACTATAACAATGGATGTCAATTCTAGAATTTAATAACACGCATATTAGATGGAAAATGTTAACCCAGAGCACTTACTTTAGTATTCCAGAAGTAACTCGACTTTGTTTTAAAGCAGCTAAATATCTTTACCATAAAGAAGACAATAGGATTGGATAAGTTGCCTCCCAGGCTTTTACAGATAACCATTTTCACAATTAGCTGGCCACCAGCTTATATAATAAATTAATCGTAGTTTGAAAACTATGACCTTTCCAGAAAATTGGAATGGGGCAAAAATCTTCCCTTTATATAAAACTGGTGCTGTAAACAATATTGAAAACTATCGACCAATTTCTATTCTTCCTATATTGTCTAGAATAATGGAGCGCCATATTCACAATCAACTATTTTGGATATTTGTCTCAGTATAATTTACTTTGTAACAATCAGTCTGGTTTCTGTAAATATCACTGTTGTGAAACGATTCTCCTCACAATGCTTAATTCATTGACGAAGGCCATTGACAATGGAGAAATAACTAAAATTGTATTAATTGATTTTAGAAAGGCATTTGATGTAATTGATCACAACATATTAATTATGAAATTGGAACTCTATAAATTTGATAATTCTGCACTTAGATGGTTTCTTCATATTTAAAAGGAAGGAATTTAAAGATGGCAATGCGTCAATAAATCTGACATCTTAGCAGACCCTATGGCTGTTAAGTATGGTGTACCGCAGGGATTAATATTAGGCCTTCTACTATTTATAATCTTTGTAAATGACCTCCCCCATCTTATAATAGTTATTGTGATACTGACATGTATGCCGATGACACAACTGTCTATTTTAAACCTGTGCTGCTAACATAACAAAATATTTAGTTGATATGAAAGCAGTCAGGAAATGATGTAATGAAAATCAAGTGATTGTAAATATTTTAAAAAAACATTGTTATTGATCGGATCAAGAATTAAGACTTTAAAGATGTCACCATCCAATATGATGGCACAGATTTAACTGGTAGTACCTACAAAAGACTTCTAGGCGTGCAGATAGATGGCACGCTAACATTCATAGATCACATCAATGTTGTTAAAAAGATATCACAAATTTGGGGAATACTTAAGAAATATGCAAAAGACCTACCTCTTGATATTCGTTTAAATTTTCAATTCATATATTCTACCTAATTCTGATTTTTGCCTTGTAGTGTGGGGAAACATTTGTAAAGAACATCAATTAATCAGGCTCTTAAAATTACAAAACCGTGCAGCATGAATCATCCTTTCTGAAGAATTGTGTACACCATCAAAAACTATATTTGAAAAACTGAACTGGATGTCAATACATGAGAGAATGAATTACAAAACTTGCTGTAGAGTATATAAAGCTGTTAGGAATGAAAATCCAGAATACTTATTAAAACTGTTTATAAAGAGCTCAGATTCTCATGATCGTAATCTGAGATCTTTTGAAAATATGCAGTTGCAAATCCCATTAGCAAAAAGTGTACTACATTCCCATAGTTTTGTTGTAAAAGGATCCAGATTATGGAATTTATTTAAAACATCACTTAGAAAAGCCTTTTCCTTGACTGCTTTCAAATCTCAATATATAGCAGATCAACAAGGACGATAAAGAACAAAATATATGCATTAACCCTTTCACCAACGAATTCCCCATATCTCATTTTCAACACTACCATGCCCAAAAACTGTTGGGTAATTTGAAATTCATCTGACTGGAAGCCATGCCTAGACAGCAAATGGCTTCCGCTGGCTGGGTTAATTAAAAAATATTCAACCAAAAAATTTTATTTTGTAAAGAATATAATTTTTCAAGGACTTGTATGTGAAAAGGGTAATCTGTCTCCCTGCTGAATTTTTGCAGCCTACATTTTCCATAGGGTTTAGCTTTGGATATGTTGAGTGATTTCAAGACACCTCGACCAACAGTTGCTGTGGGATAAGCTACTAACAAATGGCTGCTAAGACACCACCAACTTTTGGTCGAGTTGTCTCCGAGATATACTCATCAGGTCTGGAGTTGTTGCCTGTTGAAATCATGGTGTATGCCACCAGACAGTTAAATATCAGACAGTTAAATCATCTTACAAAATTAATTCCTATTTTAATCCTCATTCTGCTGAGCTGTAAACATACATTTTTTCATTAAATACAGCATGATACCTGGTGTTCATTTTGAAAACTGTTTTTTTGTAAGCAAGATACAAAAGCTGCTTCTTCTTCTTTTCGTTTGCTGATCATACCGCCAGTCCTGTATACAAAAGCTTGAACAAAGGAGTTTTCAGAATGTACACCAGACTTCAATCAAAACGCTTATTACGATTGCAATATCTTAGAGAACAGCACCATTAATGGTTAAAATGTTGTATATTTGTATATTCTGTAAATAAATTTAATGAGTATATTGTATATATCAAAGCTGTGTACATAAATGTAAATAGTACTATAAACGAAACCACACATTTCCTTTTCCATGAGAGCGAGTTGATACTTAACTCCCCAACACTCTTTGATATTCCTAAAATATCAGCCGACACTCAATAAAGCTCAGATTAAATAAGTTTGGTGCCCCTATTGGGCAGGGAGTCAGTTGACATCCCAGCCGACATAGTGCAACTACATGCCTGAAGACCGAGCCTATGTGGGGCTGAGACCGGGTCCGTGTTAGGGAGCTAAATATCAAATCTCTCATGAAAAAAGAAATCCGTGATTTCATTTATTTCACTTCAAGAGTATACTTACCTCCCTAACACTCTTTGATATTGACAGAATTCATCAGTGAATTTGGAGGCAAGGTGCAAAAAAATGGCTCTTGCCTAGAAGAGCCAAGCTCTTTTTGTGTTTAAGCACACATCTGAGGTGTCATAAAACACAACCAGGAAAGATAACAGTGGTTTATAACCGATGGTTGAGTGTAATGACCGTTTTGTCATATGCGCTCTCCCACCCCAACCCCTCCCTCCTTTTGGGAAAGGAGGAGCTATGACTTCAATGTCTTAAACGCTCTCTATGTACTAGTGCTATAGTACTAAAAGACATTGTTCGAAATCTTTCATTTCATAAACTCTCATATGAGAACCACATAATAACATGAACCACCACCATATTAGAACGTGACATAATTATGACACAAAACAAGACACAAGACCTAACTTGTAAATCTTTGCCCTGGACATCATCTTCACATTGGTGAAGAATGATGCAGTACAAAAATTGGTTGTTCACATAACTAAATGTGCTGTTTATAAACAGTGAGAAAACCTTATTTACAATATATACACCTGATTATATTTTCAGAATCGATAAGGCGAGAGGATTGCTGGTGTCACGGAGATAATGGTGGGTAAAACTTGACTCACAGTGCCACTGGGCTACAGACAATGTCATCCATCTGAACCCCATTAAACAGGGCAGATGAAGCCACTACGCCTTAGCCATGTCAACCTGTTTACCAGTGGCAGATTTGTGACACAACTTGATGCATTCCACAATCCACCTCGCACCTGTCCATGGGCTTCAATATATGACAATCATAATGAACTAGGGTTCATCCACCATTCCTGGGTACAGTGTTTGTACCGGTTTAATGCACAGACTGGACACCATACCTTAGAACTAGGATCATATCTAGTCAAAGCTGGTAAAATACTAGGTTGACCTGGATATTTCAATGACCGATTCTTAGCCATGAAATTAATCCTAGGTAGAAGCCTACGGCCAAGGTCGCAGCAATTAAAATTAGTTTTGTGTCAAAATTTGCATTGAAATGTAACTTAGAGGTTCAAAGGGTTTATCAGCCAGCACATGTAGCACTAGAGATAAACTCACCAAACCGGAATCGCTGGTGGATTTCTCGGTCTTAGATTACCCATGTCTTTGATCAAAGTATTTAAACTACATATTTCATCACTTCCCCTATTAGCCAAGCGAGGGATAACAGACATAGGCTATAGGCTTTAATACAGGTGACAGAGGAAATCGGTTACTATCTGAATAGATGAATCCATTGGATTAATACATCCTTCTGAGCAGCATTCTGCAAATCTGTTGATTTTATAATTATATGCTCTGGAGGTTGACCCCCTTCTGGCTTTTGCCATGAACATGGCTGCTTGCTCAGAAAAGCCCTCCTTAATTGCAGATTCCTTGACAACATCCACACGGTCAATTGGCACATTGACAGATTAATGTGAAGGGTCTTGCCCTGTAAGATAATATTGTCAATCAGAGGCAGAGGAACCGGATTGCAGATCAGAAGGTCTAGCAGATCCATGTACCATGATCAGCTTAGCCAATTTGCGGTGATCAAAATCACTTGGCAATCTAGCTCTCATCTCTGATTTTCTGAGGAATTTTTGGAATCAGGATTGCTAGCAGGTATGCATATGCATACATTCCCTCCCAGCTGATAGCTAGTGCATCTGTTGCGATCACACTCAGATCAGGAATCGGAGAGGCGTACGTCGTCATCTTCGCATTCATATTCATTGCGAATAAATCTATGTTGGACTTGTCTCGGTGGTTGAACAGACGGCCCGCCACACATTGATTTAGTTGCCATTCTGTAGGTAAAACACTCATCTTTCGGCTCAATGAGTCCTCTAACAGATTTAACCTTCTTGGAATATGAACTGCTTTCAAGGTGATCGCATGATCTAGACACCAGCAAAGCAGTTTCCATGTCATCATACAGAGACCGGGTGGCTTTTCCATCTTGGTGGTTCATGTAAGTCACTACTGTTGAGTTGTCTGATTGAACCAGAACTAGTTTGCCCTAGACTTTCTCTAAGAAATGTTCCAGGCCCTGAATTACCACTCGTAATTCGAGTAGGTTGATATGTTCTTGTGACTGATCCAGATTCCAAATCCCTGATACAGTGACTTCTTCCAGGCACGCTCCCCATCCATCCATTGATGCATCCATGTTCATCGTTATTTGAGGGTGGGGAGGGGTGAACATCACCCACGCTTGGAGATTCTCTCTCGTCATCCACTTTTGAAGGTGGTGAAAAAGAGGTTCCAACCCTGACACAAGAGTCCAGTGATCCTGAACTCTGGGTCCACTGTGTCATGAGAAAGAACTGGATAGGCAGCTTGCGTAAGGCTGCCTGTAGAATGACTGGTTCCAGAGAAACCATCAACTCCAGCATTCTCAAGTAAACCTTGCCAGCACATAGCAAATGTTGCACAGTGACTGTATGACACAGATAAGTATCTCTACTCTCTCCTGAGATGGGTAAACATATCCCATCTACAGATCGAAGACCATGCCCAGGCAAACAAACCTCTGGGATGGAGTCAGCTCCAATTTCTGAAAGTTGTTTAACCAGCCTAGATCTGTTACAGTTTTCAGTCAGTTTTCAAAACTATCTTCAGATTTGCTGATAAACTTTCCTGATTGTGTGCTTTTAAGCCAGTCGTCTATGTAAGTGTGGACTACTATGCCTCTTTTGTTGAGATATGCTGTGATAGCAAGGACCACCCAGGTGAAGGCCCGAGGATCTGTCGAATTTCCAAAGGGAAGAACTTTGAATTCCCATTGGCTGCCCTGAAATGTGAATCTCAGGAATCAATGAAAACTCCTCACAATTGGGATGTGGAAATAAGCATCCTTCAGATCTATTGATACTGTCCACATTCCCCCTTGGCCAACCCCGCCAACACCGTTTTGATTGTTTCCATCTAGAAACTCGGTATGTCTATGAACTTGTTCAATGGCTTGAGGTTGAGAATTGATCTCCACCCTCCAATGCTTTTTGTCACCAGAAACACAGTTGAATAGACGCACGGGCAATTTTGTGCCTGTTGAATTGCTCTTTTTTGTATGAGGGATTTTATTTCCTCCTCGATACACAACCGTTGATCTGGATATCTTGGATTTTGAGTCCAGATCAGGACCAGAGACAGTTGCAATGGTGGACCTATTGTCCAGTCAGGATGGTATCTGACTGAAAGCCATCGAAAGACTAAGTGATCCTGAGTTAACAGCTCCCACTCTTGCTTGTGAAGGCCACGTGACCTCCCACGGGTCGACCTAGGGATAGAAATGGACACGAGTAATGCAACAGCGCCACAATCTCTGATCTAGGGATAGAAGTGGACATGAGTAATGCAAGAGCGGCACTGTCTCTGTCTCTGGTAGCACTGGAGTAGTTCTTGTGGTAACCGGTCCATCAGTCATGGTTACCACGACCAAATTCTCGCGCGCCCCTGCCAGTGCCGCATGCACCATGATGCATGGCCTGCTGTCTGGCGGGCTGCGCCTGAGGAGCCTGCACCCATCCACCCGCAAACCCCGGAGCGGCATTGTGCTAGCGTGGCCGCTGCCTATGCTGTACTGGTGGTTGACCTCTGACTTGACCAGCGCCACATCCGGCCTGCTGTGGACAGAATGCAGGGATCACTGTGCGAATGCGTTCTCTATGGAGCACTTCAAACTGCCCGCATAGCGTCCTTTGATTATTCGCTAGGGTGACTGTCTCCTGGAGGTGTCTACATCCCTCCTCCATCCCCCCCTCCAAAAAAAAGACCAGGGTCTGACATAGGTGTACGCAGCATCCTATTATACAGGTCTAGTGATGGACACACATTATCTAGCGCAAACATGCGCCTCGCCTGTACACTCCTAGTGACTGCCCGCGTCATACAATCCAGTCAGGTTTATTCCATCCTGGATGGCTCTCTGGACTGCGACGAGGCTAGGCTGTTGCGACACAGAAGCAGTTACTACCCCCTGTAGCATGCTAGACATGCGAGAGTACTGAAATAGCTACTCTCGCGCTCTCTTCTGTGTCGCGCAATGCGGTGTTTGCACTGCGCAGTGTGCCCGTGCACAACACTCCCATGTCAGCGCGAGAGCCTGGCCACATGTCTTCATCTAGTGCAGCATGGTCATCCATACTCGGCTTAGGCACGTCGTACTACTGGTACTGGCCAGCCACGATGCGACAGCGCTTAGCCACCTCGCGAGGGGCCTTCGCCAGGCATCCATTTGGTTTGAGACACCTCAGCCGCTGCGAACATATCCGTGATATGCGCTGCTAATGGCACAGATGGCATAGCACTCATCGCCAGCTTTCCTCCTGGTAAGCCGACGGTTCCACATTGAGTTCTGGCCTAACGCTTACCACCCACGTGCTCGACCTTCGTCGTCCTCAACAGCACTCGTAAGCGTAATGGTGGCTGGAGCCGTGGATACACCTGGAAAGCCGGCAAAACTATGCAGGCTTGTGAGGGCGGCATGGTTTGAGCTGTGGTTAAACCAGGAGCCGGAGCCATGGCGTATAATGAACGACAGAAATGTCCGAGCCTACCATAGCAAACCCATCCACAAGCCATGGAATCCGGTATGGGCAGTCATCGACTCCAACCCGAGCTACCATCTGGGCCACGAATGCTACTCCTGCGTAAGTAGTTCCATGGAGAATGCCCGGGCTCCATGCGAGGGGTGCCCATTCATCCAATTCCATGGCCACGGTCTCGTCGGGAGAACCCAGCAGATAGTACTCATCCTCCTGGCCAGAAAGATTAGACTCCAGGTCAGCAAAGAACACTAACCCAGACTGGCCAGCGAAAGTACCAAAAGAGGGTACGGTACCATGAGAGAGCGGATGCTCCATGGACCCCGTAAAGTGGGAACTCGAGGCCATCACTCTCCCTCCTAGATCTACCAGCGAGGCATGCCTCAAGCCAGGATCAAATAGAATCTCTGAATCTGAATTGAAAATATGATGACTCATTTACAGATTTACACATGTAAGCATTCAACAAGTTGAAGTTTATGTAGTAACAGAAAAGAAGGAGTATAAAATGATGAACAGTTCAAAACGATATTTGAACCTACTGTCTGGGCTGGCTTGAGTTTCTTTCACAAAGTATACTTACCTAGCTAGGTTGAGTATTTATAAATTGCAATACAAATCTTGCATAGGCTCATCAATGTGAGCTAAGAATATCACAATCAGAACATTGTACCATAACAAGAAGAGACTTTCATCACTCACCTGTAACATTAGTATTTGAATAGACGGCCCAAATGCCCCGAGGACGCACAACTGCCTAATACAATGTATTGCTTGAATCTTTTATTATTGGTTAATACAAAATTTAACTTATGATCTGAGTGACATAGCTCTTACACGGGTGGTAGGTTGTGTCCAAATGTACACCCGCCATGTTAGAAGATAATATCTCTAAAGATTGTTGAAACGTAACACCAAAGTATTATCTATTCCTATTGGCACATGTATTAGATCTCCATATGATCGTTTTGACCAGGTTTGATCTCAATCCCTTCAGAAATAAAGAAACCATAATTTACGCTAGACGGACATGTTAAGAAAAACATGAAAGATGTGAACATTTGAGCTGGACATAAACATCTATGTATATAGCATGGAAATTCATGAAATCATTTCCTCACTCAATCATATGACGTCATTATCAACTATGTGACGTGTATGCTGATGTCATAATCATGATGTCATGAACGATTCTATTTGGCCCGTCTTTAATGCTTAATAGTCCGACACATTGTACGAATTGTATGTTTTTGCTATTTAAGAAAAAATGGTGTTGAAAATTTTGAAACTAATTTTAATGGCCGCTGTTGCTGCCATAGGCAACAACAGCAAACAGTTAAATTAGTTTCAAAATATTCAAACGCCTACCTGTAAATTTTTTTTGGAAATTGATAGTCAGGGATTTCAGGGATCGATCGATCCCAACATGATCTAGGTGTGGATGGAACTTAGCTAGTCATGTGTGGGGCACAGCTAACAAGAGGCCCAAGGGGCCTGTGTCGCTCACCTGGAGCACCATCAATTCTTGTCACAATTGTTGGTGGGTGGTTTAGTAGTCATTTAAATGAGTTTGTAGACATTTATACAAGTGCAATATGGCCACCAAACACGCTACATTTTGATTGGCCCACAGAGCCCAGGTTTTTTTTGACAGATCAACTTCCCTTGAACAAACTTTAATGGCCCTTAGTCCTTAATCATACCGCCCAAATTTTGGCAAGGTCCCTTCAGCGGTTCTGGAGGAGTCGTTTTCGGGAAAACTAGGTGATCCAAGATGGTCGCCGAACCATTTGGTCAATCAAGTCCTCTTGAACAAACTTGGCTTACCTCTTGGCCTAGATTAAGATTCCCCAAGTGGTTTCGGAGAAGATTTTTAGACATTTCCTAAAATCGGCCGAAATCCAAAATGGTTGCCGGGCAAATTGGCCGATCGGGTTCATTTGAACAAACTTGGATATCTATGCCCTAAGGATGCTTCCTGCCAAACATAATTGAATTCTATCTAGTAGTTCTCGAGAAGATATTTTTAATTTCCCATTGCTTTAGCATGGGAGCTTTTGACGACAAAATGATCAAAGTTGGCCGTCAAACTGTTTATCCGACAATTTCAAAAATTGCAAATTTGAATTCCCAATACCCAAAAACATATATAGAACCAATTTTGGCCTAAAATCCATCTAATAAAAAAAATCAAATATGGCCGCCAAACAGGCTACATTTTGATTGGCCCATGGCAGCCAAGTTTTTTGACGGAGCAACTTCCCTTGAACACACTTTAATGGCCCTTCATCCCCGATCATATCTCCCACATTTTGGCCTGATCCCTTCAGCGGTTCTGGAGAAGTTGTTTTCGGGAAAACTAGGTCATCCAAGATGGACGCCGAACCATTTTGTCAATCAAGTCGTCTTGAGCAAACTTGGCTTATGTCTTTCCCTAGATGAGGTTTCATAAGTTTTGAATTGATTCCCCAAGCGATTTCGGAGAAGAAATTTTTTAAAGATATTTCCTAAAATCGGCCGAAATCCAAGATGGCCACCACCCAAATTAGCCGATCGGTTTCACTTGAAAAAACTTGGATCCCTATGCCCTAAGGATGCTCCCTGCTAAATATAATTGAAATCAGCCTAGCAGTTCTCCAGAAGACATTTTAGGTTTCCCATTGCTTTAGTATGGGCGCATTTGGTGAGAAAATAATCCAAGATGGCCGCCGAACCGTTTATCCGACAGTTTTGAAAATGGCAAATTTGAGCTCAGAATACCAAAAACCATATATAGAACCAATTTCAGCCTTAAAATCCATCAAATAAAAAAAGGCCAATATGGCCGCCAAACATGCTACATTTTGATTGGTACACGGCGGTCATGTTTTTTAACAAACTTTAATGGCTCTTCATCCCTGATCATTTCGGCCTGATCCCTTCAGTGGTTCAGGTCGTTTTTTGGAAAACTAGGTCATCGAAGATGGCCACAGAACCATTTGGTCAATCAAGTCCTATTGAACAAACTTGGCTTACCTCTTTCCCTAGATGATGTTTCATGACTCTTGAATCGATTCCTCAAGTGGTTTCAGAGAAGATGTTTAAAGAAGTTTCCTAAAATCGGCCAAAATCCAAGATGGCCGCCGGCCAAATTGGCCGATTGGCTCCATTTGAACAAACTTGGATTGCTATGCCCTAAGGATGTTTCCTGCCACATACAATTGAAATCGGCCCAGTGCTTCTTGAGAAGTCGTTTAAAGGAAAAGTTGATGGACGGACGATGGATGGACACACGACGGACGGTCGCCAGGGCATAAGCTCACTTGGCCTTTCAGGCCAGGTGAACTAAAAATGGAAAGGTCCATTTCATAGGAGCACCAAACGTTAACATTTAGACACGAGACATGTTTAGGTTAGACATTGAAATAATTTCTGTAAAAAATGCTTAATTTGGTCCTGAAAGAATAAACTTCATGGTTATGACAATTGTCAACTTTCTATTCAGTAGCATCCAAAACTTATACATCATCATTTTCGCTGTCAAAGCCTGTCAATGAACAAAAGCTCAATTTGAATTGGTCAAGGGCATCCACGTTTTTTCACATACCAACTTCCTAAATTTCTGGACACGTCTAAAATGGTAAGCAGGCAAATTACACAATCAGGTTCTCATGAACAAACTTGGATCAGTCATTACCATAATTGAGGTTTTACGTTAATTGGCCAAGCGGTTTTGGAGATTTCTTACATTGGAATGTGACTATCAATTAACAGTTTATGAAACCAGTGCAAACAATTACAATATTCTACTACATCTACTACTCTGTGAGTTGCCAATGTCTTAACATAGCTGAAGAGAGACGCTACTGATGATGTGTTGTGCTACATAAATTAGCCTAGATACTCGAAGTGGGTTAAGGGAGGGTACGCTTTATGGAAAATTCTTTTAGGAATACCATTGCTTAAGTATGAAATGACCTCATGAAGCGGTTAAAGAATCTGTTGATGGACAACAGAGGATCACCATGGCATAAGCTCACGTGTCAATTCAAGGTGAGATAAATACAAACACAATATGGAAGATGACGATGATGACGACGACGCTGATGATAAGTGGGTGCTCATCACAGTTTATCACTTAGACAAGTTTATAATTCATTGCATAATATGAATTAAACAATTACATATAATTTTATCTTCCATCAGTAAAGTAATAGTTATGCACGATCGACGTAAACCATATGTGCTGACATGTATTATATTTTAATGTGCATTGTTCAGAACTCTCTGTAATGAAGCGGTACAGCCATAAACAACAAGAGGCTCAAAGGGCCTGTATCGCTCACCTGGAATTAGTGGCCACTGGAACTACCGAACAAAACGATATGACCACTGGAACAAGATGGCCACCAGCCAAATTGGCTGTTCGTCATCGTTTGAACAAACTTGAATCTCTATGCTGTAAGGATTGTTCCTGCCAAATATAATTGAGATCGGCCCGGCCCGCTGGTTTTCGAGAAGACATTTTAAATTTCCCATTGCTTTAGTTATGGAGCCTTTGGCGGGAAAATTATCCAAGGTGGCCACCAAACCGTTTATCCGACAGTTTCGAAAATGGCAAATTTGAGATCAGAATACCCCAAGACATATATAAAACTAATCTTGGCCTCAAAAGCCATCAAATAAAAAGATTCAATATGCCCGCCAAATATGCTACATATTGATTGTCCCACGGTGGCCATGTTTTTTTCACGGATCAACTTTCCTGGAACAAACTTTAATGGCCATTAAAGTCCCTAATCATATCTCCCAAATTTAGGCCTGATCCCTTCAGCGGTTCTGGAGTTGTTTTCGCTAAAACTAGGTCATTCAAGATGGCCGTCCAACTATTTGGCCAATCAAGTTCCCTTGGACAAACTTGGTTCACCTCTTGCGCTAGATAATATTTTATGAGTTCTGAATCGATCCCTCCAACGGTTTCGGAGAAGATTTTTAAAGCTGTTTCTAAGAATGTTTTCAAAGTCCAAGATGGCCACCGGCCAAATTGGCTGATCAGCTTTGTTTGAACAAACTTAGTTCCCTATGGCCTGAGGATGCTTCCTGCCAAATATAATTCAAATCGGCCCAGTGGTTCTTGAGAAGAAGTCATTTAAAGGAAAAGTTGATGGACAGATGATGGACGGACACACAGCGGAGTCGCCATAGCATAAGCTCACTTGATCTTTCCGGTCACGTGAGCTAATAACAATGTAAACTTGTGAGAGAATGGCAAGGGTTGACACAAAAATTTGAAATAACAGCTTATGTGATACTCTAAATAGAATTTCAAACTTGTTGCCATTTTAAATCAAATTCATCACACTCTTTTAGTATCATCACATTTGGAACTCAGCAAAGTGTGTTCCAAATGCGATCTTACTAACCTTGTATGATAAATCGGATAAGAAATGACAACTTGTGTGAGATCCTCTATATGGTGTTGTATAAGCTCAATAATTTCTTTAACTTTATAAATTTCAAAGATAACATAGTCTGTGGGATCACAAGCATGCATACACACAATGAGGAAGCACACACATGCTTCTTCCAACCCCCACCCCACCACCCCCAACCCCCACCCACCATCAACACCTCGTGCCTACTTAACACTTTAATGGTCAAGTCAGCCAAAGACAGCCGCCTCAGTGGTCTTGAGGAATGTCCATTTACAGGGCATACTGGAATCACTGTCAGGTTTATTGGTAGTAAAGTACCAAAAATAACCTGTTGGCCTGAAAATGGATGCTGACTAAGCAATAGATTTGAATTTTATTAAGCATTAACCATTTAACACCCACATTTGTTCAAGAAAATTTCAATCTTCTCGTAGAAAATGTCCATTTGCAGACCAAGAGAAGACTATTTTTGAAAATTTACCACTGAAATGACTGGCTCTGTTATCGAGCAAGTCACTCCCGTGGTAAATTTTCAAAAATAGTCTTCTCTTGGTCTGCAAATGGACATTGCTCAAGACCACCATTTTTGGGTGGTTTGAGTACTAAAGGGTTAAACATTTAATGATCAAGCTGACCAAATAAAATGCCATAGGTAAAAAATTTTCTCTAGAAAGATTTGACCATTAACCCTTTCATGACGAAGGCGGCACAAACAGCCTTTACAGTGGTGTTAAAGAATGTCCAGTGCAAGCTAAGAAAACTATTTTTTTTAATTTACCACTGAAATGAGTGGTTCGATAACAGAGCGAGTCATTTCAGTGGTAAATTTTCAAAAATAGTCTTCTCATGATCTGCAAATACAGATATTTTAATATTCTTAACAAAATTGAGTCATTAAATGGGTTAAAGGGTTACCAGATATATATGTATGATTTTGAGGGCTTTGAGGTGGTGGTGTGACTAGAGAGGTCAATGATAGACTTATCATGATATACATCATGAGTTTAACTCAGCTAAATAGAACCAATTCTTTAAACTTAAAACAAATGCAAACACATATATACCATTTTCAACATTGGCACACTATAGAAAATTATTTAAAATATATTTCTTATAATTAAATGAATCACAAATTTCCCTGAGCTCCCATAGAAAGGACCTTTTTAGTTCATCTTTTAATTTATTTTAAAACAGGTAATATATCTCCTAACCACAGCTGGTTGATCCTCAATGAGCTGGGTGATCGTCAATGAGCTGGTTGGTCGTCAATGAGCTGGTTGTTCGTCAATGAGCTGGGTGATCGTCAATGAGCTGGTTGATCCTCAATGAGCTGGTTGATCCTCAATGAGCTGGTTGATCGTCAATGAGCTGGGTGATCGTAAATGAGCTGGGTGATCGTCAATGAGCTGGATGATTGTCAATCAGCTGGGTGATGTTCAATGAGCTGGTAGTTCGTGAAAGAGCTGGGTGATCGTCAATGAGCTGGTAGTTCGTGAATGAGCTGGTTGTTCGTGAATGAGCTGGTTGTTTGGGAAGGAGCTGGTTGATCATCAATGAGCTGGTAGTTCGTGAATGAGCTGGTTGTTTGGGAATAAGCTGGTTGATCGTGAATGAGTTGGTTGATCATGAATGAGCTGGTTGATCGTGAAGGAGCTGGTTGATTGTGAATGAGCAGGTTGATCATCAATGAGTTGGTTGATCGTGAATGAGCTGGTTGATCGTGGACACGTACATACACAAACGAAGTGTGCATAGGTTTTCGCACACTTATTAATTGAACACAAACATATATATGAAGAAATTTGAGGGCTAAAAGGTTAATAGCGGGAATTTATTAAAGGATTTTAATTGCAGGAATTCACTGATTTATATTATGTCACTTTTAAAACACTTCACTGATCATGCTGGCTTAAACATGTCTATTGTCTTAAGGATTGTCCATTTAGAGGATAAGAGAAAATAAAATTTGAAAATTATCTATCTGTCATTCTAGTGGTTATCTTTCTAAAATAGTCTTCTTATGGCCTGCTAATCTACATTTTCAATGTGAAAATTCAAATTTTCTTGACCAAATTTGACTAGTAAAGGATTAGTCAAGAGAGTCACTTGGGAGATGTAACCGTGACTAATATGAGCTTGATCTTATAACATTAAGCTGACACAAAAACGGTCTTAGCATATAATGACATTCTTCTGAGTAATATCAGATACTATTTTACAAAAACATACTAACTACATTTGTAAGCCTTGTATGTACATAGGTAGACTAATACACACCGCAAGCAATGAAAGCTATGCCACAAAAATTGAAATTTTTCCTCGGTTTATGTCCATTTGTAGGACATAAGGCGATTTCTGAAAATTTATCACTGGAATGACTGGCTCGATAATCGAGCCAGTCATTACAGTGTTAAGTTTTCAAAAATACTCTTATCTTGGCCGGCAAATGGTTGGCCATTAAAGGCTTAAAGCTTAATATGGACTGTGGTCAAAAGAATAATTTTCTCATACCAAGAAATGAATACATTTGAAAACTTGAGCACTGAAACTCCATTGCTGTTTTACTTAATATTCTCCTTATTATGTACAAATGGACATTATTCAGAACTCTTGTAGAAGTCATTAGGCAGGTTTAATACCAGGAACCATTTCTAGCTAAGCCTATGCTCTATCTAGCTACTGTAATCTTTGCCCATGTTGTACACGCGCGCTTTAAATCAATTTTAATACTTTGAAGGCTGAATTCCCAGAATCTCAATCAGGGTTTCTCAAAGGGCC
The DNA here is from genome assembly GCA_034401795.1 of Chaetoderma sp. LZ-2023a. Lineage (NCBI taxonomy): Eukaryota > Metazoa > Mollusca > Caudofoveata > Chaetodermatida > Chaetodermatidae > Chaetoderma > Chaetoderma sp. LZ-2023a. The sequence goes on from CM067372.1 coordinate 58,539,389, forward strand.
CTTTTGAGGGTTTAGACTCCCATAATACAACTTGGGAGCCCAGAAGTTGTGAGTGGGTTCTATGGGATCCCTGAAAATCTTGTATGATTGTTAAATGTTAATTAGTTTTGCACGAAATCTGGCATGGGACTATTATACTTCATAGCTGTGAGAATATAATGCTCTCTAATCTTAGTATGGATGAGGGAAACTGCATGGGATTTCTATTTGGACCCCCAGATTTCATGTTGGGACCCATAGATTTCATGTTGGGACCCCCAGACTTCATGTTGGGACCCATAGATTTCATGTTGGGACCCCCAGATTTCATGTTGGGACCCATAGATTTCATGTTGGGACCCCCAGATTTCATATTGGGACCCATATATTTCATGTTGGGACCCCCAGATTTCATGTTGGGACCCCCAGATTTCATGTTGGGACCCATAGATTTCATGTTGGGACCCCCAGATTTCATGTTGGGACCCATAGATTTCATGTTGGGACCCCCAGATTTCATGTTGGGACCCATAGATTTCCAGGAGTTGGGTCTCTGGGACCTCCAAAATTTAGATGCCATGAGAATCAAAAAAGCATCCGCTTTTGTTTCTACGAGAATTCTTAATACTTACCAGATGTACTATTATGATAATGTCTATTATCTAGTCTAGCTCAAAATAAACAATTAAAACTCCGCACTCTCCTGGTCCTGCCCATACTGTGTCCGGGAATACCATAGCCGCAGGTACCGAGTCAATTCCCAATCACAGTCAGATTCGTCTTATATTTGCCTTGGCAAACTGCGAAAGCAGCTCAGCCTCACCTCAGCGGGGCGGCTGAGGCAGGGCCATAGTACATCTGGTAAGTATTAAGAATTCTCGTAGAAACAAAAGCGGATGCTTTTTTGATTCTACTTCGAATAATACTTACCAGATGTACTATTATGATAAACTCCGGATTTCGACAGCCAGGAAATGCCGGTGGGAGGAGGTGAGGCTCGAACCAGCACTCATCAACCATCCAACAGAGAAGGTTGTGAAGAGACTAAAACCCTGGCATACGCTTGGGTTCTGCTATCTGACTCATAGAGTGCTAAACTTCCATGGTCTAGACCGCGCTCCCCCCCCTCTTTTGTCCGCACAAAACCAGAGGGATGTCCATGGGGATGCAACACCCACCAGACCCGTGTCAGCCCCAAGTCTCAGCTAGGGCAGTCCAGTAGAGTGCAAAGAAGCTACTACAACTTCAAATCTTTGAAAAAACTATCAGTATATCGATTAGATTTTCAAATTGGAATGAGTCTCATGAGGATAAATATACTCTTGTACCAGACTATTCACTTACTCAGTCTGGTATTTCGACTGGAAGTAAACATATTTATAGTCACTTAATTAATGTAAACACTCACCATTTTTGAGTGGTCGATCTGTTCTTGATCATCACAGGAGCTAGGCCCAATCCACGGTCGTACTCAGTCATGTGCATAGCGCTTGGTCAGTGTAGGCGGAAGGCTTTTGTGATGTGTGCGAAGTAGTGGTCGGACGTGGCTTAGTTTAGGTTCGACAGATTGGCGACGGCTACTGGATTAAGTGTGCTGGAGATGTCTCGAAGGTAGAAATCAGTGAATGACGACTCGGCATGCCATTGTGCTACAGACATCACCTGCTCTAAAGAGACACCCTTATAAAGGGCCGATGATGCTGCTAGTGCTCGGACCTCATGGGCATTCGCACGATCAATCTCCTTTCCTGTAGCGATCTTGTGCGACATCTGAATAGCGTCAACTATCCAACGAGAAATAGTATCTTTCGAAGCACGTAAATGGGGAGCTTTGAGACATAACCACAGAGATTTCGGGTCGTCTCTCCACTCAGAAGTACGTTTCTTATACATCTTTAGACATCTGACAGGACACCAAGCACAAGAATTTGGGTCATGTCTAGTTAAACTTGGCAAATTGATCGGCTGTCCTGGATATTTAAGTGACTGATTCTTTGCCAGGAAACAAAGACGTGGAAGTAATCTTAAACCTTCACCCGTGACGACAAAACGGTCTTGTTCGGCAGAAAGCGCATGAATCTCGCTTCTCCTTCTCGCAGACGCTGCTGCAATCAAAAAAACTGATTTAATAGTTAACAGTTTAATGTCAATAGATCTAATCGGTTCAAAGGGAGCATGCCCTAAAACCTGTAGAACAAGAGATAGATTCCATGATGGGATAGGAATTGGCTGTCTAGGTCGCAGATTGCTCATTCCTTTGATAACTTCATTCAAGGTGTCATTCTCCACTCCCCCAATGGTGAGACTAGGAATGACAGAAGCTAATGCAGACTTATATGCTGCTAGGGTAGAAGGTACAAGTTTGTCAACTTCGTATAAATGACAGATAAAATCTGCTACGTGTTGAACAGATGCAGAAAAGGGATCAATATCTCTTCTCTCACACCACTGTGCAAATTTGTTGATTCTATAATTATATGTTTTTGTGGTCGAAACTCTTCTGGCCGAAGCAACAAACTTCGCTGCTTGCTCAGAAAAGCCACCCTCAATTGCACGCTGCTTGACAACATCCATGCAGTCAATTTGAACATTTCTGGTCTGTCGTGAAGGTACAGACCCTTGTTCTGAGAGATTACATCTCTTGTGTCTGGAAGAGGGATTGGACTGCAGACCAGAAGGTCCAGCAGATCCGTAAACCATGATCGGCCTGGCCAATAAGGAGCGATCAGTAGTACTTGGCACATCCCCTCTCTTATCTTTGCCAGAACTTTCGGGATGAGAATTGTTGGAGGATACGCATACGCGTACATTCCCTTCCAACTTATCGCCAGTGCGTCTACTGCTAGAGCTAACGGGTCCGGGATCGGTGACACGTACGTGACCATCTTTGCGTTTTTCTTCATTGCAAATAGGTCGACATTTGGCTTGCCCCATTGTTTGAATAGAACCTCCGCTACCACTTGGTTGAGCTGCCATTCCGTCGGACGACAAACCGTCCTTCGACTGAGAGCATCCGCTAAGATGTTCAATCTTCCTGGAATGTGTGCTGCCCGAAGAATAATATTCCTCTCTTGGCACCACAGCAGAAGGTTCCAAACCATCATACACAACTCCGGTGATCTTGTCCCGCCCTGACGGTTCAAATAAGACACCACTGTTGAGTTGTCTGTCCTTACTAGGACAATTTTGTCTTGAACTAGACCCTCGAACTTCTGCAGTGCTAATACCACCGCTAATAGCTCGAGCACATTGATATGTTTCTGCGCATTGGTCCGATCCCATTCCCCTGACACTGACTGATTGTCCAATACCGCTCCCCAACCTGTCAACGACGCATCCGTGAATATGGACATCTGAGGTTGAGGAGGTTGTAGAGGAACACCTCGCAGGAGATTCTGTTCCGACAACCACCACTGAAGGTGGAATATCAATGGTTCTCTTACTGGTATTCTCAGAGATAACGGATCTGTTCTCTGTGACCAGAACGACATCAAGTACATCTGAATCGGCCTGCGCCTGAGCGCCGCATATGGCACCACCTTCTCCAGAGATACTAGTAAACCGAGTATTCTGAGAAATTGACGCGCCGTCAGATAGGCTCCTAGAGAAACTGACTCCAATACTGCAATCAGGCTTCTGACTCTGCTCTCCGCCGGAAAAGCTACGCCGTCCCTGAGATTGAAAAAAATTCCCAGATAAACAAACTCCTGGGATGGAGTCAGTTCTGATTTCTCTAGATTCACAATCCATCCTAGCTCCTTCAATAAGTCTAGGACTACCTTCAGATTGCTGCGCAGAGTGACTGGATTCCCCGCCTTTAGCAGCCAGTCGTCTATGTAAGTGTGAACAGCTATGTTTCTCCTGCGAAGTAAAGAAGTCATGGCGAGAACCACCTTGGTGAAGACCCTCGGAGCCGTGGTCAGGCCGAATGGAAGAGCATTGAATTCCCAAACACTGTCTTGGAATGCAAACCGCAGGTACTTCTGAAAGGGAATTGACATTGGAATATGAAAATAAGCATCCTTCAGATCTATTGATACCGCCCACATGCCTTTCCTGAGCCCTGTCATCACTGCTGCTACCGTCTCCATCTGAAACCTGGGAGAAAGAATAAATTTGTTCAACGGTTTGAGATTGAGAATTGGTCTCCACCCTCCGGTACGCTTCGGAACTAGGAACATAATCGAATAGAAGCCCAGTGATGACTGATCGGCGACCAGGTGAATCGCCTTCTTCTGACGAAGCGATTCTATCTCTGACTGAATGGCAACTAGACGGTCTAATTCCCTTGGAATAGGAGTCCATATTGGAGTCGAGGTTAACGGAACTAACGATTGATGGATGAGCCAGTCCGGATCGTAGCCGTTTCTTATCCACTGACAGACTAAATAGTCGCGCACGACCTGTTCCCATTGGCTTAGGAATAGCTGAAGTCTGCCTCCGACGGAAGGAATCTGCACACAGTTGTCGGTCGAGATTAGCCGACAAGACGCTACATCGCTTGGGTGAAGATTCTCGACTCCATTTGTTTCCAAAGCCGCCGGTATTGATTCCGCCGGAAACCCGTCAGGAACGAGCCCCACGGCCGCCCCGCGGCTTCTTGTGGTATGACGGTCCGGAACCGCCGCCACGACTATCCTTACGGTAGCCGCCACGGCCCGAACCGCCACCCTTCCTGTCGTCCTCTTACTAGAGGGCTTGTATGTGGACGAACGGCCAGGCCCTTGTGCTCCGGATGGCCTATGGGCATCACGGGCAGAAGGACGGAAGGGCGATCTAGGACGCTGCCTCTGCTGCTCCTGTCGGTGTTGACGGTAGGACTGTTGCGGCTGAGTCCTCTTGGTCGACTTCCACGACTTGCCGACCACCTCTTGCTCCGCCACCATCGATGCAACTTTAGAAAGCGCTTGTCGTGCCGAACCGCCGAATAAGCCTGGACCTATGAAAGGCGCGGAAGATAACGCTGCCCTCATTTCCGGTCCTGGTTCCACACAATCGAGAACCATTCTCCGTCGCTCTGCTAAAGTTCTTGTGATCACCCTGGCCAGGCAATCCTGAGACAGGCGCATGGTGTCCCGAACAACTCCGGGAGCAGCCTCTGGCACCTGTCCGCCTTCCGCCGCGCAGTCCAGCATACCCTGCAAGACGGTACACCCGTGCGACAGCGCAGCCATGGCTGCCCTAGCCGCATCCTCAATGAGCGTGAGCTCATTAAACGGGTCTTTGTTGGTCTGGGAAACCAAGGGACGTGACCGCCCCTTGGCCTTCCCAGCCAACGGCCTATTCAGCGCCTCACGTTCCGCAACGGAAAGCCGTGGAACTCTGGCGTACTGATGATAGGCCTGCTCCGGAAAACGGACCCTACTCCTTATCCCCTTCGGGGCCTTGGGCAACGCATAGTCTGGCTGAACCAGACGATATGCCGCAACTTCCAACATGTCAGAAGTCTGCGTGTCCAAGGGGAGTGTAGGCATGGCCGAAGAGCCACTGGACAGAGCGCTAGCCGCACGCTCTGACATCCGCTCCATCGCCGGATCGCGCTGAGATCCTAGATCCGATGCCAACCCGAGACGATTGGTCATCCATCCAAGGACCTGCACCCATTCAGCTTCGGCGCAGAAAGCGGAATCGTCCATTAAAGAACTCCCGTTTTCATCCTCCCTCTCACCCTTAGATGAGAGGGCCACCGACGATCCTTGCTGAACGCTACGATAAACGTCTCTGCCAGGACAGAGCGCATCCATAGCGCGACTACCAGCGGCACCAGTATCCAACGAATCGCCGGATACGGATTCTCCGCAGTCCATCGGCTCCAACACGGGATCCGGGACTACGACCGCCTCAATCACGGCTGGCACTGTCACTCCGATAGGAGCCGCGCCTAACGCCGTCGGGATAGCCGTCGGAACCGCAAACCACGGCTCCACCGGCATATCCGGTTGCACAAACGACGGATGAAAAATGCCCGACGGAACGTCGACATCACCATCCGCCTGGCAAACCCGTACAAATCCCGAGGGAGACCCCTGGGACGTACTAGGCATTGCCGACATTGAAAGATCCGGCATGCCGGAATCTTCCATCAACAGGAATTCTTCCTCCTCTACCGACGGCTCTTGAGCCGAGGACAGAGAAGGGTCAGGTGCATGACCCTCAGCAGAACTAGCCGGACCACCTAATGGTTGCCCTGCACCAGCTTGCCTCACCGGGACCGTGGACTGTAATGAATCAAACATGGCCTTGAACTGGGCCGCCCATACGCCCAGTGCTGAATCCATCCTCTCATTCAGCCGACCCTCCAGTCCAACCAACGACGCTTGCTGCCGCTTCACTGCCTTATCCTTCTCTATACGCTCCAGCCTCGCCCGTCGATCCCTGTCAAACTCAGCCACCATTGCCGACGACCACTTGGCGCACACATCACACGGGCTTCCGACCTTACACTTCGCACACGCCACACAGTGATGACCCAGATACTTCCGTTTCATGAACCTGTTGCACTTCTGGCACAACGTATCTGGGTTCTTCGGTTTCTGCGAACACAGAGAAGAATTAAAACGCTGCACATGACAAGTGATGACGAGCAATACGCACAATAGACTTGATAGTTAAGATTTCTTAAACACATTTAACTTTCTCTTAAATTAATGATAACAAGTCTTAGGCAGGAAATATTTGAAACTTTTTTGAGTGAAAATTTTTTAAAAAACACAACTTAGCCTTTAACTAACGTTAAATAACCAAGAATAAATCGCCGATCACTACAAACACCCTCGACAACTAAGCGAGAGCTAAGATCGGCGACAACAGAGTGCTTGGATACACCAAGGCAAGAACGACATTAATTCATGGGCGCCGCCATCTTGGCCAAGGACGCATCCATCTTAGAGGAACCGAGTCGCAAGAGAAATTTAACCGAGTACCCGAATTAAAACTAAAAGTCAACGGGTACAGAAGCGACTCCAACAATGGCTAACATTATAAAAAATGTGCCAATTTAAGGAAATTTCAAACAGTCATTATGGCACGAATGTATAAATTCTAGATTGATACAACCTGCCCCTGTGATGATTTCCCGAGTTCCTCCATGAATCCAGCGATGTAATCGTCCAACACAACTGATTAACTGCTTAAATTGCAAAATTTGAGCACTCTAAAAAACACGACTTTGAAAAAGCGCAAAATAGACGAATCTGACTGTGATTGGGAATTGACTCGGTACCTGCGGCTATGGTATTCCCGGACACAGTATGGGCAGGACCAGGAGAGTGCGGAGTTTTAATTGTTTATTTTGAGCTAGACTAGATAATAGACATTATCATAATAGTACATCTGGTAAGTATTATTCGAAGTAGAAACACTGATCTCAATTTCACGGCAACTATACAAGTAAGCTGTTGAATATTTTGAAACTAATTCTTCTGGGAGCTGTTGCTAAAACAAGTTTATATTTTCCCGACCAATTTGCCCATTAAATGGGTAACACATTCACTGTTAGTTGTGAGCATCTATTACTTAATATCCTGCAACAGTATTTTCACAATTATATCATTTTAAAACGTCATACAGATGAGCATAGAACACCAAATATTACGATTGGATTAGAATTTGAATTCCCACGCAAAATCAAAACCTGTTTTTGCGTCACATTGACATGTGCCCTCACGTATCGACATAAAAATTATAAGCCTTTGCCAAGACCTACCATATGTTCCCCTGGATAGGATGTTGTTTTACACTCAACTTGCAATTTCTATGAAGGGGTGTGCATCCTATGTATGAGGACAGCGTTTCAGTTAAATTTTGCTGCTCAAAATATTCCTTCAGAATGACATCGACATAAAATGGTAGAAAATGACATCTCAGTGAGTTAAGAACACATCTATAATCAAAACATGGCACTAACACTTGTGAAAGTGTGATATGGCAGTAAACACTGCATTATATCCAGAATTACCCTCATCCCATAAGGGGAAGTGGGTATTGCGATCCGGTCTGTCTGTCTGTCAGTGTGACCGCACATGTACCGCAAAAACTACTGATCTGAGTTGGCTACGGTTTTAACATAACGAAGGAACTCAGCGTGCAAAAGGATTGCCAGCCTTTGGCCTTGTTCCAGATAAAAGAACATGGATCCAGATAGGATCAAATCAGGATTTATGAATTGCTTGTAAACCATGGATCAGTTTTGCCTCAGATTTTAACACAAGGAAGGGTGTGACTATACACTAGGATTTCACAATGTTTGGTGCGATCCAGACAAGAATCCGGAATATGGCAAAAAAATTTACAATGTGACAAAGATTGAATGGCGAGGGTCTGCAATCTCTGATTGCTCTTGCATTTCTTCTATAGCCTGTTTTGAAGAAATAAAACACTCAAATAGTCGAAAAACGCCATTGTTTGCCATACCTGTTCCATTATTAATTTTTTGTGAAGTGAAAATATGATTTCCGAGTTTCGATTGGATAACATTTGACAATTTGCGTCATACTAGCCAAAGAAAATATAGAATGGAAGTGTTTATCAGTAATCCAGTAAACATGACATTCTTCCATTTTAGGAAGAGAATTTATTTTCTTGATTTTTGATTGGAATCGGATCATCTTATTTTTTCCTCATCACACTCTAAATTTTGATTGGATAATTCTCCTAGAATGACAGCTCAGTATTAGCAATAGTAATAAGTTTCATTCATATTCCCAGAAATGCAATACATATGTGTAGGAACACAGATTTATTTTTAGGATTTTTGGCTAAGTCTTTGTTGTTTTACAATCCTTCCTATCTTAATATTTGTTTATACTAAAAAAAGTTAAGCTGAACTTCATATGGCAGGATTTCTGGCATTGTTTACAACGTATCATCTTTGCCAGCGAAATCCTTATCACTCAGAACAACAGAGTTTTCAATAACTATGTTCTCTGTAGCCTTCTTTTATATCCTTTAATGGTCAAGCCAGCAAAAAATAGTGTCACTAGAAAAGTACAGTTGCAGGTCAAGAGAAGATCATTATTCCAGAAAGACATTCCAACTTGGTAGGTTTTCAAAGAAATTCTCTTCGCTTGCAAATGGACATCTCATCATTAAGATAATTAGTTTTCTTGAGCAATCCAGAATAATCCTGTAATAATCTAAAACTCGCACTGAACTTGTGTATTATTTCTTTTCCCATCGCTGATCTTGTGACTTGGGTGGCAATCCTCATAAAACAAGATTAAATTTATCTAGCCTAATGAATATATGAATAAAAACTATCTATCTTTTTTATATATACTTTGACCAGTCTTCCCTAAATATTTGATCCATAGTTGTTTCTCCATCGGTGCAAACTGGACATTATTCAAGTCATCCAATGTTTCCGTGCTCTGCTGAAGCTTTTCCGAAGTGTAGCTTTTAAATGGAATATGATGAAGATTTTTAAGTTTTGTTTGAAGATTGATTTTTTGAATAGACATTTTATATTTGCTTTTAATATAGCCTCCACCTGCTCTATACAGCGCGGCACTACGCATATGGATCCCGATATAATCCAAGGTGCCATCTCCATCAACATCACCAATGCCACCTGAAGAATAAAATGTTACACACATAATATGAATTTATATGGTAGAATATTTTGAAACTACATTGTCCACTAGTTCCTGTCACACTAGGCTCAAAATATTCACCAGTTTACTGGTATGATAGTTTGAAACAAAATATTCCGGTATACCATGGTTCAAAGACTTAAAGCCTATGAATTTAAACGTTATGCGTGAATTTGAATGGATAAATGCAAAAATGGATGGATATGATATGGCACTCAAATACCTAAGACCATAATCGAATACGTCACTTGTTAGCTGATGGAACATCCAAAATGACGGAGCTGTATCCTGAAGGTGCTTTGGCAAATTTACAATTTAAGAAGCAGCAACAGCTCCTAGTCAAATTAGTTTCAAAATATTCAACAATTTACCCATATAATTACCTTGATATTGGGATTCTGGGAATTCAAGGTTCAAAGTGTGTAAATTGATTCAAATGTGTGTACAAAGCGGGCTGAGCTTAGGAAGTAATGGGCGGGGAATAGATAGAAATGGGTGGGGTATGGTTAGAAATGGGAGGGACATGGGCATGGCTAGAAATTGGATCCATCTATTGTATAAACCATCTAATGACCATATTTGGTCAAGAAAATCTAAATATTTCCTTATTGAATGTCCATCTGCAGGACAACTGTTTTTGAAAATTTACCCCTGGAATGACTGGCTCGGCTCTTAGCTGCCTAAAACCTGACCCATTAATACACATGACATACAAGGGCTTTAATTCTTAGCTGCCTAAAACCTGACCTATTAATACACATGAGATACAAGGGCTTTAATTCTTAGCTGCCTAAAACCTGACCCATTAATACACATGGGACACTAGGGCTTTAATTCTTAGCTGCCTAAAACCTGACCCATTAATACACATGAGGTACTAGGGCTTTAATTCTTAGCTGCCTAAAACCTGACCCATTAATACACATGAGATACAAGGGCTTTAATTCTTAGCTGCCTAAAACCTGACCTATTAATACACATGAGATACTAGGGCTTTAATTCTTAGCTGCCTAAAACCTGACCCATTAATACACATGAGGTACTAGGGCTTTAATTCTTAGCTGCCTAAAACCTGACCTATTAATACACATGAGGTACTAGGGCTTTAATTCTTAGCTGCCTAAAACCTGACCTATTAATACACATGAGGTACAAGGGCTTTAATTCTTAGCTGCCTAAAACCTGACCCATTAATACACATGAGGTACTAGGGCTTTAATTCTTAGCTGCCTAAAACCTGACCCATTAATACACATGAGATACTAGGGCTTTAATTCTTAGCTGCCTAAAACCTGACCGATTAATACACATGAGATACAAGGGCTTTAACTCTTAGCTGCCTAAAACCTGACCGATTAATACACATGAGATACAAGGGCTTTAATTCTTAGCTGCCTAAAACCTGACCCATTAATACACATGAGATACAAGGGCTTTAATTCTTAGCTGCCTAAAACCTGACCCATTAATACACATGAGGTACTAGGGCTTTAATTCTTAGCTGCCTAAAACCTGACCTATTAATACACATGAGATACAAGGGCTTTAATTCTTAGCTGCCTAAAACCTGACCCATTAATACACATGAGATACAAGGGCTTTAATTCTTAGCTGCCTAAAACCTGACCCATTAATACACATGAGGTACAAGGGCTTTAATTCTTAGCTGCCTAAAACCTGACCCATTAATACACATGAGATACAAAGGCTTTAATTCTTAGCTGCCTAAAACCTGACCCATTAATACACATGAGATACTAGGGCTTTAATTCTTAGCTGCCTAAAACCTGACCCATTAATACACATGAGATACAAGGGCTTTAATTCTTAGCTGCCTAAAACCTGACCCATTAATACACATGAGATACTAGGGCTTTAATTCTTAGCTGCATAAAACCTGACCCATTAATACACATGAGATACAAGGGCTTTAATTCTTAGCTGCCTAAAACCTGACCCATTAATACACATGAGGTAGTAGGGCTTTAATTCTTAGCTGCCTAAAACATGACCTATTAATACACATGAGGTACTAGGGCTTTAATTCTTAGCTGCCTAAAACCTGACCTATTAATACACATGAGGTACAAGGGCTTTAATTCTTAGCTGCCTAAAACCTGACCCATTAATACACATGAGGTACTAGGGCTTTAATTCTTAGCTGCCTAAAACCTGACCCATTAATACACATGAGATAATAGGGCTTTAATTCTTAGCTGCCTAAAACCTGACCCATTAATACACATGACATACAAGGGCTTTAATTCTTAGCTGCCTAAAACCTGACCCATTAATACACATGAGGTACTAGGGCTTTAATTCTTAGCTGCCTAAAACCTGACCCATTAATACACATGAGGTACTAGGGCTTTAATTCTTAGCTGCCTAAAACCTGACCCATTAATACACATGAGATACAAGGGCTTTAATTCTTAGCTGCCTAAAACCTGACCCATTAATACACATGAGATACAAGGGCTTTAATTCTTAGCTGCCTAAAACCTGACCCATTAATACACATGAGATACTAGGGCTTTAATTCTTAGCTGCCTAAAACCTGACCCATTAATACACATGAGGTACTAGGGCTTTAATTCTTAGCTGCCTAAAACCTGACCTATTAAGATTCATCGCCATATACTCCAAGGAGGAGCTATATTAGCGAACACAATTCCAAAATATTCAAACACGGACACGAATATGGCCAGCAATGCAGAAGGATGGATGGAGACACAAACTCTAATCTGCTTCTTCCTAGCCAGATAACCAAAATTCCCTGATGAAGTTTTATCAACATACTCCAAATAGAAGCTAAGTTCATGAACAAGATACATGTACAAGAATTTTCATGCATGCATTCAGCAAGCATAAATGCATGCACAGATTACCTGTACTTCTTTCCATATTTTCATATACGAAACACTCCTGAATCTCATGGCGTTTATGGTGGCGTAACTCATCACCTGAAACAGGATTCATATAATATGTACATACAAGCTATTTGTTTGTTGTGAAAATAGCCACCGTAGCACACTTCACTCACTATAACATGCAATATAAACACATGTGATTAATTTTTATCCCTTTAATGGTCAAGAATTCTAAAATTGTGCCTGGTGAACATCCATTTGCACACCAAGAAGACTATTTTGTAAATTTAGCACTGAAATGACTGGCTCGATAAGAGATGGCATGTGGCAGTGGTAAATTTTCAAACAAAAATATGGTTGCAATGCAACCATGAAGCTTGACTTTACGACTTTGCAATGAACTCTAACACTTGATTTCAAACATAAAAAAAATATAGAAGGCTTATGAAATATGAATATACTTATCAATGGCCATGAGCATTGACCTTTTGACCATAAAGTAATTGTCTCATCCCCTCTCATTAACATATGTCCAAGATTAGGTGAAGCATTCATGATTAACACATGAGATATGAACTGCTTAGTTGAGGTAATAACAAAATGCTTTTGTTGAGAAAACCCTTGAGTTTTGGCATTATCAAACTGACCTTGACCTTTTGATGCCAAGGTGATTGTGTCATGCCATCTCATTATAAGGAGGGATATGTCCATGTATGCTCAACCAAACATGAGATATAAACCGCTATGTTTTTGGCAAGGACAGTGACCTTGACCTTTTGCTGCCAAGGTGCCATGTGTCATTCCCACTCATGATAAAGAAGCATGTGTCTAAGTTTGACTCCGGTATGATTAAGCAAAAATTAGATATATACAGTGAAGTAGAGCTAAACACAAAAAGCTACTGCTGAAAAAACAGTTTTTCGCAAGACCACATTGACCTTTATTCTTTTGACACCATAGGATCGTGTGACTTTCATTATAAGAAAGCAAGTGTTTAAGTTTGGGTCCAGTATGATTAGCACACCATCAGATATAATGTTAATGCTGAAAAAACAGTCATTTACCAATACCACAATAATATTGACCTTTGACCTTATAGCCCAAAGCTCAGCGTGTTGTGCCCGCTTATAATAAGGAAGTATGTATACAAGTTTGGGTCCAGGAAGATCAAGCAAACATGAGATATGAACTGTTTAGTTGAACCAAACACAAAATATCAATGTGGAAAAAATCTAAGTTTTTACCAAGGTCACAATAACCTTTGCCATTTTGACACCAACGTCATTGTGTGACGCCCTCCAATTATAAGGAAGCGTGTATCCAAGGTTGAATACAGCATACTTAACCAAAGATAAGATATGAACTGCTAAGTTGAGCTAAATGCAAAATGTTAATATTGAAAAAGCAACGGTGTAATCAACGTCAGTGACCTTGACCTTTTGACACCAATGTAATCATATGATGCCCTATCATGATACAGAAGCATGTATCCATGTTTGGGTCCAGTATGATTAACCAAAGCTGAGATAGGAATCGCTAAGTTGAACCAAATGGAAAATGTTAATGCTGATAAATCAAGGTTTTTTTTACCAAGATCACAGTGACATTGACCTTTTGACCCCACAGTCATTGTGTGATGCTGTGTTATTAAAACGAAGCATGTGTCCAAGTTTGGGTATGATATGATTAACCAAAGATGAGATATAAACTGCTACATTCAGCTAAACGGAAAACGACAACGTTGAAAAAACACATGTTTTACCATGGTCACAGTGATTTTGAACTCATTGCCATTGTGGGATGTCGTGTCCTTATAAGGAAGCATGTGTCCAAGGTTGGATCCAGTATGATTAACCAAATCTGAGATATAAACAGAAAAGCTGAGCTAAACGCAAATTGGACGACAACGCCGGACGACGTGCTTCGTAAAGTCACGCTAAAAATGGTCTCTTCGGCTGCAAATGGACATTCCACAAGACCGATGTAGAAGACGGTTTTAGCCGGCTTGACCACTAAAGGGGTAAACAAGTTTATGCCAAAAGGGTTATCCTGGCCTCACCAGTCGTACATGATGATGATGTTATCTGAAATTTGCTACTGGCTTGAGCATATGTAAACAACCGCAGCTTCAGGCTATATATACATCAATGTCATGTCTGCCGAGCATATGTAAACAACCGCAGCTTCAGGCTATATATACATCAATGTCATGTCTGCCGAGCATATGTAAACAACCGCAGCTTCAGGCTATATATACATCAATGTCATGTCTGCCGAGCATATGTAAACAACCGCAGCTTCAGGCTATATATACATCAATGTCATGTCTGCCGAGCATATGTAAACAACCGCAGCTTCAGGCTATATATACATCAATGTCATGTCTGCCGAGCATATGCATTTGTATGTTGTGAATGACCACTAAATTTAAATAAATAGACATACAGTTTATTTTCTAACTTCATTAACCATTTAATCCTTAAATCTTCAAGAAAATTTCAATTTTCACACAGAAAAGGTCCATTTACAGACCAGTTATTGAGTCAGGCATACAAGTGGTAAATATTTAAAAATAGCCCTCTCTTTGATATGCAAATGAACATTTCTCTATAACACTGTAAAAGCCGGAGAAGCAATATAACAGATTCACCGAAAAATTGCCCATATCTCAATTTCAAACTAACAATACCGGAAAGCTCTAGAATATTTTGAAATTAATATGACAGGAATTTAATGCTTCCTTCACCACCACTGTTTTCCAGTCATATTAATTTCAAAATACGAAACAAAATATGCTATACTTATTAAAAAATTTACTTTATCAGTGATTTGTCACCGAAATGGTCAAAATAATATGCTCAGACAATCTTGACCTTTGACATATAGATAACAGAAACAAGATGGTTGTTGAGCCAAACCAGGTGGAACCTGTCGTCAGAAAAAGAGCAGATGACTTGGAACACGACATCACTTCCATTAATGACTGTCTTAACATGTTCAGAGCAGTCAGAGCATTAAGAATCAGGTCACTACAGCAACCACTCGCTGGACAGAATGTTGATAGACTCTTCAAATCAATCGCCCTACATGTATATCAACATCGACAGGGAACATTATTTGTATTGCCAGCTGATTGCTATTCAGCTCAGCGTATACCTGCACACAGCTGAGAGCAAAGGCCTGGATGAAATCCTTAACTGGATACAATTCAGGAAAAATATCTGCATCCTTTATAGTCACATAAGGGATATTTAGATGATCTGTTCAGATTGTTTCTATTACCAAGTTACCATTCAGCATCATTTGATAGTCCATTGTCCCTTCCTTTAACATATTAACCCTTTAACACTCATATCAGCCAAAGATGGCTTCTGCAGTGGTCTAGAAAAATGCCCATTTTCAGACCAAGAGAAAACAATTTTTGAAAATTAATCACTGGAATGACTGGCTCGATAATCGAGCCAGTCATTTCAATGGTAAATTTTCAAAAATAGTCTTCTCTTGTTCTGCAAACGGACATATTCTATGAAATTTTCTTGAAGACATTGGCGGGTTAAAAGGTTAATATGAATCTACATTCTACCTGGTAGTTTGGACAGCTCCGGTGATTGTCTTTTTGGCCTTTTCTGATTCTCTGGCATGATAAGTATACCAGCATGATCAGTTGAGTTAGTGTGTGAAGCACTCTCAGACACATCTAGAATGAATAATAATATGCTTCAATCTACGTACAGTACCAACATAAAATAACTAGGCCATGAACCCAATGACAATACTGCTGAAGAGTCCAATGTCTCACCTGTAAAGGCATGGATAGTGAGGGTTGTCAAAGCAAACTTGGCATGGTTCATAACACACATATTCAGTGAGTATTGATCAAATTTGGATAGTCTGATATTGAACAAATTTCCCAAAATGAAATTAGTAATGATGCGGATAGTACCCCTGCATAGTATATAACACGGCTCTAAAACTTTCTGCTGAGCCATTGTTGAAAGAGAATGGTCCATAAAAAACCTACCCTAAAAACATAAACATGTCTAAAAACGTGAAAAAGGAGGCAGAATTCCCTAAAATCAAGTAATGATGCAAATTGTTCCCCTGTATGGCATAGAATGGCTTTGCAAAGTCATTGTTGTGTAATATGTCCAATAAAAATACTTTAACAGAAAAAACATCAAAAATATTTTCTACGTCCAAAACCGTTAAAAGCCAGGAAAATGTCACAAAATGAAATGAGTAATGAAGTGGATAGTACCTCTGCATAGTATATAATGACCACAGATGCACGCACGCACGCACGCACGCACGCACGCACGCACGCACGCACGCACGCACGCACGCACGCACGCACGCACGCACGCACACACACACACACACACACACACACACACATCCTATGGGTTGGTCTGTAGTTTTATTAACCACGTAAACATACTTATCATTTAATCACTACTTGCTAAATCAATCCACCCACATTTAACACCTGAAAACTGTTTAATCTTTTCTTTTAATTCCCCCCTAACACAAGGACCATAACTCTCATTAAATTCTAGGCTTCTAGAATGAATTAACTCCCTTATTGTCAATCAATTAGAGACTGGCACACATCTAGACAGCTCTGAGTAGGGTTGGGCGCTATTGCTCAAGCCATGACGATACGGGATATCGGTATCTCATTAAAATACTGCAGCATCATGATATATCATTATTTGGGTGGGGTATGGAGTTAGGATGTAGTCATAGAATAACATGTATTTCAAATTGGTGGCGTCTACAAGTTATTTTCATTAAATTTGTTGCATTGAAACCGTAAATTGAGATCACCATGACTGCCATTTCCGCATATTTAATACACGAAATTCCACACTTTGACACCATTCAATATACAGTTTAACACAACGAATGTAATGTAACTAACCGCATTCATCACAAATAAGAAAAATAAAGGATTTTCTTCTATTCTTGTGTTGTATTTTGTGTTGTCTTTACCTCACACAACTGTCAAAAGATCGAGCAAGGAATGCGGATTAACTTCATTGCGCCTAAAGGGAATTCCGCAGAGCGAAATCGGATTGGCCGCTGTATCATGCTTGAGCCAATCAGAATTCACACTGCAGAATTCCAACAGCTGTTATCACGCCTGCCGCTAGCATAGATGATGCAAATTAATAAAATAACACTGAATGATTTTGAAAGATAAATGTGATTTATTCTCATGCTAAACAATACGATGCATTCAATGGTGTAAATGGGAGAACAGTGAACAAGACAAATCAAAACTTCGACTAGTACTTATTAATATTTACCAAGAATTCATATTTATAACGTGAAGACTGGAAACAATTATATCAGATTTTATTTGGTCTGTAATATTTATACTAATTTGCCCCATTGTAGACCTATTCAAGTTCGCTCACTACTTAGCGGGTTTATCCATTGATCTCAAGGCGTAGCCGGGATGTGTGAAATTAAGCCGGTTAACATTGCAGCCAAAACTGCCACAACAGATAGAAGACTGGAAATAATTAGGCCTAAATTATTTATTTTAAGGCCTTTTCTCACTTAGAATAAATTTGTAATGTTATATATGGAATGAATTTTGATTTGATTCGTTTTAAAATGCTAAATATATTGTATAAAGTTATAGTTACATAAAAACGTATGAAGTTCAATCGGAATGAAAATGGTTATCACTCTTGGCGCTAACGGTAAAGCAAGAGATTAACTTCCCGCTCACCCACCGTTCCAAGCTGTGGTATTGGTAAGGGATTAAGTGTGTGTGGTTTCCTATCGACCTAAACAGTTTTAAAGTTTAAATCGTTCACAGTCAGAAGAATGTTTAACCATGCAGATCAATGACTAATGGATAAATAGCTTGACCTGTAGTAATGACGTCATCAGAATGGAATGTGGGTAGTGCAAACGGTATTCCCCATCTGACTAATACTCAGAATGAGGCAAGAAAAAACATGGCGTCGTCTATTTATGTAATTATGAAAAGTGAACAACAAAGGATTATTTTGTGCTTTAAATCATCTCATTAGCGCAAACAAACCATGAATTAATTGAACACAGAGTTTATTAAGTTTTTATTACCTCAGACAAAGACTGGATTATTACTTAAAGAATATTACTGGACCAAATAGAGGTAAGAGTATGACATTTCTAACTTAGTCATTTATATTTTGTTCAAAGTTAAAAGTGCAATATTGTCCTGACGGTATTGATGCTATTTATGATTTTTCAAAATTATGACGATTTCAGCATCGGTATATCGCGATAGTGACTTTAATATCGAAATATCGCCAACCCTAGCTCTGAGTGACCTGGATTACTGCGCATGCGCAAGATCTTACACTTGCAAACTGTAAGGATATTATATATGCAGGGTGGCTGCGGCTGGGTTGTAGTGATTGCACGGTAAGCATGTTTATGTGGTTAATAAAACTACAGACCAACCCATAGGTTGCCATAACCCATTGCCCAAACCATGGATAAAATCCTTCAAAACCTTTGTATCCTCAGGGTCAGCATTTAAAAGACAAGGTAAGGAAGAAGCTAACGAAAACCTGTAACCCATAACAGTATTTGCTGACAGCTTAAAGGAATCAAAAAGATAGAACAAGAAATCTAGCACTTGGGATAAAGATGCAGACTCGAGCATGATATCATTGTTTGAACACCTCTTAGAGAAAATTTTATTTTGACCCTTGTAAATACGTCTGGCACACTTAAGAATTTCTTGAGTTCTAGAAAAAAATTGGACCTGAGACCAGACTCGAGTTTTCCAAATGCAAACGTTGAAGATCTCTGGAGTCATATGGAGACATTTGCCCGTGACTTGGGACAATAAATCAGGACACATTGGGAGAAGTCGAGGAAAATCCACCAGTAGATCGAGCAAACCGGGGCAATCAAGAGAACCTCGCAAACCTGCTCCCTGCACTTCTTTAAGACCAGAGGAACAAGAATTGTCGGAGGGTAAGCATAAACTGACACCCCTGTCCAGGATTGAGACAGGGCATTCACTGCCAGAGCCTGAGTCTCTGGAAAAGGAGACATGAATGTGGACATCTTGGTATTGAGGCTTGTTGCGTAAACATGAAGGGAGCTGTAGTCAGGCTGAAAGGCATGGCCCGAAATTGCCACACTTGTCCCTGGTAGGCAAACCTCATGCATTTTTGGAGAGGGGTGAATGAGAACGTAAAAGCAAGCCTCTTTCAGGTCTATAGACGCCGTCCACATACCAGGTTCTAGACTTCGAGATGATCAGAGAGATCATCTCCATCTTGAACTTGGGGGTGAGGATAAGAAGATTCAACTTTTTGAAATTTATAATGGGGCACCAACCCTCTGTTTTCTTTGGACCTAGGAAGATCATGGAATAGTTGCCCGGATATATATTCCACTGGAAAACTTCCTCTACTGCCTGCTTCTAGATCATGGACTTTAACTCCTCTTCTAGAGCTAAAATCCTTTCCTGATCCAAAGCGGAGGCGGGTCCAAGTTGGAGCATACCCCAGCGAATTGGATTCACCAGTCATGAATCCTGAATGAGGGCTTGCCACTTCTCCCAGAACAGAGAAAGGCGCCGTCCTACTGGGACACTGGCTAGAAAGCACTAAACTTGAGGATCCATAGACACAGGAGCTGCAGGAGAAGACTGAGAGGAAAAGACTAGTCCTATCATGGAGGAAACCAGACCATCAAACCCTTTTCCCATGGGAGCCACAAAAAGAAAAGCAACCTCTTGATCCTAACCTAAAATCTACTGCAGCAGCCGATCTACCGCTATACTGAAAGGGAGCAGGATGATACTGAAATCTTTGCCTGTTTGAAGAAAGATTCAAAGCGATCAGTATCAGAAAATCTTTCCGGAAACCTAGAGCATGATCACCTCGAATTAGTGAAAACCCTAGAAGGGTAGGCCCCAAACTCATCAGGCTTAACACTTTTCCTTTTAGGAGAGGAATTCAGACTAACAAAGGATGAATCTCTCTTGCCAATGGACTTGACCATGGAAATTTGAGAAAGGATCTCTTTAGCAGCCTTAAGACGAGCAGACTCCTACAATCAAATTAGGAGCACAAAGGCCAAAGACATCCTGACTAAAAGGAGAAGCAGAAATCAAGCTATGCTTAAAGGTCTTGTGAGGACTTGCGGTCGATAACGAGTTTTAATTAATTTTATGGTCTACTACACTATTTAAACACAATAGCATCACTTTGGAGTGAGAAAAATATGTTAGGCAGCCCAAATAACGAGATTAAATGACGCCTCAATCTGAATCACATCACAACTCGCTGTGACATCACACCGGGAACGGCGCTTTGAGCTGGGTCAATATTTTTCTGTCTGTAGTACAACGGTAACATATTTTAAAACGTGCGTTTAACAGGATAGACTTCACCTACCATAACATAAATTATGTCAGGTTGAAGCTAAGTCTTCAAGAAATAAAAAATCATGATTTTTTAAAAATCTATTATGATATTTACTAATTTTTAATGGTTTCATGGATAGCCATATTCGCATAATAATAGGCCTATAACTACAGTAAACCATGGGCAGTGTATGTAACAAATACTCTGTAGTCTAGTAGGCTTAATTGCGAATCCATTACCATTCTTGAAAGGTCTGGGTGTACTATGTACTGTCTGGGATGGATGGATGTGAACGTGATGATCGAGGTTTGTGGGAGAGGTTGACGATGGCTATAATTGTACTATTATTCATATCTAAATGTATAGGCTACAGAGTGCAGTTACAACTTTTCCTGAAGATTACGAATCTACAATAAGTGTGTCAGCGTGCCCTATGTGAAATTTCCCGTGATTACTGATTAGAATGTAATTGTTTACCTATAAGCTTTTTTCAATGTGTTTGTATAATAATAATAATAATAATAACAATAATGTAGAGGCATGTACGGGTCAACACGTACGTTGGTGTGTGTGTGGGAGGCGGGGGGGGGGCATCACGCCTGTGACAACCATATGAACTATATCGTTTTCAAACCAACTTCTTCCATGTATGGAAGTAGCATACACTCATATTTCAATGTTATGAAAAAGCAAAACTGTAGCGGATGAACAAATTTTAAATAGGTAGGTGACCTGACTGATGTTCAGAGGTCCCTAGCGTATCATCTTTACTTACAGTGCAGCTCATAAATAAGTTTAAATGCTTCCAAAGAAAAAACACAAATATGGTAGTTAGAGCCATATGAACATGATACAAGAAACGTTATGTTGAATATTTTGAACACAATTTGGGTTGAAATCCAACCCAATTATGTTCAAAACATTCAACAGTATATGTTATTTAAGTTGTACTATAAGTATGCGGACGGCAGTGAAAGCCTCGATACGCACCTCGACCTATGCCTAAATTGTAAACAAACCGTGTACTGTCAATAATATGTCAATGTAGACTATACGCAAATAGATTAGTTTTGATTAGATTTATATTTCCCCGACATTTTAGTTAACTTTAAACACATAACTGAAGTAACTGCTATAGTGCAATCATAAATTTATTCATAAGCCTACACAATGGTAAATTGCGATCTTACGTGCACTGAGCGGTGTAAGCCAACTTAACTATCATTTAAAAAGTTGTGTACATGCATGCCTATCATATATGCAAAATCTCTGCAGTCAATCCAGAAAGATAACATATATATGCATTTGTAGAATTGTAGTCCAAGAAGTGTGTGTGTGTGTGTGTTTGATTAAATATAGCCTAATTCATGTACACGAACTCCGATGTTACTGTCACCTCTAACAGGCCTATACGTTAGAATTGTGATGTCAGGCACCGTGACCATGAGGTCTGTCCTTTAAATTTTAATCAACACAAATATCATCAACTTCGATATTATTGAACCTTTGTGCATCTCGAACAATGTAGTGTCCCTGTGTGAACAATGAATTGTCAAAAGAATAGGTGCATAGGTGCCTAATACGCGCAGCAGTAGAGAGCCTACCTTTGCTCCCGAGATAATAATCTAGACTAATAGGAATTGGTGTCATCCCGGTGTGACATCACAACTCTAGCGCGATAGCTAAAAATGTTTGGTTGTCAAGGTGGTTGCTATATGCTTATCTCAGCTTTGGCTGGGCCGATTACAAAAATTAAAAAAGCATTTTGTTCTTCTAGTAAAGGAGAATCTGTATTATGATTGTCAAGTTAATCAGAGCGATCGAGTATCTAGTCCTCATAACATCTTTAAGTGTCTTCGAGACACGAACAGACTGAAGCTGTCTGGATCTTCTATTTGAAGTAATGAAACCCAGAGATCTACAGACCAAATTGAGCGAGCCTCTGGCGACATCTGCAAGCGTGTGAAGCACTGATGCTGGAACCGATTCACCATTTTATTGAGCTAAAAGAACAGATTCAGAAAGAAGAGCCAGCTTCAATTGACCACTGCAGACAGATTCCTACTTAGCAAGGAGGATTCCCTTTAACAGAAGATGAAGACGAGGAACCAGTCGAAAGCATGTCCCAAGTGGGACCTGAAACAGACTGAGTGGAATCCACTTCAAGAAATCTCACTTTGGGACTTGAACATGGTCATCACACTTAGGAGCCAGAGAGAGTTAACATCAGTAACATAAAAATCGAGGATGTCGATAACCAAGTTGTCGATTGGAAGAACCTTTGGAGCCGAAGAAGAATCAGAAGAGGACAGAGCAGTACCATAAAAGATGGGCAGAAGACCAATCATCTGAAGAAGACCGGATGGGGAAAAACTTCTTCAAATTCCTAGCCCTGCTGACCTTGGAGCAGAGGAAACCGATACCGAAGGAGGAGGAGAGGAAACTGCCTCAGTCAGAACAAGCAGACAAATCAGAAACTTTAAAAGATTCTAAAGGAAGAGAGCAATACAAAACGTGAGGAGATTCCTTATCCTGATTCTCAAATCAGAAATGTGGTAAATAAATATTGAAGGCCTTATCACCAAGCGGCCCAAGGGCCTGTAACGCTAACGTGGACCATTAGGATTTGACCTATTTGCATTTAAATACCGGTAGACATGATGGATAATATTTGAAAAAATCCAAGGTGGCCACCAAAGACATTGACCAATCAAAATTCTTGTTTGATATGTTGAAGCCTACCACCATAGGATCATTCCACCCAAGTTTCGTTGAAATTGGCCAACTAATTAAGGGGGTAGCGTTTTAAATGGTTCTGGAAAGGTTAAAAAAAATCCAAATGGCCACCGAAAAATTGACCAACCAACATTCTGACTAGAATCGTTCCAGCCAAATCTGGATAAAATCCACCATGTGGTTATGGAGACCATGCATTTCGACAATTTCACGTAAATTTTTCTTAAACTGATTTTCACCCAAAAAATTGACCCATTAAAATTCTGAATAGATGTTCTGGAGCCTTCCATGATAGGGTCTCATAAGCCAACTAGGGTTGAAATCTTTCAAGCGGTTAATAATGAGTAGTGTTTAGACAATTTCTGGTAAATTTTCCATAAAATCTAAGATTTTCACCAAAAAACTTGACCAATCAAAATTCTGTATATAAGTTCTGAAGCATATCCCCATAAGGTCCTTCCAGCCAAGTAAGTTGAAATCTGTCAAGCGGTTAATGAGGAGTAGCATACAGACATAATACGGAATCAAACATCAGTAACTGCTTATAAGCATTCATTCTTCCCAAGAACAACACCTTCGTGGAACCAGCTACCACAAGTGGCAGTAACAGCGCCGAGTCTGGACGCATTCAAATCTGCCGTCCAGAAAATCGCCATCTAGACAGACCCTGTACAGTGTTGTGAATTTGCATAGCACCATTGTACACAGCATGCGCACTACTCGTCCTCGACATATAACGTCTGCTTGCAGATAGCAGTCATGTATATCATTTAAGTTGAAGTTGAAGAGGTCCAAGAGCCTGTGACGCTCACCTGGACCATTAGCATTTGAACGATTTGCATTTAAATAGACGTAATGGATAATTTTCGGAAAATCCAAGATGGCCAGCAAATAAATTGACCAATCAAGATTATTGTTTGATATGTTGAAGCCTACCATCATAGGATAGTTCCACTCAAGTTTTGTTGAAATCAGGCCTTTGATTAAGGAGTACCATTTTAAAATAGTTTCAGAACGTTTTCAGAAAATCAAAGATGGCTGACAAAATATTGACCTATCAAAATTCTGAATAGACCTTCCAAAGGCTACCACTATACGATCCTTCCAGCCAAATTTGGTTGAAATTTCCCAAGCGGTTAATGAAGCATAGCGCTTTATTACGAATTCCTATTTTTCGGAAGATCCAAGACGACCATCCAAAATAAATCAAGCAGTCAAAATTCTGAATACAAGTTCTGAAGCATACCAGCCTAGGGTCCATTCAGCTGAGTTTGGATGAAATCGGGCAGGAAGTTAATGAGTAGCCTTCTAACTGATTTCCCAAAATCTTTGAAAAATTCAAGGCCACCAGAAAAGTTGACCATACAAAATTCTGTTTACACGTTCTGAAGCCTACCGCCTAAGTGGTACGTGCCCTTCCAGCCAAGGCAGGTTGAACTTGCTCAAGCAGTTAATGAAGAGTAGCATTTTAAATGATTTCCAGCCATGTTTCGGATAATTCAAGATGGCCGCCTAATAAATAGACCAGTCACAATTTTGTATACAAGCTCTGAAGCACATGACTCTATGGTCCTTCCAGCTGTGTTTGCTTGAAATTGTTCAAATGGTTAATGAATATCCTTTTAACAGATTTCAATAAATATGTAAAATACCCATGATGGCCACCAGAAAAATTTACCAATCAAAACTCTGTATAAAACTTCTGAAACCTACCAGCTTAGTGTCCTTCCAGCCAAGTCTGGTTGAAATTGCTCAGGCGGTTAATGAGGTGTAGTGTTATAAATGCTTTCCCGCTATTTTTGCAGGAAAATTTGAGATAGCCAGCGAAAATATTGACCATTCAAAAGTCTGTATTTACAAAGTTCTGAAGCATACGATTCTAGGGGCTTTCTAACTGAGTTTGCTTGAAATCGGCCAAGTGATAAATGAGTAGGCTTTTAACTGATTTCTAGAAATTTTCAGAAAATCCAAGATGGCCACCATAAGAATTAACCAATCAAAATTCTGTATCCAAGTTCTGAAATCTACCAGACTAGTATCCTTTCAGCCAACTCTGGTTGAAATTGGCCAAACAGTTAATGAGGAGTATTGCTTTAAACGATTTGCCATAATTTTTCAGAAAATTCAGGACAGCCACCAGAAAAATTGACCAAAATTCTGTAGAGAAATTCTGAAGCATATCACTCTAGGGTCCTAAATCCAACCGAGTTTGCTTGGAATCAGCCAAGTGGTTAATGATGAGCAGGCTTTCCAATGATTTCAAGAAATTTTCAGAAAATCAAAAATGACCGCTGGAAAAATTGACCAATCAAAATTCTGCATACAAGTTCTGAAACCTACCATCCTAGTATCCTTCCAGCCAAGTCTGCTTGAAATTGCCTGAGCAGTTGTAGAGTTGCTGAGAGGTGTAGCATCTTAAACCATTTAC
Organism: Chaetoderma sp. LZ-2023a; assembly: GCA_034401795.1. NCBI lineage: Eukaryota > Metazoa > Mollusca > Caudofoveata > Chaetodermatida > Chaetodermatidae > Chaetoderma > Chaetoderma sp. LZ-2023a. The sequence goes on from CM067372.1 coordinate 58,565,379, forward strand.
AACATTTTTTTCTGAAAAGTCAAGATAGTAGGCGAAAAAATTGACCAATGAAAATTATATATATCACTCTACGATCCTTCCAACTGAGTTTGCTAGAAATCGGCCAAGTGGTTAATGAGGAGCAGGCATTTAACGGATTTCCAGAAATTTTTAGAAAATCCAAAATGGCCGTGGAAAAATTGACCAACCAAAATCCTCGTTAAAGTGTTGAAGCATACCACCACAGGATTATTGCACCCACATTTCATCGAAGTCGCACCATTGATATTGGAGTAGTGTTTTAAAAAATTTCTTTTTAGAAAATCCAAAATGGGCACCGGAAAATTTGAACAATCAAGATTTTGAATACATGTTCTGGAGCCTACCGCCATAGGAGCCTTTCAGCTAAATTTGGTTAAAATTAGTCAAATTGTTAAGTAGGAGATGCGATTTGGTGGACGGACGACGGATGGACGGACGACAGATGGTCCTTTGGGCCAGGTGTGCTAAAATGTTAAATTTCAACACTTATTAGGTCACTATTTTCAAATGCAGTGGATGAAAATGAGGAAGTCGATAATAATAGAGCGAGTTTAGGACCATAATAGAGTAGCTACTGGAGTTACTAGCATGCCCCTTATACGGCTAGAGTTTATACTTTAGTATATACTCAAATCTACCATCAAATGAGCCAGGCAATCTAACAATAGAGGCGTGGCTTTGTGCCTAGAATATGCTCGCTCCCGTTAACATAGATATAGAGAAAACATGAATGGAATGTGAGCCAGAGTTAGTTGAGTATTAAAGTCACATATTTGTATTTGAGTATTCTGTATTCAGTAATACTCTTCATTAAGCATGTCATTCTCGGGTACAGCAGGTGAATTTCAACGCCCATGTAGCAAAAGGCTACTCATTCCACGGAAATAGCAGCCCAAGAATTCTTAGGAAGAATTGTCTGTTTGAATAGTTTTTGAGACCTTAATAAAGACTTTTATAAATTGCCAACATAAACGCAATGATTCACAGGAATTTAACTTCAATTTACTTAAATTAACACTCTAGTCAGCCAAATTCATGAACATGTCACCTTAAAATAAGAAACATCATGTCAAATACTATGATTTAGGAATTTCATTCACAAAATCAATAGTAGTTAAATTCGTTAACAACCAATCACATTACCTCTGGTCTCCAACACGGAGGTTATGTAGATCTGATGATGATGTTGTGATTGTGATTTCAATGTATAGCGTGGTTATTTTTGTAGCTTAGTTCTCTCGTTTTTTTAATAGTGTGATGTTTGGAACCCTAATTAAAACATAGTACAAACTGGAATTGATGATGTTTATTGGTTAAAAAGGTGAAATTTAGATTTTCTAATTATTTAAACTTACCTCGATCCCATGTAAATTTCACTGCTGTCAAATCAATTATTCCCACAGCTAAATGTTATAGATGTCTGTATTTTATTGGCCCTATTAGCAAATGTTTACACACTGGATGATAATAAAGTTATACAGAAACAAGTTTAAGACAGTAACCAGATTTCTCGCCATAACGATTTTACGGACAGTTCTTTGGTTTTTAATTTTTGTAATGGTTTTTAAACTGTTGCCATAAAAAACGTGATACGTTGTGAAAGCGGTATACAGCTCAGACACACTCTTAGCCTGTAAATGTACATATTCTATATAAAAATCATAATTTTCTTGCCTAATGTTGAACATTAAATGGTTAGAATAATAACTTACTGTATGAGTATGTGCCTGGGCGGAATTCTCCTAGGCGGAGTGGTGCGTTCAGTACAGATCTATCCAGTACAAACAGTTCTGTTATAAACTTCCTCATGTCATCAGTACATTTGGCTCGATCTGAAGGTCAAGAAACAAAATTATAGTTGTAACAAGAGGCTTAAGGGCCTGTGACACTCACCTGGACCATTAGCATCTGAACTATTTGCATACAGTAGTAGTGATTTAAAGACATCGAAAAAATTAACCAATTAAATTCCTATATTCAACTTCGGAAGCATATGACCTTAGGATTCATCCAGCCAGGTTTCATTGATATCTGCCCATTGGTTAAGTAGCGCTTTAAAGAATTTCCGAACTTTTTGGAAAAATCCAAGATGGGCGCTGAAAAGATTGCCCAATCAAAATTCTCCTTAGAACTCTAAGCCTCTCACCATAGGATCGTTACAGCCAAGTGTTTTGCTGAAATCGGGCAATTGATTAAGGAAGAGTAGTATTTTAAAGGATTTCTGGAAAATCCAAGATAGCTATCGGAAAAATTGACCAATCAAAATTCTGTATAGCAGTTCTGAAGCCTACCTGCCTAGAGTCATTCCAGCAGGGTTCGGTTCAGTTAATGAGTAGGGTTTTAACGATTTACACAATTTTCCGAAAATTCAAGATGGCCGCCGGAAAATATGAACAATTAAAATTGTGTATACAAGTTCTGCAGCCTACCCACCTAGTGTCATTCCAGCAGGATTTGTTTAAAATCGGCCTAGGGGTTAATGAGTAGTCGGCTTTAAACTGATTTAAAAACTTTTCCAAGATGGCCACCAAAAAGAATTGACCAATTACAATTCTGTATACATGTTCTGAAGCCTAGCCCAATAGGGTCATTCCAGCCACATTAGGTTAAAATCACAAAATTGACAATTTTCATCTAAAAATTGAAAAATCTAAATTCTGTATATAAATTCTGACGCCTACCCCAATAGGGTCTTTCCAGGCAAATTAAGTTGAAATCCACCCAGCGGTTCATGAGTAGCATTTTGACAATTCCCGGTAAATTGTTCATAAAATCGACGATTTTCACCTAAAAAATTGAAAAATCTAAATTCTGTATATAAATTCTAAAGCCTACCCCACCCAATAGGGTCATTCACGCAGGGTTTGGTTAAAATCGGTCAAGCAGTTAATGAGTAGGCTTTTAGCCGATTTACACATTTTCCAAAAATCCAAGATGGCCGCCGGAAAATATGAACAATTAAAATTCTGTATACAAGTTCTGCAGTCTACCCACCTAGTGTCATTCCAGCAGGATTTGGTTAAAATCGGCCATGGGGTTCATGAGTAGTAGGCTTTAAACTGATTTACAAAATTTTCAAAAAATCCAAGATGGTCACCAAAAAAATTAACCAATTACAATTCTGTATACATGTTCTGAAGCCTAGCACAATAGGGTCATTCCAGCCACATTAGGTTAAAATCACAAAATTGACAATTTTCATCTAAAAATTGAAAAATCTAAATTCTGTATATAAATTCTGACGCCTACCCCAATAGGGTCTTTCCAGGCAAATTAAGTTGAAATCCACCCAGCGGTTAATGAGTAGCATTTTGACAATTCCCGGTAAATTGTTCATAAAATCTTAAGATTTTCACCAAAAAAATTTAGCAATCAAAATTCTGTATACAGGTTCTGAAGCCTAGACCCATGGGGTCCTTCCAGCCACATTAGGTTGAAATCTGCTCAGTCATTAATGAGGAGTAGCGTTTTGACAATTACCAGTAGATTTTTCATAAAATCTAAGATTTTCACCCAAAAAATTTAACAATTAAAATTCTGTATACATGTTCTGAAGCCAATCTAAATAAGTTCATTCCAGTCAAATTAGGTTGAAATTCAACAAGTGGTAAATGAGGAGCAGCATTTTAAAGCAAAAGCGGACAGATGGTCGCCACAGCATAAGCTCACTTGGTCATTCTGACCAGGTGCTCTAATAATAGCAGTTAATGAGTAATTTTTAAAATGATTTTGTAGAAAAGCTTGGATAATCTAAAATGGTCACCAGAAAAACTGACCTAAAGATTAGGACAGTTGAGCAAATAACTATTACCTTCATGGTCTTTATGTCCATGCCGTCTGACTCTTCTTTTCCGATCCTTAAAATAAATAAATAAGTTCAATAAGCATTCTTTATGTTTAAAATAACTTAATCAAATATTACAAAATAATTATACTGCACATTCTCACCATCAGGACAACCATGACCTACTTGAGATAGTCACCTTCATTTGTAGATCTTCATGTTGGGGTCTTGGGCAGCCTTCTTGGAGTCGGCCCATAACATGCAGATTGGCTGATTGCGGCAGCCTGCCTCCGTCATGGTTGGTTGTCCTCTTATTCACTTACCCTGGGGATTCCAGTCACGGTTATGTGTGGCAATGTTGGGCTGGGCTCTATGCCGGACATAGATCTCCATTTGTGGGTTTTATAGTATCAATGATGGATGCCTGTTTAGTTTGCTGCTTATTCCGAACATTGCGCCTATTTTGCTAAGGTCCACTATATATAACTTTCGCTGTAACCATTGCAAATATTTATAATCTTTGCATAATAAATGCCCATTGAAACAGCACCAGTCAAATTGCAGTCAAAAGCTGATAGTGTTTTGTGTGTGCAGGCGTGCATGTGTGTGCGTGCGTGCGTGCGTGCGTACGTGCGTGCGTGCATGCGTGTGTTGTCTGTGCATGCGTGTGCCATTATATTCTATGAGCCTAGCTTACATGCATGGTAATTCATTTAGAAACAAGGTTTAGCTATCTTGAAAACAATTTGACGGAGATCTGTTAGAAACTAAGGCAGCAACATTCAGTTTGACTTGTTCCAAAATAGCAAGCACACTGTGAGGGAAGATCAATCAATACATCACACAAAAACAATCTTAATTCTGAAATCATAAAATATTGTATTCGTCACTAGATTTTGTTGCACATTGAGCAGTCAGAACATTCAGTAGTGAAGCATTAGACTGATAAAGAATAATGCAAAAAGGGTAAGAAAATGGCAAGAACTCTGCAGAGACAATGAAGTAATCCAGTTTTAGCTATGCCCCGCCAATCTCTAGGTAAGCTCCACCATTGCCTTGCCCGTGTTGGGATCAATAGATACATGCACTCACTCAATCTCAATTTCCAGAAAACTATCCAGGTAAGCTGATGAATATTTTTATACTAATTTGACTAGTTACTGTTATTGCCTATGACAGCAACAGCGCCCAGTCAAATTACTTTCAAAATACTCAAAAGAATGTTTATTAAATAGTAAAGCCATACAATTCTTACAACTTAACGGACTATTAAGCATTTGACAAACTAAATTATGTCATTCATGATGTAACTGATTATAAATTATCCATTAATCATGATGTCATAATCAACTACATCATGTGTAAACTGACGTCATAATCAATTATGTTATAAATGACTCAATTTAGTCTGTCACAAATCCTTAATATGTCTTCACTATTTAATAAACAGGCTGTTGAATATTTTAAAACTAATTTGACTATGCAGCAACAGCACCCAGTCAAATTAAGTTTAAAATATACAAACAGCTTACCTGTATAGTTTTCTGTAAATTGATACTCAGGACGTGCAGGGATAGATCAATCCAAACACGGGAGAAGCGTAGGTGGAGCTAAGCTAGAGATGAGCGGGGCATAGCTAAAACTGAATTCCTCCATTAATCTGCGTATCAATGCAGATTATTATAATCACTCAGGATCGTCTTTCTTTCTTATTATTCTCCTCTTAGAGTTATCATCTGATCAACTCTAAACTTGATTGCCTTGTACTAACCATCAAGGAATTATGTGCTATTATCTTTCTTTTAAATCTGCCTAGTGGATAGCCACTTTTCCTTGCCTAAGTATGTATGGGAAATTGTCAGTAAAGTGTTTGAAGTGTGACTATGCCTAGCATTTTCATCGGATAATGGCAATGGACATATAATCTCATGTCACTACCTTAAGTCAAGATCACCCCTTAGGAGCAAGGTCGCCCATTTATCAAGGCCACCATTTTGAGAAACAAGAACGCTGAAGCATGCAATGTCTAGCCTGTAAAGGCATGGATAGTGTGGATTGCTAAAACAAACTAGGCATGTTTCATAATACATATATTCAGTGATGGATAAACAAACAAACGTTACCAATGAAACATTAAAAATTTCTTTAAACTTCGGATACAGATGTTGATAAGATTTCCATGATATTGTCCAGTACGGAAGCCCTAAATATATAGCTTCCAGACTGATGCATAACTGCTCACTGCACCTGCAGTGAAGCACTAACAGCCTAGCTAACACTAACAGATAGATAAGTCCTTCTTCGCTTTTCCCTACTGTGTCTTGTCCTCAGCCAAAATCCTTAGCTTCCTCAGGTCCATTCTTGACTTGAGTGTATGCAATGACATCCTCTCCTGGCTTTGTATTTGCTGGCTTCGAGTAGAGCGAATTCCAAGGCTCTCTGTGCTGGTGTCTCTTCTGGCATCCCTAATGCATGACCAAAGACGGACCATCTTTGCTGGGCAACCTTTACAGACAGTGGCGACGTATTACACATCTTGCATAGTGCATTGTTGGAAATTATGCTATCTGGCCATCAGTGTCCAGTGATGGGGTGTGTTTGTGGTGGCAGGCATCAAGTTTGTCTAGAGCTGCCTTTGGAACTTCCCAGCTGTTACAGTTACACAGCATCAAGGATACGCAGGTAGCATTGTATAAACGTAGCCTTTTTATCAAAGGCATCTTTGATCTACGAATCCATAGCTTTCAGGACTGGAAAGCTATGTTCCCCATGATGCAGCGTGCAGCAATGTCATCAGTACTGCAAAGCAGTGAGCCTAGGATTTTACTTTTCCTCCATGGTTCGCCACCTTGAAGTGGATCGTCATTTTCGTTTTCATGTTTTGTAGATAGGTATATGTGGGTGAACTCTGTTTTGGTTTCATTCATAAAGAGATTCTCGATTTTGAGTTTGCTTGCAGCTATTGGGAGAAGTTCGTCATGGGGTTTCTTTTCCTCGTCTATATCCACATCGTCTGCATATTCCGTCTCTAGCAGCATACCCAGTATTGACACTGGGGGGTTTGGTCTTGTGGAACTTTCCCGCACGGATTTCAATGCAACAGCAAGGTAACAGGTGAAGCGCACCAGAGATAGACCATCTCCCTGTGGGGAGCCGATTGATGTCTCAAACTCTAGACTTCACTTAACTTGACTCGTACTCTCAGCTTGGTGTCTGCAAGCAGTAGTCTCACTAGTCGTAGCTCATCATTGCAACTGGCCTGGCATAGTACATCTAGGATCTTTGAGCGTTTAATTGTTTCGAAGGCTCGTGACATGCCAATGCCCATTTTATGGGAATCCCAGTGTTTGGACATAAATTAATAATGCAAATTAAATATATTAACCAAAAAGACATGAAAAATATTTAACTCAAAAACTGAAAAAATTTGCGGAGATTCAGATTAGCGATGATTCAGATTGCATCCCTGCACAGCATAAAACATATCTGTAATGTCTCATCTGATGAAACATTGCTGAATAATAAGGCTATTTAAAAACATTAACTAAAAAAAGGATGAAGCATATTCGAAGTCCCAAACTGTGAAAGCATAGGAAACACTCAGAAAATCCAAACTAATGATGATTCAGATTGCATCCTGGTATGGCACAGAACACATCTGTAAAGTTTCTTTGAAATCTGATGAACCATTGTTGAATAATAAGGCGATTTAAAAACCTTTAACACAAATACATGAAAAAATTTAAAACAGTGAAGAGTAGTAAAAATTCCACAAAATCATCTCAATAATGATGCAGAATGAATCCATGTAAAACACTTCTGTAAGCCTTCATTTGACATCATATGAGCCATTGTTGATATATAAGTTGATTTGAAAACATTAACCATAAGATTTTCTAGTGTGCCGCCGCCGACGACATCGTCGCCGCCTGAATGAGTAATCCCTGTCTCGCTTTCTGCTACGCAGGCAACACAAAACCTTCCAACTGTGAGTATACCTAGTTTTTATCTGATCATTAGCAAACTTGTCCAGGATGTTCCCCATGGGATCTTAACGAAGCAGCTTGACATTGGGTCAAGGGGTAAGTTGACAAAATTATTGCTATGGGGGTGAAAGCTACCAGTTTTTGCTTTTGTCAGAAATAACAGAGAAGGTAAATGGACATATATTAAAAGATACCTCCTGACACCCCATAATGCTAAGGTCACTCCTGTAGGGGGGTAGGTTATCCCTTTAAGGGTAATGTTTGAACTGTGACAACACCTAAAGTCTTTATTCAATCATCACTGAATTTGGCCAGGATCCCAAAGAAGCAGGTTAACTTTGGTGTCAAATGGCAAGGTAACCCCTTAGTGTCCAAGCTACCCCTTATAGGTAAAAGTTATCAATTTCTGTTTTGGGTAGAAAGGAACTCCCATTGGTCAGAGGTCAGGACATATGAGAAGATAACCTATGTCACCCCATAATGTTACGGTCACTCCCTAAATTACATCAGCTCCTTTCTTATTTTTTGCAGAATTTATTCTCCAATAATTATACATGCCCAATGGATATACGAGAAAGATAACTTATTGCTCCTCTTGGTGCCCAGGCAGCTAATTTTGGTCAAAATTACCAGTTTTCGCTTTTGACATAAATGAACTGCAGTTGAAATTAAAAAATCGTTTCCGAATGGGTGCCAATTTTTTTCTACATATTTATATAAACATCAGTAGATGTGGTCTAGTAATGGTTCATATTATATAAACCAGTTTAATGATAGCAAATACTGGCACATGCAATGATTCCCTTATGATGTTATATTTATTGTGCTCTTCTTCCAGCTTTTATATCCAGCAATCAGGAAATACATCATATTCATATTGCTTTTTAACCCTTTAATGGCAAAGTTTGGTTTAAAAAATCAAACTAATTGATTATTGAATGTCCAGTCCATGTGCAGGCCAAGAGTAGAATATTTTTTAAAGTGTACCACTGGAATGACTGGCGTGGTTATCGGTAAATTTTCAAAAATACTCTTCTCTTGGTTGGCAAATGGACATTCCTCAGGAACCATATCTAAACCAGAAGTGGTTAAAAGGCAACCATGAAACTTGAATTTAGACTGCAATGAACTATGAATGTTGACTTCAATGACAAAAAGAGAAAGCTTATCAATATACTTATCACTGATCATCACCTTTGACCATTTGACCCCAAAGAAATTGTCTCATCCCCTCTCATTAGCATGTGTCCAGATTTGGGTACAGCATTCATGTTTAACACAACATGACATATGAACGGCTAAGTCGAGGTAAAAGCAAAATGTTATTGTTGAGAAAGCCCTTGAGTTTTGTCCATACCACACTGACCGTGATCGTTTGCTGCCAAGGTGTTTGTGTCATGTCACCTCATTATAAGGAATGATTTGGGACCTGTAAGCTTAACCAAACATAAGATATAAACTGCTACGTCGAACCAAACTCAAAATGTTAATGTTGAAAATAAAAACCCAATGTTTTTACCAATGTCACAATAACCTTGACCTTCTCCCTTTTGACGCCAACTTCATTGTATGCTGCCCACCAATCACACAGAACTATGTGTCCAAGGTTGGGTCCAGTATAGCCAACCGAAGATGAGATATGAACTGATAATTTGAGCTATATGCAAAATGTTAATATTGAAAAGGCAAAATTTGTATCAATGTCACAGTGACTGTGACCTTTTAACCCCATGGGCATTATATGATGCCCTCTCATTATATGGAAACATGTGTTCAAGTTTGGGTCAGTATGATTAATCGAAGTTGAAATATGAACTGCTAAGTTGAGCTAAACGGAAAATGTAAATGTTGAGAAAATAAAGTTTTTACCCAGGTCACAGTGACCTTGCTCTTTGACCGTATAACCCAACATCGGTGTGTGATGCTGTGTCATAATAAAGAAGCATGTGCCCAAGTTTGGCTCAAATATGATCAACCAAAGCTAAGATATAAACTGATAAGTTGAGCTAAACAGATGATAATGTTGAGAAAATCAATATTCTTAACAGGGTCAGTGACACTGACCTTTGACCTTTTGAGCCCAAGGTCATTGTGCGATGTTGTGTCATTATAAGGAAGAATGTGTACAAGGTTGAGTCCAGTATGACAAGCCAAACATAAGATATAAACAGAAAAGTTGAGCTAAAAGCAAATTGAATGACAGAGCCATTGCCGCCGCCGGACGACATGCTAATAAATTACCATGCAAGTAAGCGAGGCTCAAGTATAGACAAGTTTTGGCCAGTTTAACAATTAAAGGGCCCTGAGCTTTATTTCAATCAATGAAATCTTGTGCTATTATTTAAATAATACAAGTAACATGCATTCTGTAAGTATTGCCTTGCGATACATGTTCCCTAAAAGTGATATAAATATTTAGAGATTGACAGTCAAAAACTCCATTAAAAATTGACAGAAGCAGCTGAAACTCGAATCTAATCTATAACTTCTCACAACAAAGCAATACACCAAGTTTCAGTTATATATGATGAAGGAGAATGAAAAAGTATTGAAAGCTGATGTTTTTGTATTTCATAAGTCGAAAGGGGACATAACTCAATCAAAAATTAACGCAAATGCCTGAAACTCGAACTTGGTCTGTAATTTCTTATAATGAAGCAATGTACCAATTTTCCCTTAAATATCTTGAGGGAGTGCGAAAAAAGTGCGGGAAGCTGATATTTTTCGTATTTCTTAAGTCGAAAGGGGAGGGCATAACTCCATCAAAAATTGATGCATACACCTGAAACTCGAACTTGATCTGTAACTTCGCAATGTAGCAATTCTCATTAGAATATCTTAAAAGACTGAGATAAAAAGTGCGGTAAACTAATATTTTTCGTATTTCATAAGCCGAAAGGGGGCATACATCAATGAAAAATTTATGCAAATGGCTGAAACTCGAACTTGCTCTGTAACTCCTTATACTAGAGCGATTTTCGCTTAAATATCTTGAAGGAGTGCGAAAATAGTGCGGAAAGCTGATATTTTTCGTGTTTCTTAAGTAGAAAGGGAGGGGGGGGGGCATAACTCCATCAAAAATTGACGCATACAACCGAAACACGAACTTGGTCTGTAACTTCTCATAACAAAGCAATTTCTCTGTTGAATACCTTCAAGGACACCAAAAAAAAGTGTGGAAAACCAACTGCGACAGACGGATGGACTGACAGACAGATGGACAGGCAAACAGGAGTGCAAACCTATAGTCCACCCGGTTTTTCATATAATTCAGATGAAAATCATGCATAAATTATCAAAACTGATTCCAACCTCGGACAGTCCAAGCTGTTCCAATGCATTATCTACATCAGTGGAGCTGCCTGATTGTCGACCATGGGTAGCGAGCAAAAACACATCCCTGTTTGTCTGAGTGGTTTTCAAAACAAGGTGAGAGATCATATCATACTTTGATGCTGTTGATGCCCATAATACAGAGCCATCTTTACCACTGAGAATCACGTTCTGTGAATAATAATAATAAACATACATGCCGAGTATTATAGCTCGCACCTTTTCAAAATGATTAACTGTACAGCATCTATCAATTCAAATAAAAAGAGGGCATTTATTTCAAAGTAAAACAAAACAATTACAATCGGCTATTAGAAGGTATCAAATACAGTTATTCAGTATTGTCACAGGCTACCAACATGACGTGTCCATTGAAGACAAAACATAATAGTTTCCTGATAAGTCATTGAAGGTGGCCGGGGGGGATCATGGGGTGGACAGAAGGGGAGATGACTTAGATGAGACTATGGCACATTATCTACGGTGTGAAATCTACAAAGTTTGTAAGAAAAATAATCTGGTCTAAGAGGAGTGGGTCTGTGTAAGAATGTTCAGACCATGAATGAAGGTAGTTGTGAAGGACTCTGACTTTGTAGTGATGTCCGGGTAATACATATGGATAATTATAGATGTTTACTTTACCAATGAGTAGTTGTATATTGGCCATAGTCCTCGATTCCAAGTTATAAGGAAATCCAGAAATTCATCATCATCAAAATAGCCTGGCGCCGGAGAACTGCAAAAGTAACAAGCATTCTGTAAGTATTGCTTTGCAACACATGTCCCCTACCTGGTGATATAAATCTTTAGAGATTGACAGTCAAAAAATCCATTAAAAATTGACAGAAGCAGCTGAAACTCGAACTTGGTCTGTAACTTCTCATAACATAGCAATAAACCAAGTTTCAGTTATATATGATGAAGGAGAAGGAGTCTTGAAAGCGGATGTTCGTAATTCCTAAGTCGAAAGAGGACATAACTCCATCAAAAAATGCCGCAAACGCCTGAAACTCGAACTTGGTCTGCAATTTCTGATAATAAAGTAATGTACCAATTCTCAGTTGAATATCTTGAGACTGCAAGAAAAAGGACGGAAAACTAATATTTTTCGTATTTCATAAGTCGAAAGGGGGAATAACTCCATGAAAAACTGACAAAAATGTCTGAAACTTGAACTTGCTCTGTAACCCCTTAGACTAAAGCGATGTACCACTTTTTCCTTAAATATCTTGAAGGAGTGTGAAAAAAGTGCGGAAATCTAATATTTTTTTTCTGAAAGCGGGCATAACTCCATCAAAAATTGACGCATACGCCTGAAACTCGAACTTGGACTGTAACTTCTCATAGCAAAGCAATGTAGCAATTCTCAGTAGAATATCTTGAAAGACTGCGGAAAAAAGTGCAGAAAACTAATATTTTTCGTATTTCATAAGACGAAAGGGGCACAACTCCATGAAAAATTGACGAAAATGTCTGAAACCTGACCTTGCTCTGTAACCTCTTAGACTAAAGCGATGTACCGATTTTTCCTTAAATATCTTGGAGTGCAAAAAAAAAGTGCAGAAAGCTGATATTTTTCATATTTCCTAAGTCGAAAGGGGGCATAACTCCATCAAAAATTTACGCATACGCCTGAAACTCCAACTTGGGCTGTAACTTCTCATACCAAAGCAATGTACATGTAGCAATTCTCAGTAGAATATCTTGAAAGATTGCGAAAAAAAGTGCAGGAAACTAATATTTTTTGTGTTTCATAAGACGAAAGGGGCACTCCATGAAAAATTGACGAAAATGTCTGAAACTTGAACTTGCCCTGTAAACCCTTAGACTAAAGCGATGTACCGATTTTTCCTTAAATATCTTGGAGTGCGAAAAAAAATTGCAGACAGCTGATATTTTTCATATTTCCTAAGTCAAAAGGGGGAATAACTCCATCAAAAATTTCCGCATACACCTGAAACTCGAACTTGGTCTGTAATTTCTCGTAACAAAGCAATACACCAATAGTTGAATACCTTGAAGGACTGCGAAAAAGTGTGGAAAACCAACTGCGATGGACGGATGGACAGACAGACGGAGTGCAAACCTATAGTTCCCCCCTCCCCCCACCCGCGGTTTTACCGGTAGGGGACTAATAAAGAGGTGAAATAATGAACTCTGCAGTGGTCTTGATAAATGTTCATTTATAGGCCAAAGAGACTATTTTTGAAATTGTACCATTGGAATGACTAGCCCGATAAACAGGGCAAATTTAAGAATACTGTTCATGCATGAAATGTCATGCCTGTAAAGGCATGGACAATGTGGATTGCCAAAAAAACTAAGCATGGTTCGCAATACATAACTTCAGTGAGGTGTCAACAAAACACTAACACATGAAGGCTGAAAAGTTTCACTAAACTTTGGATACTCCGATCTTGAAAAGGTCCCCATGATATTTCCCAATAGGGAAGCCCCAAGGATATAACCTCAAGACTGAACCGCAAAGCCTAACTACTCACTGTCCCTGCAGTGCAAGCACTATAAGCCTAGATAAGACAAACAGATAGGCAAATGATCCACATTAAATATGCCTGTATTTCACAGAAGTTAAACGTTTCCTTGTCCAAAACCATGAAGAATTAGGAATAATTCCAAATAAATCAATGGACAATGCAGTAAAACAATTTTTAGTTTTATTCAAATTCAAACAGCCTTGGTAGAATAACAAGCATTCTGTAAGTATTGATTTGCAATGCATGTCCCCAACCCGCTGATATAAATTTTGAGACATTGACATGAGATATGATATAGCTCCATTAAAAATTGACAGAAACGTCTGAGACTCGAATTTGATGTGTAACTTCTCATGACAAAGCAATGTACCAAGTTTCAGTTGAATCTGTTGAATGTGAAAAGTCTGGAAAGTTGATATATTTTTTATTTCATAAGCCGAAATGGGGCGTAACCCTATCAAAAACTGACGGAAGCATGAACTTGATTTGTAACTTCTCATAACAAAGCGATGTACCAATTTTCAGTTGAATATCTTGAAGGGGTCTGAAAAAAGTGCGGAAAACTATTTTTCGTATTTCATAAGTCGACAGGAAGCTTAACTCGATCAAAAATTGATGGAGAGGACTGAAACTTTAACTTGGCCTGCAGGTCCTTGAATGAGAGCAAAAAAAAGAAGTGAGGAAAATATGACAGACGGACAAACAGAGAGCAAGCCTGTAGTCTCCCCGTTTTACCTGTAGGGGACTATAATAATGCAAATTAAAAACATTTAAAAAATACATGAAAAATATTCAAAGTACAAAACTATGAAAACAGGAGGTCTAAAGGCCTGTATCACTCACTTGGAATCATTGGCTACTGGCACTACTGAACAAAACGAGATGACCACTTGAATTATTTACCAATGGGTCATTCCGTGCCAAGACAACCAATTTTCACAAATCTTGTTGCATGTCCGATTCAGATTATCATAATTCTCTCTCTACTGTATTATTAGTACGTTTTAGGAAATCCTGCACAATTTTAGCTCTCAAATCTCAATATTTTTGGAGCTATGGATGCTAGAACAGCAAGGTGGTCCACCACATGTGAAGCAATTGTCATTTTGTAGCATTTTCAAGGCTCTGCAAATTCTTAACCTGACATCCAATTCCAATAAAACTTTCAGTGCTTTGTCACATGTACGTACCCTCTTGAAATATGCAGGGCATAATAATTTTTGTGCTCATGTTGGTAACCTAGGTAACATTAAATATGAAAATTTATTCAGTGACAAACTTTCAGACCACTTGTGATTACAATTATGAGAAAACTATTACAGCTACAAACTTAATACTTGATGGATCAATATTCACCTGTCAGGAGTTAATTATGCATGTGGGACAAAATGGGGTATTTTTGCCATTTGTGAGTATATTTTTATGATATTACATGTTAATTATGTATGTATATCAGTTAATTTATCTTGTCTGAAAGTGTCAGTCACAGCAATGTGAACAAATATATTGTTATCCGCCACTTTAAAAAAATGTTATGGATATTGTAATCTTCTCTGTCTGTCTGTCCATCCGTCTGTCTGTCACGCTATCTCCTCTCAACTCATTGGATGGAATTCGACAAAATTTGGTTTGTGGGTTACCCATACATGGTTGTGCTCTGCAACACAGCATCTATCTTTGGTGCCATGCCATGTGGATCAAGGGAGCGGGGTCAAAAGGTCAAATATCCTAAAAACTCAGTCACTCAATTACCTCCTAAGCCGTTGGATGGAATTTAACCGAATGTGTTAAAATTGAGTTACTGATATGATTACGGACTGTGAGATGACACTTATATTTGACTCCACCCCCTAGAGGCAGGTCAGAAGGTCAAAGCCGGGAAATGTGGGCATTTGTGATGGGTTACAAAACATAACATAAAGTAGATTTTTCACAGAGTGTAATATTTCTATTTTTTATTTTCATGAGTCACAGACCCACATGGTAAAATCTGAGAACAGAACTTTTATTTTCAAGGTCCTTTATGTTCTCTACCATAACACAGTGTACCAATAGTGAACTAAGTGAAAGCCAAGCCAGCTTCTAATGCTCTTGCTGCGCCTTCTCAGCCGCCTGTGGCTAAGAAGGCGAGGAAGGCTGTGGAGGCCCCTGCCCACCTTCATGGTGGCCCTGATTGCCTGAGAGGTAGTAAGGGCAAGGTGAATTCCTCCAAGGGTGAAAAGAAGGGAGCGGATCGTACTGATGGTGCGACAGGAACAGCGGTTGCAGTCAGATCAGTCAAGCCCAGACCAAAATGGTTCTCTCTCGTTAATGGATGCGGGGGGGGGATTCCGAGCCAGACACCCGCCTTAGGCGTCAATGCGCCTATAGTGGAAGGAAGGGTCATGTGGTTCGTTGAGGCTTGGCAAAGTGTGACGTCAGACAGTCTGGTCCTTGGATGGATATCTCAGGGATACATGCCAGAGTGGTGGGATTTCCCACCACAAAATCTGTCTTTGGGACCTGTCTGGACTCCCATACCGAGGGAGTCAGACAAGTTAGAAGCCATTCAAAACGAAGTGTCAGGCTTGCTTCTGAAGGGAGCAATAAAGCCCGGAAACCAGTAACTCTGGGCTTTTATTCAAATATGTTCCTTGTCCCCAAGAGCGCAAGGGGGTGGAGACCCGTACTCAATCTCAGACCATTGAATTGGTTTATCCATACGCCTTGGTTCAAGATGGAAACTCCGAGGACGGTAATGGCAGGATTGAGGAAAGAAATGTGGTGTGTGTCAATTGATCTGAAAGATGCATATTTCCACATTACAATGAACAGGGGTTGTCACAGGTTGCTTAGATTCACGTTTCAGAATCATTTTTGGGAGTTTGTAGTCCTCCCAATCGGCCTGTCGACAGCTCCAAGGGTTTTCACCAGAGTGGTCCTAGCGGTGACAGCATTTCTCAGAAGAGAGAATGTGGCGCTTCACACCTACATAGACGATTGGCTTATCAAGGCGGACACGCCAGCCAGGTTAGAAGTGGATACTGCTCTGACTCTAAAGTTACTTTCAGATCTAGGCTGGATAGTCAACAAGGAGAAATCAACACCCACTCAACACTTCGTTTATTTGGGGATGCGATTCGATCACAAGGAAGGCAGGGTTTATCCATCAGAGCCCAGAGTCGAGTCTCTGTTGGCCATCCTCAAGAGCTTTCGATTGGGAAACCACATTCAGGCGAGGTTTCTTCAGATGCTGGGCATGATGGTCTCCATGGAGCAGGTAATCCTGTACGCTGCTCTAATGAGAAGACCTATCCAGTTGTATCTGATATCTCTGTGGAAACAGAGAACAGAACCCCTGTCAAAGCTGGTACCCATTTTGGAACCAATAATGTCGCATCTTGGTGGAAGGAGCATTAGAATCTACTAGTAGGAGTTTTGCTTCACCTATCCCACCCCCAGGTGTCCATGAACTCGATGCATCGCTGGAGGGGTGGGGGGCCTGCCTGGGAGAACACCACATTTCGGGCACATGGACTCGCCAAGAGAGTCAGCTGCATATTAATCGGTTAGAAATGATGGCAGTGGAACTGGCACTGGAAAGGTTTCTTCCAGAAGTCAGGGGCAAGGTGATATTGATACGGTTGGACAATTCAACAGTAGTATCATACATAAATCACCAAGGAGGGACCAAGTCTCCCACATTGTGTATGAGGGTGGGGCACTTGATTCAATGGTGCAGGAATTACTCAGTTGTTTTGAAAGCAGCTCACATTCCAGGGCGATTGAACATTCTGATGGATGCTTTGTATTGCAGACAGAGAATTCTGCCAACAGAATGGTCTCTCAACCCTCCAGTTCTACGAAGGATCTTCGAGCATTGGGGCAAACTCAATGTGGACTTGTTCGCCACAAAGGAAAATGCTCATATCATGACTTATGTCTCGCCAATTCCAGATCCAAATGCCGTCGATACAGACGCTCTGGCGATTAGCTGGAGAGGGATGGACGTGTACGCGTACCCACCCACCATCCTTCTACCGGTCTTGGTGAAGATCAGGGAGAAGCCATGTCTGGTCCTGCTAATAGCGCCATTCTGGCCCAGCAGTGCAGGGTTCACGGATCTTCTGGATCTGCTGGTGGACAATCCAGTGCAGCTGCACGAGATTCCGAACACAATCTTCCAGGCCAAGGGCCACTTCCTACACAAGTGGCCCGAAATGTTCAGATTGACTGCGTGGATGTTATCAAACAACGTTCCACGTCGGAAGGCTTTTCTCAACAGGCTGCGAGGTTCATCACAGCCGCGAGGAGATCAACCTTCAAGTCATATAACCACAAGGTTAACAAATTTGCAGAATGGTGTGAAGGAAAGGATATTGATCCCTTTCAATCCACTATTCAGCAAATAGCAGACTTTCTCTGTGAGCTATGCTTTATAGGATTAGCTCCTGTCACAATTGCTGAATACAAGTTAGCTTTGGTATCAGTTATCCCTTGTCTAGCCAACAGGGATAGTCCAGAGGTGGCCCAGTTGAATGTGATGGTGAAGGGAATGAGCAATCCCCGACCGAGACAACCGGTAGTCATTCCAGCCTGGAGTCTATCATTAGTGCTTAATGTACTGGCCAAGCACCCTTTCGAACCGTTGCGTTCGGCTAGTCTAAAGCATTTGACTCTTACGGCGGTCTTTCTATTGGCAGCTTCCTCAC
Source organism: Chaetoderma sp. LZ-2023a (assembly GCA_034401795.1). Lineage (NCBI taxonomy): Eukaryota > Metazoa > Mollusca > Caudofoveata > Chaetodermatida > Chaetodermatidae > Chaetoderma > Chaetoderma sp. LZ-2023a. The sequence goes on from CM067372.1 coordinate 58,583,689, forward strand.
CAAGAAGGAGCAGTGAGATCCATGCGCTTTCAGCAGAGAGGGACTGATTTATGTCTCTGGAGAGGGTTTGCGACTGCTGCCAAGAGCAGAGTTTATGTCAAAGAATTAATCTTTGAAATATCCCGGCAAACCCATCATTATACCAAGGCTAACTAGATTTGATCGTGATGTCAGTGCCTAGTGTCCAGTCCGTGCTTTGACCAAGTACAAAAAACCGAACAGACTCTCTACGGTTAAGTGACAGACATCTGTGGATCTGCCATAAGAAGCCATATGGCACCGCATCCATGGATTCTATCTCTCATTGGGTAGTCGAATGCATTCAGACTACCCATGAGATTGCAACTGGGCACCGGGTGCAATGTGCTAGGGCTCACGATGTTAGAGGAATAGCCACCTCGACCCCGCTATTCAATGGTGTCCCGTTAGAGGACATCATGGCCATTGCACAATGGCACTGTGAGTACTCTTTCATGGATTACTATATGAGGGACATGTCAGACTCGGGCAATACACTCGCTTTAGCTGTTTTGAAACATTAGTCTAGTGGCCACACTGTTCGTCTCCTTTTGGTAACTTTGAAAAAGCAAAAGTAGTAAGGACACACATGGTCAGGCGAGAGATGTTCAACTCGAAATGTCACATCTGGTCGGAAGTGTGATAGTTGGTGGCGTTGTGTCAGGAATCCAAAAGTCATGAGGTAATTCAAGTCAGAATGGGTTTTTTATTATGTTTATATATCATGTTCATTCATTTTATATATTCATGCTTATGCGTGTCAAGAGCAGGTAACCGTCTTGGCATACTTGTGTTTTCAGGCGACATACATGTTCATGAGGTCTCTCCCTTTTTTGCAGAAAGGGTGGGGGGGTTGGGGTGATGGGGCGGTGATGCAAATGTGATTCGGTCCCAAACTTGTCGGTCCTTCTAGGTCGCCTTGTGACAAGTTTAAGTCTAAGTTCTTTCTCTAGGGGCAAAAGAGGCTTTGTATGGCTTGCCCCTTCCCACCGGGTTACTGATCAAATCTGGTGTTATCAATAAGTAATGTAATGGTAAGTATTGATCGAAGGAGAAGGAAGATTTCAATTTCCCTTTCTCCGAGATCTAACAATACTTACCATTCATTACATTACGGACTCTGCCTCCCATCCCCACGGAGGCAAGCCATCAGTTTGTTCTTGTTTGGTAGCTTTGCAAATAATGTATCAGGCTCTGGTGGCGGGAACCCATTTGTTGGGGGCAGGTACCCAGTTCCATGAGCCCGTTAGAGCTTTCTAAATCTGAAGATTCTTAGGGCACAGCAACTGAGGATGCTGTTTATCAATAGGTAATGTAATGGTAAGTATTGTTAGATCTCGGAGAAAGGGAAATTGAAATCTGCATCATTACTGATGATTGTTGGGAGTGGATTTCAATGATACAACTTTTACAACAGTATTCCATGAAATACCGGGGTGTGATCTGCATCATTACTAATATGATTATGGGGGGGGGGGGGGGGGGGGGGGAGGTTTCAATGACCATTTACAGAAGTGTTCCATGCAATAGAGGGATGTGATCTGCATCATTACTGATATGATTATGGGGTAATTTTTACTACTTTTTTCACTAAAAGACTGAACATTACTACTTTTTTCACTAAAAGACTGAACATTTTCTGATTACGTTTTTTTAATCGGCTTACTATTCAACAATGGTTCATCAGATTTTAATGAACCCTTACAGACATTTTCTAAATGTGATACAGGGAGACAATCTGCATCATGACTAGTCTGTGTTTTAGGAACTTTTCCTATTTTTAGCTCACTTGTCTAGGCCAAGTGACCTTATACCATGGCGACTGTCCGTCGTCCGTCCACTGTCCATCCATCAACTTTTCCTTTAAACGACTTTACAAGAACCACTAGGCCGACTTCAATGAAATTTGGCAGGTGGCATCCTTAGGCCAGAGATTCAAATTTGTTCAAACGAAGCCAATCAACCAATTTCACTGGTCGCCATCTTGGTTTTTGGCCATTTTTTGAAATCTTAACAATCTCTGAAATCACTTGGGGGATCGATTCAAAACTCATTAAATACTATCTAGGGCAAGAGCATAACCAAGTTTCTTCACGGGATCTTGATTGGCCCAGTTGATCGGTGGCCATCGCTGCCCTCACACCCTCATCGTACAGGGACAGGACTTCCTCAGAATGCGCTTGGCTTTTGTCCACAAGTGCCTGAACTGGGCCACCCACTCCAGCACTTTGAACACCAAAAACCCAATGGTCATCCTCAGTAACTGTTGGGCCTGGGGATACGGCATCTTGCCCACACCTCCCTAGAGGCCAAGGCTCTTCGTGGAAAGTTGCTTTGTGTAAATCGCTTCTAACAACTCCTTGAACTTGGGATCCAGTCCTACAGACTGGATCCAAGCCGCGGGCAAGACCCCCATCCACATGGATGAAACCGACGGACAGGGCATATCTTCCTCGGATGTGGTCGAGACCACGAACAGGTCCACCATGGCTAGCCAAGCCAGAGCATCAGACCAGTCCACCTCCGAAGAAGACACCACCGTAAACACATCACCCGTTGATGTGCTTACTGGTCTACCAGCAGCGGCCTCCCGGCAAGGAGCCACTGCTAGATAGCCAACAGTACCGGTACCGTGCGGTTCCGCCGCCACCCCATGAAACAAGCTGTTCCATGGAGTAGGCCCGCACGGAAAACCATGCAGAGCTGTGATGGTTCCAGAACCGTGACCATACACGGGCGCCAATGGCACGCCGTGTGTAGCCGCCGGACCAGGCGAGATAGGTGTATATCACGCCTGGCCAGCAACACCCGTCACCGTGTCGGTTGGTGGCAAACCAACCAGCACTGGACGGGCGCCCAGTACCGGTGCAGCCTCAACTACCTCCATACGTTCCACCCATGGTATCTCAGGCCACAACAACCTCTCCTCGTCGGCCTCCTCATCCTCAGACCCCGAAGTCGTCACAGGAAGAGGAGACACTGGGATCGTCTTGGTGGGTGGCTCCCATGACTGATGGGCATGCCCAACAGGGTCCATACCAGACACTGAGAGGGTGGACCAGTCTTTGGAATCAAAGACAACACCAGCGTGGGCAGGACGCTCTGCAAGAAGCCTTGCATAGCGGGCCCAAACCACGCAGGAGATGCCATCTACGGTCCCTCTGACTGCAGACAAGAAGCACCCCCAGGGGCTGAAACGGACGCTCCTCGATTTGTTTTTGGTCCGCCTGACCCCATGTCAGACCAAGCCAAGTCCTTCTAGGCAAGGAACTTAACAACCTGTTCGATGGGCCACACTGCACAAATTTTGCAATGGTCATCGACATTACACTTCGAACACCTAAAACAGACATGATCCTTGAACAAGGCCTCAACAAGCAAGCGGAATGACACAGAATGGAAGGAAGACATAATTTTCAAATAATTTGACAATAAATTATAAGTTAACCCTCCAGCACCCAACACCCGCAACATTACAACCAAGAACGCATAAGCAGGCGATAAGAACATGAATGGGCCAATAATACACCCATAAATTGATCCTGCAGGATGTATAAAACGGAACCAGAAACTGTATCGGATACATTCGCGGTATATTTAAGAATCAATTCCGAAATTATACTACACAAACGAATGACAAACGATATGAGAAGGAACAACATAATGAATTAATGGTGATTTTTGTTTCTACGAGAATTGTTAATACTTACCAGATGTACTATTATGATAATGTCTTGCTTAAAATAAACGCTCTCCGTGTACATGCTCAAGCTGTGTCCAGGAGTTATCATAAGTCCCAGGTACTGAGTCAATTCCCGATTACAGACGGATTCGTCTTATGCTTGCCTTGGCAAAAGCAGCAAAATAAGCTCAGCCTCAACTCAGTGGGATGAGCCATAGTACATCTGGTAAGTATTAACAATTCTCATAGAAACAAAAAGCACCACACTTTCTTTATTCTACTTCAAATAATACTTACCCGATGTACTATTATGAGAAAACTCTGGATTTCGACTCACAGAATGCAAATGCACTTATGGTCTAGACAGTGCTACTCCCCAGTACCCCACAATCTCATTTGACCACACAAATCAATGAGGGACATCAAAGAGAGTCAGCACCAACCGGACACATGTCAGTCGCACGTCTCTGCTAGGGTAGTCCAGAAAAGTATGAAGAGGCTACTACAACATCAAAAACTTAATATACTGAGGTTTCCCAAATTGGAATGAGATTCAGGTCTGGTCATGTCGAATAAGAATACACTTGAAAGACAAACAAAACAAGTGATCTGATAAGTCGACTACAAGCGATGAAATATGTTAAGTCACTAAATTTTCATTAATTAAGAACATTCACTATTCTGAGTGCTTGAATCTTTGTCTTTATCCCAGGAGCTTGCCCCATCCAAGTCTGAGTAGCTGGCCTTATGTGAAGTATGAGCGAGAGCAAGTCGGAGGTGGCCTAATTACGATTCAAGTAACGGCGATTGGATTAAGCGCGCCAGATATATCGTGAAGATAGAAGTCAGTAAATGACGACTCGGCATGCCATTGTGCGACAGACATCACCTCCTCTACGGACAGATAACGAACGTTAACAGAAAACGCTTAAAAGTTTACCTTACCAAACATGGGCCGCCGCCCAGGGCTACCCGAAAATCAGCATCATGAAGCAATGGGAAGACTTGCTGCTGGGCAGAGCATTCACGCTGTTGCTCGACATTTTAATGTTCACGCCTCAACCATTTGCCATCTCCGCCAACGTGAGCAGGAAACTGGACATGTTAATGACCGACCACGATCTGGCAGACCGACAGCAACAACACCACGAGAAGACCGCTACTTAGTGACGTCATCATGACGTCACAGGTTTGAGACTGCGCCGCGGCTGTCCCATAATTTGCACACCGCTACCGGCACTACAGTACATGCACAAACTGTGCGAAAGAGACTCCATGATGCTGGACTGCATGCCCGTCATCCACTTGTTGCTGTTCCGCTTACAGAGCGTCACATCGAGAATCGGTTTGCATGGGCAAGAACTTATCAGCGATGGCGTGCTCAACAATGGAGCCACGTTTTGTTCAGTGATGAGTCACGGTTTTGTGTGGATGTGGCGGATGGTAGGCAACGGGTTTGGCGACGCTTAGGAGAACGGTATGATGCAGCCAACATCATTCAGCACGACAGATTCAGTGGCGGCAGTGTCATGGTGTGGGCTGGAATCCATGAAAATGGCAAAACAGATCTTATTGTGATTCGCGGAAATTTAACGGCTCAACGTTACTGTGATGAAGTTGTTGCCCCTGTTGTCATCCCTTTTATGCAGCAATATGCAGACTTCCATGTTCCAGCAAGACAACGCCTGTCCTCATTCACCTAGGGTCACCAGTGATTTCCTTGAGGCTAACAACGTTCCGGTGTTGGACTGGCCAGCGCGATCACCGGACCTGTCTCCTATCGAACACGTGTGGGACATTCTTGGCCGTATGGTGTGTGAGAACCATCCACATCTTCACAACGTGCGGGAGCTGGAAGCTGCACTGCTCCAGGAATGGGATGCGATTCCTCTTCGTGACATCAGGTGCTTAATTCAAAGCATGAGAAAGCGATGTACGGCGGTGGTCAATGCGCGCGGAGGTCACAACCGGCATTGACAGCTCAGTGTCATTATTTAAACTGGACCCTTCTATTGAATGATGCCGTGTTAAAGGCGCGATGCTAGCATTACAGTAACAAGACTGTTGTTCAAATTGGAAAATGACCTATCAATTAAATAACATATTTGAATCAATTTATTGTCTTTGTTAAATAACATTTATACAGTAATATTCTCAGTGTTGCTAAACTTTTTTGGTTCAGTACATATACATAACTGCGCTTGGGCGTTACCACACTACCCGAGACTAAATACTCTTTCCAACGGGACACTTGTCGCACAAATACACAAGTATTTGCCAGCATACTTCGCAAGAGTTGGACACTTCTAACGCTTTCATAAGAAGAAATTTCCCTATTTAGAGAGACACTTTTGTCAACACTGTTGCTGGTTTCGCCAATCTGTAATTCCGAGTTAGCCGTCCCAAAAAGCATTGCGAATGATTTTTTCGCAGGTGTCCTAATCACATTAGAAGTAACTTTCAAACACTTGGTGTCTGTCTGTGCATGCATGGTTGAGTCACTAATAATTTTAGCACGAACACGGGCGCTCTCATCGCTTGAAATATGTTCACACTTGAACCGCGGGTCTATATAGGTTGCAAAACAAACTACGTCTTTGATCCTATCGTCCGAGTACTTGTTACTGATGTAATCGCGAATGTTGTTCTTTAGTGTGGTCGTTAAGGAATGTACGTCAGCCTTAGTATCCAGAGTTTTGGTCTCGATAAGTTTGACAAGTGGCAAGACCGCTGAAAAGGTAACAAACTTTTGAGCTGAAAGGATATCGGTCATGTCGGCAACTGGATCGAATGCTAGCTTTACCGCACATTTACGGTCATCGCTGGGCACTTTTCGTATGGCTGTCTCTTGTTCTAAGAAGCGTGTAGCCATGGCATGGGCGGAACCCCATCGTGTACAACAGTCCGGTTGGTTTAAAAGATAAATTGTATTAGAAACAATTAATTTTTTCAACAAATAATTGCTTCTTGAATGTCAATTTGCATGCCAAGATTTTTTTTAATATTTACAACTAGAAAGACTAGCTCGTTTATCGAGCCATTCATTCCAGTGATAAAATTTCAAAAATACTCTTCTCTTCAAAATATTCAACAGCCTGTTTAATAAATAGTTTTTGGCCAGCTTCGCCATGAAAGGGTTAAATAAATTAAAGTAATATCATTCATTCATCGATCCATCCATTCATTCATTCATTCATTCATTCAAACAACAATCCATTCATTCATTAACCATATCACTGATGAATTCCCCATATCTCTTTTTCAACTCTACCATACGGAAAACTCTTTAATATTTTGAAATTAATTTGACTGGAAATCGTTGCTGCCTTAAGAAGCACTGGCTTCGAGTCAAATTTATTTCAAAATATTTAAGAGAATAAGTTTTATATATCGTAAATTCGTAATCAATATACCTTTCAGAGATTTGTGTGTGAAAGGGTTAAAGTTAAATTAAATATCTCACTGCAATGAGCTGATGGTTCGGCAGTGACAATTCTCGCTTCTTGGTTGCTAGTTCCCGTCTATGAGCTGATGGTTCGGCAGTGACAATTCTCGCTGCTTGGTTGCTAGTTCCCGTCTATGAGCTGATGGTTCAGCAGTGACAATTCTCGCTGCTTGGTTGCTAGTTCCCGTCTATGAGCTGATGGTTCGGCAGTGACAATTCTCGCTGCTTAGTTGCTAGTTCCCGTCTATGGGCTGATGGTTCGGCAGTGACAATTCTCGCTGCTTGGTTGCTAGTTCCCGTCTATGAGCTGATGGTTCGGCAGTGACAATTCTCGCTGCTTAGTTGCTAGTTCCCGTCTATGGGCTGATGGTTCGGCAGTGACAATTCTCGCTGCTTGGTTGCTAGTTCCCGTCTATGGGCTGATGGTTCGGCAGTGACAATTCTCGCTGCTTGGTTGCTAGTTCCCGTCTATGAGCTGATGGTTCGGCAGTGACAATTCTCGCTGCTTGGTTGCTAGTTCCCGTCTATGGGCTGATGGTTCGGCAGTGACAATTCTCGCTGCTTGGTTGCTAGTTCCCGTCTATGGGCTGATGGTTCGGCAGTGACAATTCTCGCTGCTTGGTTGCTAGTTCCCGTCTATGGGCTGATGGTTTGGCAGTGACAATTCTCGCTGCTTGGTCGCTAGTTCCTGTCTACGTTTACAGCTGTAGCTAAATGCACTTACAATAGATCTGCAGACAGCACATGATCGCTTCACACGTTCATCATTCTTGTAGGCGTATGTGACGGCCAGGTTTAGATTATGCCCGAAACAAGATACACGGGGCCAACCAAGAATGGTATCTACTGCGCGTAACACATTTGTTGCATTGTCCGTAGTTATGCACGATACCTTACTTGTTGGAATGGACCATGTTTCCAGAGCTTCCACTAAGCCATCGGCGATGTTTTCACTGGTATGGTCTGTGGAAAGAAGAGTGTCTGTAGACACTGACTCAAAAAAGCATCCGCTTTTGTTTCTACGAGAATTCTTAATACTTACCAGATGTACTATTATGATAATGTTTATTATCTAGTCTAGCTCAAAATAAACAATTAAAACTCCGCACTCTCCTGGTCCTGCCCATACTGTGTCCGGGAATACCATAGCCGCAGGTACCGAGTCAATTCCCAATCACAGTCAGATTCGTCTTATATTTGCCTTGGCAAACTGCGAAAGCAGCTCAGCCTCACCTCAGCGGGGCGGCTGAGGCAGGGCCATAGTACATCTGGTAAGTATTAAGAATTCTCGTAGAAACAAAAGCGGATGCTTTTTTGATTCTACTTCGAATAATACTTACCAGATGTACTATTATGATAAACTCCGGATTTCGACAGCCAGGAAATGCCGGTGGGAGGAGGTGAGGCTCGAACCAGCACTCATCAACCATCCAACAGAGAAGGTTGTGAAGAGACTAAAACCCTGGCATACGCTTGGGTTCTGCTATCTGACTCATAGAGTGCTAAACTTCCATGGTCTAGACCGCGCTCCCCCCCCTCTTTTGTCCGCACAAAACCAGAGGGATGTCCATGGGGATGCAACACCCACCAGACCCGTGTCAGCCCCAAGTCTCAGCTAGAGCAGTCCAGTAGAGTGCAAAGAAGCTACTACAACTTCAAATCTTTGAAAAAACTATCAGTATATCGATTAGATTTTCAAATTGGAATGAGTCTCATGTCTGTATGAGAGGATAAATATACTCTTGTACCAGACTATTCACTTACTCAGTCTGGTATTTCGACTGGAAGTAAATATATTTATAGTCACTTAATTAATGTAAACACTCACCCTTTTTGAGTGGTCGATCTGTTATTGATCATCACAGGAGCAAGGCCCAATCCACGGTCGTACTTAGTCATGTGCATAGCGCTTGGTCAGTGTAGGCGGAAGGCTTTTGTGATGTGTGCGAAGTAGTGGTCGGACGTGGCTTAGTTTAGGTTCGACAGATTGGCGACGGCTACTGGATTAAGTGTGCTGGAGATGTCTCGAAGGTAGAAATCAGTGAATGACGACTCGGCATGCCATTGTGCTACAGACATCACCTGCTCTAAAGAGACACCCTTATAAAGGGCCGATGATGCTGCTAGTGCTCGGACCTCATGGGCATTCGCACGATCAATCTGCTTTCCTGTAGCGATCTTGTGCGACATCTGAATAGCGTCAACTATCCAACGAGAAATAGTATCTTTCGAAGCACGTAAATGGGGAGCTTTGAGACATAACCACAGAGATTTCGGGTCGTCTCTCCACTCAGAAGTACGTTTCTTATACATCTTTAGACATCTGACAGGACACCAAGCACAAGAATTTGGGTCATGTCTAGTTAAACTTGGCAAATTGATCGGCTGTCCTGGATATTTAAGTGACTGATTCTTTGCCAGGAAACAAAGACGTGGAAGTAATCTTAAACCTTCACCCGTGACGACAAAACGGTCTTGTTCGGCAGAAAGCGCATGAATCTCGCTTCTCCTTCTCGCCGACGCTGCTGCAACCAAGAAAACTGATTTAATAGTTAACAGTTTAATGTCAATAGATCTAATCGGTTCAAAGGGAGCATGCCCTAAAACCTGTAGAACAAGAGATAGATTCCATGATGGGATAGGAATTGGCTGTCTAGGTCGCAGATTGCTCATTCCTTTGATAACTTCATTCAAGGTGTCATTCTCCGCTCCCCCAATGGTGAGGCTAGGAATGACAGAAGCTAATGCAGACTTATATGCTGCTAGGGTAGAAGGTACAAGTTTGTCAACTTCGTATAAATGACAGATAAAATCTGCTACGTGTTGAACAGATGCAGAAAAGGGATCAATATCTCTTCTCTCACACCACTGTGCAAATTTGTTGATTCTATAATTATATGTTTTTGTGGTTGAAACTCTTCTGGCCGAAGCAACAAACTTCGCTGCTTGCTCAGAAAAGCCACCCTCAATTGCACGCTGCTTGACAACATCCATGCAGTCAATTTGAACATTTCTGGTCTGTCGTGAAGGTACAGACCCTTGTTCTGAGAGATTACATCTCTTGTGTCTGGAAGAGGGATTGGACTGCAGACCAGAAGGTCCAGCAGATCCGTAAACCATGATCGGCCTGGCCAATAAGGAGCGATCAGTAGTACTTGGCACATCCCCTCTCTTATCTTTGCCAGAACTTTCGGGATGAGAATTGTTGGAGGATACGCATACGCGTACATTCCCTTCCAACTTATCGCCAGTGCGTCTACTGCTAGAGCTAACGGGTCCGGGATCGGTGACACGTACGTGACCATCTTTGCGTTTTTCTTCATAGCAAATAGGTCGACATTTGGCTTGCCCCATTGTTTGAATAGAACCTCCGCTACCATTTGGTTGAGCTGCCATTCCGTCGGACGACAAACCGTCCTTCGACTGAGAGCATCCGCTAAGATGTTCAATCTTCCTGGAATGTGTGCTGCCCGAAGAATAATATTCCTCTCTTGGCACCACAGCAGAAGGTTCCAAACCATCATACACAACTCCGGTGATCTTGTCCCGCCCTGGCGGTTCAAATAAGACACCACTGTTGAGTTGTCTGTCCTTACTAGGACAATTTTGTCTTGAACTAGACTCTCGAACTTCTGCAGTGCTAATACCACCGCTAATAGCTCGAGCACATTGATATGTTTCTGCGCATTGGTCCGATCCCATTCCCCTGACACTGACTGATTGTCCAATACCGCTCCCCAACCTGTCAATGATGCATCCGTGAATATGGACATCTGAGGTTGAGGAGGTTGTAGAGGAACACCTCGCAGGAGATTCTGTTCTGACAACCACCACTGAAGGTGGAATATCAATGGTTCTTTTACTGGTATTCTCAGAGATAACGGATCTGTTCTCTGTGACCAGAACGACATCAAATACATCTGAATCGGCCTGCGCCTGAGCGCCGCATATGGCACCACCTTCTCCAGAGATACTAGTAAACCGAGTATTCTGAGAAATTGACGCGCCGTCAGATAGGCTCCTAGAGAAACTGACTCCAGTACTGCAATCAGGCTTCTGACTCTGCTCTCCGCCGGAAAAGCTACGCCGTCCCTGAGATTGAAAAAAATTCCCAGATAAACAAACTCCTGGGATGGAGTCAGTTCTGATTTCTCTAGATTCACAATCCATCCTAGCTTCTTCAATAAGTCTAGGACTACCTTCAGATTGCTGCGCAGAGTGACTGGATTCCCCGCCTTTAGCAGCCAGTCGTCTATGTAAGTGTGAACAGCTATGTTTCTCCTGCGAAGTAAAGAAGTCATGGCGAGAACCACCTTGGTGAAGACCCTCGGAGCCGTGGTCAGGCCGAATGGAAGAGCATTGAATTCCCAAACACTGTCTTGGAATGCAAACCGCAGGTACTTCTGAAAGGGAATTGACATTGGAATATGAAAATAAGCATCCTTCAGATCTATTGATACCGCCCACATGCCTTTCCTGAGCCCTGTCATCACCGCTGCTACCGTCTCCATCTGAAACCTGGGAGAAAGAATAAATTTGTTCAACGGTTTGAGATTGAGAATTGGTCTCCACCCTCCGGTACGCTTCGGAACTAGGAACATAATCGAATAGAAGCCCAGTGATGACTGATCGGCGACCAGGTGAATCGCCTTCTTCTGACGAAGCGATTCTATCTCTGACTGAATGGCAACTAGACGGTCTAATTCCCTTGGAATAGGAGTCCATATTGGAGTCGAGGTTAACGGAACTAACGATTGATGGATGAGCCAGTCCGGATCGTAGCCGTTTCTTATCCACTGACAGACTAAATAGTCGCGCACGACCTGTTCCCATTGGCTTAGGAATAGCTGAAGTCTGCCTCCGACGGAAGGAATCTGCACACAGTTGTCGGTCGAGATTAGCCGACAAGACGCTAAATCGCTTGGGTGAAGATTCTCGACTCCATTTGTTTCCAAAGCCGCCGGTATTGATTCCGCCGGAAACCCGTCAGGAACGAGCCCCACGGCCGCCCCGCGGCTTCTTGTGGTATGACGGTCCGGAACCGCCGCCACGACTATCCTTACGGTAGCCGCCACGGCCCGAACCGCCACCCTTCCTGTAGTCCTCATACGGCCTCTTACTAGAGGGCTTGTATGTGGACGAACGGCCAGGCCCTTGTGCTCCGGATGACCCATGGGCATCACGGGCAGAAGGACGGAAGGGCGATCTAGGACGCTGCCTCTGCTGCTCCTGTCGGTGTTGACGGTAGGACTGTTGCGGCTGAGTCCTCTTGGTCGACTTCCACGACTTGCCGACCACCTCTTGCTCCGCCACCATCGATGCAACTTTAGAAAGCGCTTGTCGTGCCGAGCCGCCGAACAAGCCTGGACCTATGAAAGGTGCGGAAGATAACGCTGCCCTCATTTCCGGTCCTGGTTCCACACAATCGAGAACCATTCTCCGTCGCTCTGCTAAAGTTCTTGTGATCACCCTGGCCAGGCAATCCTGAGGCAGGCGCATGGTGTCCCGAACAACTCCGGGAGCAGCCTCTGGCACCTGTCCGCCTTCCGCCGTGCAGTCCAGCATACCCTGCAAGACGGTACACCCGTGCGACAGCGCAGCCATGGCTGCCCTAGCCGCATCCTCAATGAGCGTGAGCTCATTAAACGGGTCTTTGTTGGTCTGGGAAACCAACGGACGTGACCGCCCCTTGGCCTTCCCAGCCAACGGCCTATTCAGCGCCTCACGTTCCGCAACGGAAAGCCGTGGAACTCTGGCGTACTGATGATAGGCTTGCTCCGGAAAACGGACCCTACTCCTAATCCCCTTCGGGGCCTTGGGCAACGCATAGTCTGGCTGAACCAGACGATATGCCGCAACTTCCAACATGTCAGAAGTCTGCGTGTCCAAGGGGAGTGTAGGCATGGCCGAAGAGCCACTGGACAAAGCGCTAGCCGCACGCTCTGACATCCGCTCCATCGCCGGATCGCGCTGAGATCCTAGATCCGATGCCAACCCGAGACGATTGGTCATCCATCCAAGGACCTGCACCCATTCAGCCTCGGCGCAGAAAGCGGAATCGTCCATTAAAGAACTCCCGTTTTCATCATCCCTCTCTCCCTTAGATGAGAGGGCCACCGACGATCCCTGCTGAACGCTACGATAAACGTCTCTGCCAGGACAGAGCGCATCCATAGCGCGACTACCAGCGGCACCAGTATCCAACGAACCGCCGGATACGGATTCTCCGCAGTCCATCGGCTCCAACACGGGATCCGGGACTACGACCGCCTCAATCACGGCTGGCACTGTCACTCCGATAGGAGCCGCGCCTAACGCCGTCGGAATAGCCTTTGGAACCGCAAACCACGGCTCCGCCGGCATATCCGGTTGCACAAATGACGGATGAAAAATGCCCGACGGAACGTCGACATCACCATCCGCCTGGCAAACCCGTACAAATCCCGAGGGAGACCCCTGGGACGTACTAGGCATTGCCGACATTGACAGATCCGGCATGCCGGAATCTTCCATCAACAGGAACTCTTCCTCCTCTACCGACGGCTCTTGAGCCGAGGACAGAGAAGGGTCAGGTGCATGACCCTCAGCAGAACTAGCCGGACCACCTAATGGTTGCCCTGCACCAGCTTGCTTCACCGGGCCCGTGGACTGTAATGAATCAAACATGGCCTTGAACTGGGCCGCCCATACGCCCAGCGCTGAATCCATCCTCTCATTCAGCCGACCTTCCAGTCCAACCAACGACGCTTGCTGCCGCTTCACTGCCTTATCCTTCTCTATACGCTCCAGCCTCGCCCGTCGATCCCTGTCAAACTCAGCCACCATTGCCGACGACCACTTGGCGCACACATCACACGGGCTTCCGACCTTACACCTCGCACACGCCACACAGTGATGACCCAGATACTTCCGTTTCATGAACCTGTTGCACTTCTGGCACAACGTATCTGGGTTCTTCGGTTTCTGCGAACACAGAGAAGAATTAAAACGCTGCACATGACAAGTGATGACGAGCAATACGCACAATAGACTTGATAGTTAAGATTTCTTAAACACATTAACCTCTCTTAAATTAATGATAACAAGTCTTAGGCAGGAAATATTTGAAACTTTTTTGAGTGAAAAATTTTTTTAAAAACACAACTTAGCCTTTAACTAACGTTAAATAACCAAGAATAAATCGCCGATCACTACAAACACCCTCGACAACTAAGCGAGAGCTAATATCGGCGACAACAGAGTGCCTGGACACACCAAGGCAAGAACGACATAATTCATGGGCGCCGCCATCTTGGCCAAGGACGCATCCATCTTAGAGGAACCGAGTCGCAAGAGAAATTTAACCGAGTACCCGAATTAAAACTAAAAGTCAACGGGTACAGAAGCGACTCCAACAATGGCTAACATTATAAAAAATGTGCCAATTTAAGGAAATTTCAAACAGTCATTATGGCACGAATGTATAAATTCTAGATTGATACAACCTGCCCCTGTGATGACTTTCCGAGTTCCTCCATAATTCCAGCGATGTAACCGTCCAACACAACTGAATAACTGCTTAAATTGCAAAATTTGAGCACTCTAAAAAACACGACTTTGAAAAAGCGCAAAATAGACGAATCTGACTGTGATTGGGAATTGACTCGGTACCTGCGGCTATGGTATTCCCGGACACAGTATGGGCAGGACCAGGAGAGTGCGGAGTTTTAATTGTTTATTTTGAGCTAGACTAGATAATAGACATTATCATAATAGTACATCTGGTAAGTATTATTCGAAGTAGAATCTGTAGCTTCCACTGTCTGTCTATAAAATGAACAGTCACGCCAAGATATGGCGTCATACCCACGCTGGATCACATATCTGATGCTAGAGAGATAAATTCTGCGTCCTGTAATTCCGCACTTACACGTTCACGTACATCATTATACATCTTCGTTATGGAAGTTTCAGTGAAGTATTTTCATCCAGGGAGCTCGCACCGCGAATCAAGAGTTTTGAACATGTATCCGAAGTGCTGCTTATCCGTGGTATAGATAGGCATCGCATCACCGACAATAAACGAGTCACAGAATGCGTAATATCCTTCCAACGAGAAGATGATTTGTCATAGGCAATGCCGGTCATGCATGACAATATTTTAGGCTGCTTACTTGGCGTTAACCTATCACTGTCATCAACACAATCAACTAGTCCTACCTCAACATTTTCACGTTTACGCTTTGTCCCCCCAACAACCTTGATCCTATTATAAATAGATATGTGATGCGCCTTTAAATGGTTCATCACATTATTCGTATTGCCACTTGGTACAGACTACTTTTGAACACGATCTACAAACCGCCTTCGTCTCATCTTCCAACACTACACCACTTTCATCAGGTTCAAAACTGAAGTTATCCCAGACTGGAGACGTTCCCTTGGATTTACGTAATAATTCCGTCATGATAAATATATAAACGATATATGATTTAAAATTCATATACTTTCACATTTTATACCTCTTTGTCGAATTTGCAATCAGAGCCCATTCGCTGAGCATTGTTTTCTGATTACAAATAACTATTACTTAGCTAGACTATTGACAATGTCAGCTTATCAAAATTGGAATTTTTTTTACAAGTTTAACACCTTTGATTGTTTGAAAGATTAAGTAGTTAGCTCGCTGTCGCGAGTGTATTTATCTTATCCCTTGTGTGTGTTGATTACTCTTTAGCGTACACGTGCGGGAACAGGATGAAATAAAATAACAATGAATAAATGTGTGAACGGATTATGTACGCTTTATTCGGCTAAATTTTAACTGTATGTTTTTAAATATCTTATATAGTTAAAATTATTTACGATTATTCGATTATTTCAGTTTTAATCGTATATAATCAAGATTAAATAAATAATCGCGATTTTCGATTTAATCATATAATCGCGCAAGCCTACTGAGAGGAGATAGGGACCTCATGTGACTCGCAAAACCACCCATTACTTTAAGCTTAACTGTCTGACAGTTGAGTTATTGCAGATGATATATTCCAGGGGTTATATTTTTGGATCTGACAAATAATTTGAAAACAATTTGACTGAAAGTTGTTGGTCGCTAAGCCACTAACAACTTTCGTTCCAATTACTTTCAAAATATACAGCTTGTCAAACGTTATTGCCCATTGAATTAAATGTCTGTTGGCTTGCAGCAGTGAGACAGTTAATAGAACTAGCATTGTCTACAGGGGTCAAAATGAGTGGAAGAGTGAACATTTTGATCCCTGATTGTCTATGTGATATGTGTGTTCACAATAGCATACAGTTAATAGAGCTAGCATTGTCTATGTGATATGTGTGTTCACAATAGCATACAGTTAATAGAGCTAGCATTGTTTATGTGATATGTGTTCACAATAGCATCCAGTTAATAGAGCTAGCATTATCTATGTGATATGTGTGTTCACAATAGCATACAGATAATAGAGCTAGCTTTGTACATGTGATATGTGTGTTCACAATAGCATACAATTAATACAGCTAGCATTGTTTATGTGATGTGCGCTAAGAATAGCATACAGTTAATAGAGCTAGCATTGTAGATGTGATATGAGTGTTCACAATAGCATACAGTTAATAGAGCTAGCATTGTTTATGTGATGTGCGTTAACAGCAGCATACAGTTACTAGAGCTAGCATTGTCTACGTGATATGTGTGTTCACAATAGCATACAGTTAATAGAGCTAGCATTATCTATGTGATATGTGTGTTCACAATAGCATACAGATAATAGAGCTAGCATTGTAGATGTGATATTTGTGTTCACAATAGCATACAGTTAATAGAGCTAGCACTGTCTATGTGATGTGTGTTCACAATAGCATACAGTTAATAGGACTATCATTGTCTATGTGATATGTGTGTTCACAATAGCATACAGTTAATAGAGCTAGCACTGTTTATGTGATGTGTGTTCACAATAGCATACAGTTAATAGAGCTAGCACTGTTTATGTGATGTGTGTTCACAATAGCATACAGTTAATAGGACTATCATTGTCTATGTGATATGTGTGTTCACAATAGCATACAGTTAATAGGGCTAGCATTGTCTATGTGATGTGTGTATTCACAATAGCATACAGTTAATAGGGCTAGCATTGTCTATGTGATGTGTGTATTCACAATAGTGTACAGTTAATAGAACTAGCATTGTCTATGTGATTAGTGTGTTCACAATAGCATACAGTTAATAGAGCTAGCATTGTAGATGTGATATGTGTGTTCACAATAGCATACAGTTAATAGGGCTAGCACTGTCTATGTGATATGTGTGTTCACAATAGCATACAGTTAATAGGGCTAGCATCGTAGATGTGATATGTGTGTTCACAATAGCATACAGTTAATAGAGTTAGCACTGTCTATGTGATATATGTGTTCATAATAGCATACAGTTAATAGAGCTAGCACTGTCTATGTGATGTGTGTTCACAATAGCATACAGTTAATAGAGCTAGCATTGTAAATGTGATATGTGTGTTCACAATAGCATACAGTTAATAGAGCTAACATTGTCTATGTGATATGTGTGTTCACGATAGCATACAGGCTTACCCGTAGGCCTCGCATTCAGGGAAGTTAACTCTCCATAGTGGCGCTAAGGTTCGTCCATTAAATGGAATCATAACGCCATCATATGCTGTCATGAGAATGTCAAGCACGCCATCATTGTTCACATCCACAATCACAGGCGGTACCATCACTCCTTTCTTTCCAGAACTACAAATTAATACAGTATATTACCATTTATAACTTATTACATGTAAGAAGTGGGCATGATGGATATTCTAATTTATTCCTAGTACTTAGCACCCAACATGAAGCAAGGGAAATAACCCTACATTGGAGAGGCAAAGATTTTCACTCACATTAGTATGCGTTAAAGCACATTTTTCATATCTGTAGCTGGTAATATTACACGATATATATTCATCCTTTGTATATACACCATACTTAACTTACAGTAGTCTTGCCACATATGTACGTTTCTTCTATGTAATACTGCAAACCATATATATATATTATATATATATATATATATATATATATATATATATATATAATATATATATATATATATATATATATATATATATATATATATATATATATATATATACACACACACACACACACATTTGGTCACCCTAATGCTGGAACTGCGTGCGTGCGTGCGTGCGTGCGTGCGTGCGTGCGTGCGTGCGTGCGTGCGTGCGTGCGTGCGTGCGTGCGTGCGTGCGTGCGTGCGTGCGTGCGTGCGTGCGTGCGTGCGTGCGTGCGTGCGTGCGTGCGTGCGTGCGTGCGTGCGTGCGTGCGTGCGTGCGTGCGTGCGTGCGTGCGTGCGTGCGTGCGTGCGTGCGTGCGTGCGTGCGTGCGTGCGTGCGTGCGTGCGTGCGTGCGTGCGTGCGACATATGTTCGCAAGATGTAGAAAGGATTACATTATTTTATTTTAGGTTGTTAATATCGAGACAGCCAACAGAGCAGTTCAGCTTTATAAACGAAGGAAATGGATGAATCCAGTTTTAGCTCTGCACTGCCCATCTCCACCAATGCTTTGCCTGTCTTGGGATCAATCAATCCCTGCACACCATGAATCTCAATTTCCAAAAAAATATACAGGTATGCTGTTGAATATTTTGAAATTATTATGACTGGGTGCTGATTTTTCGATTATTCGATTAATCGCGATTATATAATTCAAAATGATCGTGGACGATTATAAAATGAAATAATCGTATAATCGCCATGTTGAAATTTTTGTCAAGACACTTACGCTTGTGAAACTCTGCTCGCACTGCCAATCATGGAAACAAACATCCGGCTATCAGCCGAATGTGTGAATGATTTAAATAAACTAAATAAATAACTGATTTGTTTGTATTGACTCATGATTAGTTTTAGATGAATAAAGATTGTTCACTCGGTCGCTATTTGTCATTGTTGTTGTAATCACACACGCTTATCCTGCGTTCCCCATTCTCTGAATAGTTATGCGCTAACGGTTTTCCCAAAAGTTCTAAAACTGATACCATGGAAATTCAACGCATTTTCTCCCATAAAAATTCTCACCGCCTACGCCTATGTTTAATGTATACCTCAAAACATCAGCAGGGAAGTGAAATTATTTGATTTGAGCGCCTAAATATTGCGTATCCTTTAATAAAGGTCATTTATTACATCAAAATTAATCCACAATTTGATATAAAATGGCGTCGCAAAAAAGACAAATCACGTGATTCGCCTCCAATTGAAGGTTATTTTAGAGCGAGTAATCGGATATAAATATTTTGGAATCGGGGACTCGGAACTCGGGAATTTCTATATATTATCATTGCGCGATAGGAACCGAGTATTATACTGATCTGAATAACGGGTACCCGTTTGATAAACTCCCGTTAGCGCATAATATCTTGCGAGAACACGCCACCACCCATTGCAATAGAGCCGCTGGCTCGCCAACTTAAGAAGCCGGCTATATTGTCATCCGTAATAATCCAATTTGGATCATTTAATGTTAAACGGCGTTACAAAATTGATGCGCATTTTCTCCCGTACTTGTTTGTTACATAAATTTGGTCTTAACATATATTTATAAGGAAGCTATTTAATCATGCCAAGACTGTTTTAAGCGCATTTTGACTACAAAAGTGTGGAATAAACTTTATTATATCTTGAACATACGTGGCCTACTATTAGTATTAATCTAATAGGTGGCCGAGATTTACAAATCCGAGGCCTGTATTGACTTCTAGAGGGGCCAGAAATGTATCAGGGCAGAGGTCGGTCTGAAGTAGACACACCCTGTGACACGATTGTTATTATTATACACGTTATTTTTACAAATTTTCCTATACAATCTGCTGAGTTAGGGGGTGGGCTTCTAATACAGAATTTTGCCGCTTTGAAACTGCTAAGAAATCATTGGAGCTCATACGTCAAAGTTAGGGGTGGGCTTCTATTAGAGCAAAGGCTATAATTAAGTGAAATACGGTACCTTCCGTTTTCCATCTAGAAAGATCTTGATACATGCCTTTGTTTGCAATCAGCAACTGGCGTATTCTGTCCATGTATGTATACCCATGTGCCTAACCGATAATCTTACAATCTGCAGTAGCATAATAATGTCCTCTAAGCAGCATTGACGTAGTTAATATAGTTCATGATTAATCGTATGATTGCGATTATCTTTTTTAAATGATCGCGATTATGACAAGTGAATAATTGTGCAACGTTACTGTATATGTGCACTGTGTGACATAACAGAGCTTGTGTAATGTCATCAGTTATTCACTTACCTGTAGAGATGAAAAACTCCATTTATATCCCTCAGTTTGTGCTGCCAGTCTTTGTAAGCCCCATGTGTGTTTGGCACAGGATCAGTGGATGCAAGGTTATTCACATAGCGATAAAAATCAGGCACAGAAATAGCGGATAAATTACCTGAGGGCAATAGAAATTCATCAAATGTAGATTTACGAATGAGTAATAAACTACAGATTAATATAATTCAACAATACCACGCCATGCCAGCCATTTCCAAAACCACTTTAGTAGAAAATCGAGCTATAGGTAACATGAAAATTGTATGCTTAGTAGCTTGGGTATATTGTAATGGTTATGCTGTAATAACTATCAATTACTACATCATAGTTCATCTTAAACCACGCAACTTGCAATGTCATTGTGACAATATATATACAAATCATGTGCTCAATATCACAAATTTGTTCACATTCAACATTTAGATTGAGTACCCCACAGAGGCAATTGCGGCACGCGGGCCTGTGGGTTGGACTCAGAACTCAGAAATTACTATCTATATTTATTGCATGATGGTGACTGAGTACTGCACTGTAGATCCTGATACACATAATGGATATCAGTTTGAGAACTTATTGCACGTTGATAGGAATCGTTTCATACAAGGAAGGTGGAATCACTTAATTTTTTTCCTGAGTTTTCAAGCAAACTCTTCAGTGAATAGTCAAAATCATACGATCAATTATATTAGAGGGCTCGAATTTAACCACTGATCCAGTGATCCGTAGGCATTTTTGGTGTATGGATCAGTGCCGGATTATCACAGTATAATGACAACTGATCCGAGTGGATCAGTACATTTTCTGTCTCATAAAATAGTAATCACTAAAGCTAACACTGCCACTCCTACTTGTGACATTAAATATATAACGGCAATCAATACACGAATACAATGTACATGACGATCGATCGTCATTCAAGAACGCACATGTAAACATTTAAATTTATCTTCTAAAACTGCGAAAATATGAAGTCAATTGCAAAACTCTGCCGACTGTGCGGAATTTGATCGAATTAGCCATTAGAGTTAAGCGCAATAACATTTCCTTAGCGTAGAGGAGCACACCAGAACCTGTTGTCATCGGACCAATCAAATTATCTCTGCAGTAGCATCATAAGGTGCGTCTATTTTTCCTAATTTGATTGGTCGACTATGGATATCCAGCATATGACGTACCCGCATAAATTAAGTCAGCTATTTTGCGAAAATGGCTGTTGCGACAAAGTCTATCAAGAAAACCGTGTTAGATGAGCCAATTTTCAACTTTCTGCGTGTTAGAATCAAGTTTTATTATTGCTATTCTGACCACCTGTTACTAAGTATAGCTAGAGATGTAAATAAATCACATTTAGTGAACGTTCAAGTGCGAGCCAAACCCTGCTACTGTGCAACATATGTTACCAATTCTTGACGCATCGCTGTAAATCCGTAACATGGAATGATAAAGACGCATATGGTAGCCGTTGTTGAAAATAAAAGGTTATTAGGTAGTCATTGTTGAAAATAAAAACCTATTAACAACGCGAATTATGATTTATTTATTTGAAACTTCCCTGATTCGTATGTATGAGAAAATAGTTTTCAAGGGGTGAGTTTAGACTTTAAAACAATAAAATATAACTTGAGACAATTTCGACTCACCATCTGGGCAAGTGAATTTTAACTTTTAGGGACCCAGACCAAAATCTACTCGCCATGGGCGACTGCTAATTTTCATCACTGCTTTGAACCGTTAATACCGCTAAATGTTTATTTACTGATGCAAACCGATTTACGCAAATTTGTTAAATAATCATAAATGCAGCAAAAATGCTGTCATACTATGGCTACCATACGGATCAGTAGAAATTGTCACGGATCAGTAACTTTTTTGATGTACTAATCCATATGGATCACCATGAAAAAGTTAATTTCTAGCCCTGATTAGCTTATCAAGCAATATACAGAATTCACTTTTGAGTAGAATGACTGTGTAACCCTGTTGCTATTATTATCATGTTACATGTATTCACTAGTCAGAAGTCTATCTTAGACACAAGGACACGAATTGAGTAAAATAAGTAAATTTATCAAATTTCTTTTTCACGAGTGAGATGACATACTTACCTCCCTAACACTCTTGATATACTAGTATATCGGCTCTAAATTTAATAATATTTAGAATTATAAAAAGTTAGGTGCCCCTAATGGAAGTACACAGTCATGCACATGACAAACACCACCCACTGCGCATGCGCACACCGGTACTTCCGTTACTAAATATTGGCTGGCATCCGTGGGGTGGCGAGGCCGGGATCCTGTTAGGGAGGTAAGTATGTCATCTCACTCGTGAAAAAGTAATTTGATAAATTTATTTATTTCACATCATGAGATCATACTTACCTCCCTAACACTCTTGATAAAAACCAGAATTTGAAAGTAAGTTTTGGTGGGAGGGAGGCAAGGTCCTGAAAACCAGCACACCCCTGAAGAGACTAGGCTCTTTGAATTCTCAAGAGATTTAAAACATCTGAAATTGTGACTGAAACCACAACCAGGAATAGAATTTTGCATCGGATAATCGACCGATGAAGAGAGATTGATCAAAAGGCAAATGCGCTCCCCCCCTCTTTCTGAGGAAGGTTAGGAAAAAACGCTGCTCTAAATGACTAGCACGTTCTCTAATACTTAATGAAAAGTATTACTAGATATTGGAAAAAGAAGAATTGCTTCTATTTAACAAAACTCTCTGAAAAAAACACAATTATGAGACCATCACCATATTAAAAAAAAAAAAAAAAAAATTACACCATCACCAAGACAAAAAATCAACAACAAAAAATGGTCATAACCACTGACCTCTGATGTCTTGGAAGCGGCACTCATCTCTTCCCCCACCGGATGAAGAGAAATGTACCAGCTAATAGTAGCGATACCCTACCAACAAATGTGATATTTGTAAATAGCAGAGGAGGAAAACTATTTACAAACATAAACCTCTGCATTAATATTTTATTTTCTGAGGACTGAGACGGCGAGCGGGTTAGAAGTGTCACGAAGGTAATGGTCGGTAAAACTTGATTCACAGTGCCACTGGGCTACTGACATAATGTCTTCAATAGAAACACCATTAAATAATGCCGTGGAAGTTACCACACCATGGACACTATGAGCCTTGGCCCTATCTACCTGGATTCCAGTGGCTGTCTTATGACAGAATTGGATACATTCTACTATCCATCTGGAAATAGTGTCTCTTGACGCCCTACCATAGGGTTCGATATATGACAACCATAGGGAACATGGGTCCGTCCGCCAAACCTGAGTTCTTCTCTTGTACTTATTTAAAGCACGGACAGGACACCATACTTTAGCACCACGATCATATCTGGTTAAGGCAGGTAAAATGTAGGTTTACCCGGATACTTTAAAGATTGATTCTTAGCCAAGAAATTCAATCTTGGTAGAAGCTTAAGGCCTTCACCTGTAACTATATAACGGTCAGGCTCAGCAGACAAGGCATGAATTTCACTCCTGCGTCTGGCTGATGCTGCCGCAACTAAAAATACAGTTTTAAGTGTCAATAATTTTACAGATATAGCACTAAGTGGTTCAGAAGGTTTATCACTCAAAACCTGCAGAACCAGAGAAAGATTCCATGACGGTGTCAGTGGAGGATTTCTTGGTCTGAGACTGCCCATACCTTTAATAAGAGTATTTAAAACACTTACTTCATCACTTCCCCTCTTTGCCAAGCAAGGGATAACAGTCATCAATGCTGATTTGTATCCAGCAATAGAATTAGGTTTAAGACTATAGGTATCATACAGGTGACAGAGAAAATCAGCTACTACCTGAATAGATGCTTCCATCGGATTGATACATCTCTTTGAGCACCATTCTGCAAATATGTTGATTTTATAATAGGTGGACCCCCTTCTGGCTCTGGCCATGAAATTGGCTGCTTGCTCAGAAAAGCCCTCCTTAATCGTGGATTGTTTGACATCAATTGAAACTTTGACGGATTGTTGTGAAGGGTCTTGCCCTGGAAGATAATATTGTCCATCAGCGGCAGAGGAAACGGATTGCAAACCAGAAGGTCCAGCAGATCCGTAAACCATGATCGGCTTGGCCAATTCGGGGCGATCAGAAGCACTTGCCATTCCTTTTGTCTGATCTTCTGAAGGATCCTTGGAATCAGGATTGTTGGAGGGTATGCGTATGCATACATTCCCTTCCAACTGATAGCTAGCGCATCTATTGCGAGACTGGGCGACTTCATTCCGCCCTGGCGGTTTATGTAACTCACTACTGTAGAGTTGTCTGAACGAATCATCACAAATTTTCCCTCCACTTCCTTTAGGAAGTGTTCCAGGCCTAGAATTACAGCCCGCAATTCTAGCATGTTGATATGTTCCTTTGACTGTTCCAGATTCCAAAGCCCTGATATAGTGGCTTCTTCCAGGCAAGCTCCCCAACCCTCCATCGATGCGTCCGTAAACATCGTTACTTGAGGGTGGGGAGGGGTCAGCATGACCCCCCGCCAGGAGATTTCCTCTCTCCATCCACCAATGAAGGTGATGAATGAGAGGGTCCAACACTTGAATGCGCGAGTCCAGTGATCCTGAACTCTGCGTCCACGGAGTCATGAGAAACAATTGAATCGGCCGCCTGCGTAAGGCCGCCTGAGGAATGACTGGTTCCATTGAAACCATCACACCCAACATTCTCAGATAGACCAGTGCTAGAATATAACGACTGTTGCAAACCAACTGAATGCACGAGAGGAGACCTTCCACTCTCTCCTGGGACGGATAAACATATCCTATCTCCAGATCAAAGAACATACCCAGGTCAACAAACTTCTGGGATGGAGTCAGCTCTGATTTCTGAAAGTTGATTATCCAGCCTAAATCTGTGAGAGTTTTCAAAACTATCTCCAGATTTGCTGTCAAACTTTCTGGGTTGTGTGCTTTCAGCAACCAGTCGTCTATGTAAGTGTGAACAGCTATATTTCTCCTGCGGAGGTATGCCGTGATTGCAAGTACCACTCGAGTGAAGACCCTTGGAGCCGTCGAGATGCCGAATGGAAGAAACTTGAATTCCCATTGACGTCCCTGAAAAGCAAATCTCAGGAACCAACGAAAACTCCTTGCAATTGGAATGTGGAAATAAGCATCCTTGAGATCTATAGATGCTGTCCACATCCCCTTCTCTAACCCCAACAACGATCTTACTGTTTCCATTTTGAAACTCGGTGTGTCTAAAAACTTGTTTAGAGGTTTGAGGTTGAGAATTGGTCTCCACCCCCCGGTGTTCATTGCCACAAGAAACACGGTTGAATAGAAGCCCGGGTAATCCTGCTCCGGTTGAATTGCTTCCTTTAGAATTAGAGATTCTATCTCCTCTTCTATGCACAAGCACTTGTCTGGATCTCTTGGAATTTGAGTCCAGACCGGTACCAGAGACAAATGCAACGGCGGACCTATTATCCACTCTGGACTGTATCCGTGCGAAAGCCATTGCAAGACTAAGCGGTCCTGAATTAACCGCGCCCACTTCTGAATGTGACAAGTCAAACGACCCCCCCCCCCCCCACTGGTGCACCTAGGGTTGACGGGGTGCCCATAAATTTTAGAAGTGGGGGTGTCTCTGGTACGAGTGACAACACCCGAGTGGTACTTGTGATAACCGGAAAAAATTTTCTTGCATCAGGCCGTTTACCACGCGCCGCTCCTCGCGCGCCGCGACCAGCGCCACGTGCACCACGCGGGCTGCTGTCTGGCTGGCTGCGCTTGAGGCGCCGGCTGTCGTACAACAGCACGCTGCTGCTGGCGTAGCCGACGCGGTCTCTGAAACCGGCCGGCCTGCTGGCCTCTGACACTGCCAGCACCGCCACGAGCGTACTGCTGTCGAGCAGCCGAGGGCTGAACACGCACGTGTTCTCTGCGCAGCACTTCAAACTGTGCGTGCAGCGCCCTTGGTTGTTCACCAAAGTCACTGTCTCCTGGAGGTGCCGACAACCTTCACCTCCAAAGAGTCCAGGGCCCGCCATCGGCGCTTGCAACAAGCGCGACTTGAGCTCCTGAGACGGGCACAAATTGTCCAATGCAAAAGTGCGCCTCGTTCTCAGTGACTTTGTGACCGACCTAGTCAGACAGTCCAACGCCAGGTTGATGCCATCGTTGGACTGTCACGGGACTAGGCTGTTGCTGCACCGGCGCTGCTACCACCCCCGATAGCAGCTGAGAGACATGCGACAGCGCACTAATCGCCGCTCACTAGCTCTCCTCGGTGTCGCGCAAGGCGGCATTCGCCGAGCGCATAGCGCCCGTGCACAACGCTCCCGTGTCAGCACAGGAACCGGGCCGCGTATCTTCCCCCAGAGCGGTGCGGTCGTCCGCGCTCGGTCTGGGTGCTAGGCCATATCGAGCATACTGAGTAGCAGTAACTCGACATCACCTAGCTACCTCACGGGGGGGGGGGGGCATTCGCGAGGCGACCTCTTGGTCTGATCGACTCCTGAACCATGAAACCTGCTCCCGAGGGAACAGTACCATAGGTGCGAGCGTTCACGCTCCCCATGAGAGGAGTGTAGACGTTCACATCCATGTCTTCATGGTCAACCTGTGGACTGAGCAGGTAGTCCTCAGCATCTTCCTGGTCAGGAAAGTTAGACTCTGGATTAGTAAAGAAAACTAATCCAGACTGACCAGGAGACTGCTCGAAAACAGATGATGAGTGTACTCCGCGAGTGATCGTGGTCAGGCCCGCTGGTCGGGTACCGCCTGATGCTTCTCGCGCCGCTGGCACACCAGGCGATGCGAACATCAAGCCTGGGTCCAAGACGGCCGCCCCTGGATCACTAAACACTTTGTCTGAGCTAATAGGCCATGATCCAGGGATGGGGGCTACCTGCACTGAGGTCGATGCGCAGGAAGTTGAAACACCTGTGCCAGGCAACATGCCGCGAAGCATGTCAGGCATCAGGTCTTTCAAAGTCCTGCACATCTCACTCACTAACTCAACCTTGAAGGCCTCAAGCCCACCCTTCTCAGAGGCCTTCTTCTTACCCTCCATCTTCGACTTCTTACCCTCCTCCGCCATCATCTTCGTCTGAAAAGAGAAGAATTCATAGGTTAGATCCCCACCCCCACTCTTTACAAATGACACATTTGTTAGACAGCCTACAAGCTGAACACAGATGGCAAGGGTGGGGGAAGAAGCTAGCCTTCATGGGCTTCAGACAGGATGGACACTTCTGAAAAGGGAAGGGATATGAAGACAATGAGTATGATAGTTTCAAAGCCTTGTTAATTGACTATTTAGTAGAAACCAAAACAAACTCGAGAGAAGACATCCACTTTTATGACAGACAACCCTGACGGGACAGGTGACTTCTCTAGTTAATAAAAACCAATCACAACCAGGACCCCAAATTAAGAGAGAGAGAGAAAGATTATGACTATCTAGATATCTCTCCACACTCCTAATAAACAGGGAGATGAACACATCACAGACTTCTCTAAACTAAGATTATGACATCAAGGAAAGAGAAAAAACTCTGGTTGATTATGACATCAAACCTCAATGCAAAAGCTCCTTCAAGGAGAGGGGACGTCAGAAAGAATGCAAGAAATATCTAGATATTAAAGACATTCATACCTCCCGAATAATATAATATTAAATTATATATATTCGAGAACCCATGCACACGCAAGAGAGAATATAGTGCAATAGCAAAAGGCAGCAGAAAATTGTAATTATTTTCAAATAATTATGCGCCATAATTAATAAACTCCCTTAGCCTGAGCACAGGCAACCATCCTCTTGTGCAGGAGAACATGTCCCTCCATCCGCCGAGACTCCTCTTCCAGAAGAACTGATGAGGGGGATGGGACAAAAGAAAGGAGGTATTTTATTTATTAATTTAATATATCTCCAACCCGTAGACATATCACGATGATAAGTCACCCTGGGACGTGAACAACCTTCGAGAGAAGACCAGGAATCCTTGTCTAGTCACAAGACAAACCTGTAAGCATAAAACACAAGAGATTAATATCCCTAGGCGCTGGGAAAAAATTTACAAGGATTCCCAGCGCCTGAAAACGCGGTACCGCCGAAACGGCCGCGACGAAAACCGGTAACACACAAAGGTTACAAGTCTTAAATAAACGCCTGGAACAATGTCACCTTAGATGATGACGAGGAGGACTCCTCCAACATTTTTGCATCAGCCATGATGGATAGGGATGTATAGTTCTCGTAGAATTCAGTAAAAGAGCCTGTGAGGAATTTCACAAGTTGCTTCTTCAGCCAATATATTAGAAAACGGAAGTACCGGTGTGCGCATGCGCAGAGGGTGGTGTTTGTCATGTGCATGACTGTGTACTTCCACCTGCCCATTAGGGGCACCTAACTTTTTATAATTCTAAATATTATTGAATTTAGAGGCGATATACTAGTATATCAAGAGTGTTAGGGAGGTAAGTATGATCTCATGATGTGAAAATGTTATTCCCTTAGAATCCCACTTTCATCCATTGTCAACAGTATAGAAAAATTTGCATCAGATCTTTTTGCCCTCATTGTATTTTTCGTAGCATGTGTTTTTTTGCACTAAATGTTTCCCATTAATGCAGATTTTTTGTGCCACAAACAAATATATATTTCTTGAAAATGTACATGAGAAAGTTTCTAGGCTAACTTTGATCAAATTTACACCTTATACATGAGGGCGGGTGACACTCATGAATATACTTTACTTTCTATTACAAAGCTTAATCGAGAATACATTTGCTATACTCCACATTATTACCTGAGATAGTTTCTCCCCCACTGCCAAATAGTATGTACTGCGATTGATCATTGGCTGTATAGAGAACTGGACTCATGTACGTCTCCCGACTCTCCGACACATTTAGGTAACGGCCTATGGTCACACCTGTAGCACCAGAGACCAGATATAGATGACCGGCGGGCCGATCAAGTTCCTAAATAAACGAAATCAAGGATTTCTTTTTTCACGAGAGAGTTGATACTTACCTCCCTAATACTTTTGATATTGCTAAATATTGGCTTTCACTCAATAAACACTCAGATTAAAACAGTTAGGTGCCCCTACTGGGCAGGGAGTCAGAGCGTAGTCTGGCGGATGCCAGCCCCACCACCGCGCATGCGCAGACTAGCACTTCCTCTGACTAATTTATTGGCTGATACACATGCAACTATAAAGAGCCTGAAGACCGAGCCTCTGTGGGGTGGAGAGGCCGGGTCCGTATCTAGGGAGGTAAGTATCAACTCTCTCGTGAAAAAAGAAATCCTTGATTTCGTTTATTTCACATCAAGAGTATACTTACCTCCCTAATACTTTTGATATTGCCAGAATTCGACAGTGAATTCGGCGGGAGGGAGGCGAGGTCAAAAGACCAGCTCATCCCTATACGCTTTTCTGCGTTTAAGGCACTTAAACTTCTGAAACTGTATGAAAAAACAGTCAGGATTTGACTAACCATCGGATAACACCCCCGATGTATGAGAGATGACCGAATGTCATATGCGCTCCCCCCCCCCTCCTTCCTGGGAGGAAGAGTCGAATGACCTCAATGTCCTATACGCTCTCTACGTACAAGTGCCATGTACTACAGGACAGAGACGAAAACTCCATTTTCGTATACTCTCAACAATGAACCACATAACTACACAAAACCATCATCATATTAATAACGGGTAACGTGACAAGACAATCAACAATGGACAACACATACACAAGACTGACCTTGTTGAAATGGCTGCTGACATCTTCTTCCCATTGGTGAAGAACGATGTAGTCCCAAATTAGTGGTTGTTTCCATAAATTAATTGTGAAATATATAAGCAATGAGGAAACCCCATCAAAAATATATGCCTAGTTATTTTTTCAAAATCGACAAGGCGAGAGGATTAGAGGTGCCACGGAGATAATGGTCTGTAAAACTTGACTCACAGTGCCACTGAGCCACCGACATAATATCATCCACAGGGACCCCATTAAATAGGGCAGTGGATGTCACTACGCCGCGGACACTGTGAGCCTTGGCCACGTCAACCTGCTTCCCGGTGGCGGATTTATGGCAAAACTGAATGCATTCTACAATCCACCTGGAAATGGTGTCCTTAGAAGCCCTGCCATGGGGTTCAATATAAGACAACCATAACGCCGACTGGTCGGTGCGCCACTCCGCCGTACGTTGTTTGTACCGGCGAAGCGCCCGGACGGGACACCATGCTTTAGAATTAGGATCATATCTAGTTAAAGCAGGCAAAACAATAGGTTGACCTGGATATTTCAACGACTGATTTTTAGCCAAGAAATTAATCCTAGGTAGCAGCTTAAGGCCTTCCCCTGAAACCACAAAACGGTCATCCTCGGCTGATAAGGCATGAATTTCACTCCTACGCCTAGCCGAGGCCGCAGCAATTAAAAACACAGTCTTCAGTGTTAATAGTTTCATAGAAATGGAACTAAGTGGTTCAAACGGCTTATCACCTAGTACTTGAAGCACTAGCGATAAACTCCAAGACGGAATCACAGGTGGATTCCTTGGTCTTAGATTGCCCATGCCTTTAATTAATACATTTAATGTATTTACTTCATCACTTCCCCTCTTAGCCAAGCAAGGAATAACAGACATTAAAGCTGACTTATAACCAGCAATAGAGTTAGGCTTGAGGCTATAGGCATCATAGAGGTGACAGAGGAAATCAGCTACTACCTGAATAGATGAATCCATTGGATCAATACATCTTTTTGAGCACCATTCTGCAAATCTGTTGATTTTATAATTATATGCTCTGGAGGTTTATCCCCTCCTGGCTTTGGCCATAAACATGGCTGCTTGCTCAGAAAAGCCCTCCTTAATTCTAGATTCCTTGACAACATCCACGCAGTCAATCTGAACATTGACGGATTGTTGTGAAGGGCCTTGCCCTGGAAGATAATATCGTCCATCAGAGGCAGAGGAACCGGATTGCAGACCAGAAGGTCCAGCAGATCCGTATACCATGATCGGCTTGGCCAATCCGGGGCGATCAGAAGCACTTGGCATTCCTCTTGTCTGATTTTCTGAAGAATTTTTGGAATCAGGATTGCTGGAGGGAATGCGTATGCATACATTCTCCCCCAGCTGATAGCTAACGCATCTGTTGCGAAAGCGCTTGGATCCGGAATCGGAGAGACGTACGTCGTCATCTTCGCATTCTTCTTCGTTGCGAACAAATCGATGTTGGGTTTCCCCCAATGGTCGAACAGACGATCCGCCACACATTGATTTAGTTGCCATTCCGTGGGTAAAACACTCATCCTTCGGCTCAATGAGTCTGCTAGCAGATTTAACCTTCCCGGAATATGAACTGCTTTCAAGGTAATCTGGTGATCCACGCACCAACAAAGCAGTCTCCATGTCATCATACAGAGACTGGGCGACTTCGTTCCGCCCTGGCGGTTTATGTAAGTCACAACTGTTGAGTTGTCTGAACGAATAAGAACAATCTTGCCCTGAACTTTCTGTAAGAAATGTTCCAGGCCCAGGACTACTGCTCTTAGCTCCAGTAGATTTATATGTTCCTTTGACTGTTCCAGATTCCAAAGCCCTGATATCGTGGACTCTTCCAGGCAAGCTCCCCAGCCCTCCATCGATGCATCTGTATACACAGTCACCTGAGGGTGGGGAGGGTTAGCATAATGAATCAGAGGCGCCAACACTGACACATTCGAGTCCAGGGAACCTGTACTCTGGGTCCATTGTGTCATGAGAAATAACTGGATCGGCCGCCTGCGTAAGGCGGCCTGAGGAATGACTGGTTACAATGAAACCATCAACCCCAGCATTCTCAAGTAAACCCGTGCCAGGACATGACGACTGTCGCACACTGACTGAATTAATGAGATGAGTTTCTGAACTCTCTCCTGAGTACGATAAACATATCCTGTCTCTAGATCGAAGAACATCCCCAGGTAAACAAACTTCTGGGATGGAATCAGCTCTGATTTTGGGAAATTGATCATCCAGCCTAAGTCTGTGAGAGTTTTCAAAACAATCTCCAGACTGGCCGATAAACTTTCCCGGGTGTGTGCTTTCAACAGCCAGTCGTCTATGTACGTGTGGACTGCTATGCTTCTCCTGCGGAGGTATGCGGTGATCGCAAGAACCACACGGGTGAAAACCCGAGGAGCCGTGGAAATTCCGAAGGGTAGCACCCTGAATTCCCACTGTCTGCCCTGGAATGCAAATCTCAGGAAGCGACGGAAACTCCTGTGTATGGGGATGTAGAAATAAGCGTCCTTCAAATCTATCGACGCTGTCCACATTCCCCTCTCTAACCCCGCCAACACCGAGCGCACAGTCTCCATCTTGAAACTGGGCGTCTCTATGAACTTGTTCAATGGCTTGAGGTTGAGAATTGGTCTCCACCCTCCGGTGTTCTTTGTTACTAAGAACAGGGTTGAATAGAAGCCCGGACACCTCTGTGCCGGCTGAATAGCTCCTTTTTGTATGAGGGAATTTATTTCCTCCTCGATACACAACCTTTGATCTGGATCTCTCGGATTTGGAGTCCAGATCGGCACTAGAGACAGTCGCGATGGCGGGCCTGTCATCCAATCGGGATTATACCCGACTGAAAGCCATCGCAAGACTAAACGGTCCTGAGTTAACCGTTCCCACTCTTGCATGTGGTCGGCTAGCCGGCCTCCCACCGGTCCACCTAGGGATAGAGGTGGACATAAGGAGTGCAAGAGCGGCACTGTCTCCTTTGCCAGAAACACCGGCGCGGTTCTCACCGCGGTAACCGTCCCATCAGGAACGATTACCCCGCCCAGATCCTCGCGCGCCACGACCAGCACTGCGCGCACCTCGGTGCGCGGGCGGCTGCCTGGCTGACTGCGCCTGAGGAGCCTGCGCCCCCCTCGCTGCTGGCCGAATCGCACGCGGCCGAGGCCGGTGCTGCGATGGTGGTTGGCCTCTGACCTGGCAACTACCACCTCGAGCCTGCCGGGGACGATACGCAGGGGGTGCGGCGCGAACGTTGGCACGACGAAGCACCTCAAACTGCTCGTGCAGCGCCCTCTGGTTATTGACCAGAGTAACCGTCTCCTGGAGGTGCCTACATCCCTCACCTCCAAAGAGACCAGGACCTGTCATAGGCGTACGTAGTAGCCTATTGTAGAGGTCCTGGGACGGGCACAGATTATCCAAGGCAAAAGTGCGCCTTGCCCGGACACTCCTGGTCACCGCCCACGTCATACAGTCCAGAGCCAGGTTGATACCATCCTGGATGGCTCGCTGGACTGTGACCGGACTTGGCTGGCGCGATGCGGATGCTGTTACTACCCCTTGTAACAGCTGGGAGACGTGGGACAGAGCGGCAATCGAAGCCCTCCCACTCTCCTCCGCATCACGCAACGCGGCATTTGCTGAACGCAACGCGTTCGAACACAAGACTCCCGTGTCAGAACGGGAGCCTGGCCGCGCATCCTCACCCAAAGCCGCGCGGTCATCCACGCTCGGCTTCGGTACCACACCGTACCGCTGGTAGTCCAGGGGCACGATGCGGCAACGCCTGGCCACCTCGCGCGGGGCCTTAGCGAGACGTCCACTCGACTTAATGGACGTCTCCGCCGCCTCGAACATGTCAACGACATGCTCTGCCAGCGGCAGAGAAGGCATAGCGTTAGCAGTAGGCTTACCAGCTAACCACGGCCTGTGATCACGCTGGCTAGCCGACTGCTCCACGGGCAGGTCTGGTCTAACACTCACCAACCACTGGCAAGCGTCAGACCAATCCTCCTCCGTGGCTAGCTGCGAGCGCTCTACAAGACGGGGGCCTTCGTCTTCCTCCTGAGCGCAAGCAACAGAGCTTGACGGCGGATACGCTGATATCCCTGGCAAGCCAGGGAGAGCATGCGGGCCTGACAATACCGGCATGCTAATCTCACTGGTTTGACCAGGAGCAGGCGCCGTGGTAGAGCGCGGGGCATATACCGCCCCACCACGGCCCCGGCCAGCACCAGCGACACTCTCGGCAAGCCGAGGTATGCGGTACCGCTGGCCTTCAGCGCCCAGGGCCACAGTCTGAACCGTGGATTCTACCCCTGGGAGAGTAGAACCGTGGAAAAAGGCGCCTGTATTCCCCGCGAGGGGTGCACAGACGTCATAATCCATGTCCACGTCTTCAGACGGCGACCCCAACAGGTAATCCTCATCCTCCTGGCCAGACAGATTAGACTCCGGGTCAGCAAAGAGAGCTAACCCGGACTGGCCAGGGAAGGTGCCATACGAGGTACTGGCACCCGCGGTGTGCGGATACCCCTGGACTGATAAGCAGCCCGCGGGTTCCAGCGACGACCGTCCACGGTCCCTATTGGGCGCG
Source organism: Chaetoderma sp. LZ-2023a (assembly GCA_034401795.1). Taxonomy (NCBI): domain Eukaryota; kingdom Metazoa; phylum Mollusca; class Caudofoveata; order Chaetodermatida; family Chaetodermatidae; genus Chaetoderma; species Chaetoderma sp. LZ-2023a. Next base: position 58,618,586 of record CM067372.1, read on the forward strand.
GCAATAAGCCTGCTGCCAGGGCCGTGGAACGCCCCCTCTAATGGGGCCACCTCTGAATCTTCAAACAACGGAAGCGTACTAAGGAACGTTGATTCAGAGGTGGGGATTACCTGCTCCGAAGCAGATGATGAGGACAGCAAAGGATTTGGTCCAGGAAGCATGCCACGAAGCAACTCTGGAACCAAATCCTTTATTGTCCTCCTCATCTCTCCCAACATCTCGGTCCGGAAGGCCTCCATGTCCACCGCGGACGAGGCCTTCCTCTTACCCTTCTTACTTACAACCTCCTTTTTCAGCTTCTTCTTCTCCTCCTCCACCTTGTCCTTCGCCTGCAAGCACAAGAATTCGGACATTAGCTCGCCCCCCCAGTGCTTACATATCTCGCAATTAAGCAAGGGACCACAGGGGCTACACTGAAAACAGAGATGAGGGCCAAACTTGTCCCTCAAAAATCGTCCACAGGACGCACAACCAGGTCTCTGAAAAAGGCCAAAGGACGAGGAGTATGAGCAATCTAGTTAAGCTTAGAAACTCACCAACTCAAGAGAAGGAAAATGATCATAAAGATCATAATTTATCAGAAAACCAGCTTCGGACAACTTTAATTGTTAATAAAGAGCAAGGCTGATTATGACGTCGATCCCCAACAAACATCCCAGTGCAAGGACGAATTGTATCTCTAACCAGAACATGTGCAGAATGGACATTTCGACTACACAAGCATCAGATATATACTGATAACAATGGCAAATAGAGTTAATTATCTCCCTTTCCTCTAAATAATTAACATCACCTCATATCAATAATTAGATACCTGACACCTTGTCTAGACAAACCATCCAACCTGATGAACTGGAGCACTCCACCACTGAACGCCTCTTAACTCTCTCCACCTCTAGGGGAAGGAATTGGATCAAGAGGGCAAAGTGACAAGACCTTTATAATAGGCCTCCAACTCACTGGACATAGAATTTTTGGTTAGATAATCTAACAGTATTAGTAGGAAATGGAACCATGGTGGAGAGACACAAACCCTCTGCTGATGTCATGTCCATTATATTTCTTCACACAGACCTGTGGACATAAACACAAAGAGAGATTAGTCTTATATAGCACCTAGTTGAAATAAACCAACTAATCAAGGCGCTTATCACGTTTAGCGCGAGTCCCGGAAACACATTACAACGGGACAAAACTCGCTAATTTTACTAGAAGTCACCTGATTTAAAGGTCCAAGGCCCTCCTGTGGCGAAGTCACTCTCTCTGCCATCTTTATCAGGGATAAACTTCTACCAAACCGTCTCAAAAAGCTTCGAAAAAAGTATAGAAAGTTTCTAACACAAAAGCATGTGTACACTCTCAGCCAATAAATTAGCAAAGAGGAAGTGCTAGTCTGCGCATGCGCGGTGGTGGGGCTGGCATCCGCCAGACTATGCTCTGACTCCCTGCCCAGTAGGGGCACCTAACTGTTTTAATCTGAGTGTTTATTGAGTGAAAGCCAATATTTAGCAATATCAAAAGTATTAGGGAGGTAAGTATACTCTTGATGTGAAATGAGAATTAGTATTAGAAAACTATTGTTAAAACAATATTACAAGGCCAACAATGGCAACAGGGCACAAACTCAAATGGTAACTAAATTTATCATTAGTAATGTCTGCTTTTCAGACTGAATTCCAAGGAGCTAAATTTGAAATCTGTTGAAGATAGTGTAAAAGGTTAAATGAAAAGATATTGTTGCCTTCAGCAATAAGAAATTTGAATGAAACTGTTTTCAAGGTAATACCAGTTTTAATTAAAGAATTTTGACCCCAAATATGTAAATTTGGATGTGAAACAAAAGGCTTCATGATGGCCACCGACTCGATTGAACAACTGGATTCAGCAGCCCAAAACCTATCTACATATATTGCAATTTTCACTGATAAAATCCATCAACTGAAATCCTTCAGTCTATACACCAAGCCCACATATACCCACGGATACCTACACTACAAATCCACACACAGAAGGGCCTGCAAAAATGCAAGCCCATATATATGGGCAAATGTTAAGACTACAGAGAATATGCAGTTTTAAAACAGACTACATCCTCCACAGCAATGCGCTCATAGGACACGATTCTGAATGTGGATACCCAGAACTAGTGCTGAAGGATGCTCAAAACAGAGCAGCCAACAAGGATAGACACACCTTTCTAAACACCATACAACCTAAGAAAACTGTTACCAACCGCAGCATCTTCGTTGTAGACTTCAATCCTACATCGCTACATGCCAATAAAGTTATCTCTCAATATTGGCCAGTCCTATTTAGCAGGCCCAAATGGAGAGATTCTTTCCCAGACACCCATCTTTGGATACAGAAAAAATCCCACTATCAGCTCCAACGTAGTTAGAGTAACTACCCTCCATTAACAATTCGCCACCAAGCACCCATGCCAACGCACTGATTGCATGTCTCACAAACAACTGTGGAATCTGCCACAAAATGTGCAAAACACGGCACATTCTTAAATTCACACACAGGACAAACCTACACTGCCAAATTCATTGGCAACTGCAAAACTTGCCACATTGTATAGCTCATCAACTGCACCCACTGCCGAAAACAGTATGTAGGTGAAACGAAACGTGAATTGAAATTCAGAATTCAAGAACACTTCAGGGATATAGGACACCAAAGGGACTCGCCACTAGCCCGCCATTTTAACCTTTCTAACCACGTCAAGGCACACGTGTCCTACCGCATTATACAGGTCTTGAGAGGCAACCACAATGCAGAAATCAACACCCCTAAACAAAGGAGAAAGGAGGCATACTGGATACCCGATGTTAGTATAAGTCTCTGTCTGTTTGTTTGTCCGTCATATTCTTTACATTTCTGACAAAGCCTGTAAAGTCAATAATCATCTTTCCCAAATTTTGACTGGATCACTTCAGCAGTTTTCAGATTTCTAAACACATTTTTAACAAGAGGCCTATGGACCTTTGGCGCTCAGCAGGATCATTAGCATTTGAACCACATGCATTTAAATAGACATGATCCTGTAAATGTTGAAAAAAATTTGGCGGAAAATAAATCCCATTTGGCCACTAAACCATTTATCCCACAGTTTCAAAAGTAGAAATTTGAATTCAACATACCGAAAAAACCCTAAGCAGCTATGGAGATTTTTAAAGACATTTCTAAAAATCAACCAAATCCAAGATGGTCAACATCGTCGTGTCGTG